>JAJJWW010000538.1:0-600000 GCA_023531295.1 Papaver armeniacum
GATTGACTCTTCGTGGTCTGTATGATCTTTTGTTCCGTTTTAATCACCATCCCTCGAGTCTGCTGAGCTTCGATTTTCCATGACGCATTGATGATAAGTTTAGGTTTAAGTATACCCTGGATTTGTGAGTTAATGCCACTCTAGTCATGTTTCACTGTTATGCTTTTGATTTTATTTCTCTTCTTTCGAGTTTGGATGATAATCCCTAGAGTTTAAGCAATCATATCTAAACCTGTATATTTCTCTTTTATAACTGCTCTTGAGATTTTCTTTGCTTTTTGATCTTTTCCCCATTCATTTGAATTCCTATTCTTGTTTTTTGTGTTCTCAGAGATATGTCTCATCATCCGCGGGTTCCTTACCAAACTCCCCTGCCAAAGTCCCCATCGATCTCCCCGAGTGATCCCACTGGCATGGAGCTCCGTCCCCACCTACCTGTAATCTTTCGGAGGACGCAACATCCTCATCCTCCGGCCAAAGGCCTTCACTTAGAAGGGAAGGATTCCCCCATGATCTAGATATGCCGTGACTCGTTCTAGAGGTGGGTCTCCTAAGAAGCACCAATCCTCGGCAATGAACCTTCGATGTGCGCCCTCCGCACTCAAACTCCAACGCACTAACCCACCCGTGTCATAAGTCGACTCAAAACTTTACTTCGAAAAAGAAAGGCCATTGGAGATAGGATCTTCAGAGACTTAGTTCCTCCTAAGAGGAGGGTCATGTTCTCATGGAGATGCTGCGTAGGAAGCTTTTTGAGGAAAACTCACTGGGTTACTTTTCGTCCTTATCTCGGGTACAAAAGTTTACCTCTCCACACATTGATCTCGAGGCCTTCAAGGTGAAGCATTTCGCTCTCGCATTTCTGTGTTCGTTTTTATGCCGCCGATAAAGAAGTTATAACTTATGAGACGGTTTCCAATTATAAGTACGATGCCTCTTGCTCTGCTTTCCACGACCGTGGGGTGCTTTCACAGGTCGTGTTTGATGTTACCTTGTATAAAGTCAGATGACTTTACCACTGTCTTCATTTAGCCGCGATACGGCCAAGAAAATTCATAATCGTTGGGTGCAACAAATGACAGGAAACTATCTTCGCCATCTTCGTGAATGCTATCTTCGTAGGTAAGGTAAAAATGATGACTTGTTATGCCCCTAGATTAGAAAAGGAGAAAGTGGGGAACACTTCGAGAATTTCAACAAATCCTTCGAGATTATGTTAATAGGAATACTCAAAGCCGTGGTCTCGTAGCCCACGGAACATTACTTCGTTAAGGGGGAAGTTCCGCCTTTCGAGCGAGGTGTTGGACTCCAAGATGGCGAGATTCCGGTGCCGAAGGTCTTCCTATTCCCGCCGAGGGAGAGAACTGCGGATCATGACTAAGGAGTGGTCCGCCACCGTCTGAAGTCATTGGCCCCGTGGCCCACCACGGTTCCTGTCCCCGTGGATGGCACTCATCAAGGATGCTCTCTCCTCGCGGCTTCTCCCGCTCACGCTAACATCGTTCGCTGGATGAGTTTTGCTGTATGATTTTGTTTATAGCCGTGATGTTGATGATGCAGGTTATCAAGATGTTCCCTGATGGCCGATCTTCCTCCGCGGAATACCGACGCTGTTAAGGTGCGTCGTTTGTTTTCTTCGTATGCCCCTACGTTTAAATAATGTCATTAAAAGCGAAGGAAAGGTGATGTCAATGGTTCTTTTATCATTACGTGTTGTAGGCGTGTAGAGGAGAAGATTAATCCCAAGCAATCATCGAATCTCTGAATTTCGAGGTCTGGCTCCCATTTCGAGGATGTAAATAGTCCCGTGTGTAGATGAGGACTCTTCCGATAGGAAGAGCGAATTCCCGAGACTTCTCCGCCGCTCAAGAAGGTGATGGCAGGACTGCGCTGATTTGGTGGAGGTGAGGATCCTACCCACCGGTGCGGCTGTGGGGATCCGGCTACTGGGTGTGGTCGTGGTGATCCGCCACCGGTGGTGATCTAGGTGATTCTTGTCACTTGTACTGTGGTCAAGATAACCCTATCGTCGGTGGTGGTCAAGGTGATTCGGCCACTCCAAAGTGTCAGACATGACTGCACACACCCGCTGCACAGTGGTAAAGGTGATTTGGATGTTATATTGGTGATTCGGATGTCGGTGGTATTGGTGATGGCCACTTGTTCATTGGAAGTGTGGTGGAATCATGCTGAGGGGGTTACTAAGTCCAAAGCAGAATGTTATAGATAAAGGTAAGGGGACTTGTTCTTGAAGAGGTGATGTGCGAAGGGGGTGCTTGTTATAATCTCTCCTTGGTAAGGTTTTATCCGGGGAACAATGGCCTGACATATCCGCTGCTATGGGGCTTGTTTCCTGGACTTCACCGTTTCCAACAGGATGATGCTGAGGTTCTTTAGGATAGTCACACGTGGCCCATCCGTGTGTCCGGGGTTTTCTGCAGTGGTTTACCCAAGGTTTTATTCGGTACCTCCTCCACTCATTGGTGGGGCCTTCTGGTGCAAGGTAACAGTTGCTCATGGTAGGGAATACCGGATTCTCCCTTATGATGATTTCTCGCGATCCCCATTGCGGATGGTGACGACGCCGTTTTAAGTACGTCGCGAAAGAAAGATTTGTCAAGTTGTTCCTCATCCTGCCCCCGTGATTGAAGGGGAAAAGGGGTTCTATGCTTTTACCCGTAGGCATGGAGCAACCTCGGGGAGGCGAGATCGAGGATGGGGTAAAAATCCCGTGCCGCGGTTTGATCTCACATGATCCCCCTCACCGTTGTCGATGATGGCTATTGTCAAGGGTATCAAAGATGTTTACCCCTGCAAACAACGGTGTTATTGAGTGTTTGTCCTGCTTCTTTTATCTCGATTTCGTTCAATATGATGTGATAACTTTATTTTGTCGATAGATGATGAGAAGTGAGTACCGTAATCACCAACTTTACCGCTCTTCAAGGGTAAATTCCTCAAGCTGTAGGGGAAGCTTGACATTGCAGGAGACGACCGCGAGTGTCGAGGCTTCGGCTCCGCTAAGGATGAAGAACAGCGAGCCAAAGAGTTTGCTTAAGCGTAAGGAGCAAGTAGTAGCACTAAGAGGCACCGTTGCTCGAGTTGGCTCCACTAAGGCTGTTAGCTGCTACGAGAAAATTCTCTATTCCTTTCAAAATCGCGTCCTTCTTCTTTGGTAGTTTCCCTCGTCTCTTATTTATTCTCGAGTTTCTTTCTCCCCTCCTCCCGACCGTACTATTCTTGGCATGAACTTCTAATTGTTGTGGTTTTGGAGTGAGAGGCCTGCTGTATGGGTCGTATCGTCGAGTTAGTCGAAAACTTATGAGTGAGTCGGTTAATGGAATACTCGCGCTGGATGTTCATAACATATGGTCGAAGAATGGCGTAAGAAAATATTGCTTGTAGATTTGCAAAATCGGAAGGTTCATGACCGCCATTTGTTCAATGGGTTTCTTTTTTATGGACGGCGGATAATCTTATAAGCTCATGCGTATCTCCTCTCAGAGATTAAACTTAATGTTCGAAGGCGAGTCAAGGTAAGCGCGTCTTCATCCTTGATGTGTGGACTTATATGCAAAGGTCGGCCATGAGAGAGACGATGCTAGGGCGGGGTAATGTAGTGCTCTCTAAAGAGTGTCGTCCGCATCTCGTCGATGTGGTTTGGCTGTGTCGAACGGGAGAGAGACGAGGTGACTATGTATCGCCTCGTTGCTGCTGAAATTAAGAATGATGAGGCTAATCGGACATCGTCATTCGCCCTGATGCTTCAAATGATCTCAGCGAAAGTCAAGATGCTCATAATCACTGGTGTAGATTATGATAAGTTATCGAATGAATATGATTATGCCGCAGGTTAGGATTCCGCGTTGATCATCATGGAAGGTATACTGGCCGCTTATGCTTCAATTGTAACTCCGCCAACTTCAATTTGCCTTCTTTGCACTGCTCACAGAGAGTCTTCCAAGTACGCCTTAAAGCCGCAGATGGAAAGTTCACAAGCTCGTGCTAAGGTAGTTCAACCGAGGGTCAAGTTAGCTACCATCGTGTCCTGGCCCTGCCTCGTGATTTAAACGTCAAGCAAGCTAATCAAAGGATAGACCAAATTTTGTAACGCCCCTAAATCAGTCGAGATGAGGAGCGAGGCTACAGGTCCAATGCTCCGTAAAACAATTGGTCAAGAGATTAATGCATTCGGTGAGATTGAGTCGACCTTAAGAAGAACCATGGTTAAACCAAGAATTATACTCAAGTCCCGTACCCGCGCTCCCATCAAGTTCTTCCGGCCTCCTGGTAGCGCCCTTCATCGCTCACATAAACTCATGATACCCTACTCAAAGAGGACCGTAGTTAGTATGGTTGTGGATCGATCTCGCTTGCTTATCCTCGCATTTTTGTTACTTCGTCTCGGGGCTTGTAATCAACTCACATATTAGATCAAACTTTGGTGGTAAAATCGATTTTGAATTTTGTTGAATTTATGTCTATCATCTTTTAACTATAATGAAAATTCCGTAGTTATTGTAACCCGCGGATATCAATTCGAGCTATGCTGTATTGTTCGTGCAACTCCGTAGGTTGGTATCTCTGAATCGTCTTGCAGATTTGCACCTCGTCCACCGACTCCCTGCCGTGAGGGTCACCTGATCGGTGGGGGTCCGCTTATCGCTTAAGGATGCACTCCATTAAGTTCATGCTTGTAATATTGCACTTGATATCTCATTCGTAATAAGTCGCCTCCTCGGCTACACACTTATAGACATTTACGAGAGTTCTAGAGATTGTACTTATGTTCAAGAGTACGGTGGTGTTTTGCACTTTGATACGTCTTTGATATTGTAGGCATGGATCCACGCCAGCAGTGGGATATCCTTCTTTCTGAAGCATAACGCCTAATTCAATAATAGTAATTATAATAACGATTTACGTGGTTCGGCCTTAAGGCCTACATCCACGGGGTAATAATTGCATCATATTTCACTGCGGATGGACACGGTTTTCAATGACATCAGGTGTTAGTATATACATGTTCATATGACGAAGTTGTATATAGGTTGTGTGGGGTTTTGAATAAATTGAATGCGCGTGGGTAATGAACGGGATATGATATTTGAAAATGAAAACTTGGATTGATTGAGAAATTAATGCGCATTCTTTTGTCGTAGATAGAAATACGTGGATTAGCGCAGTCCATTTTCTTCTTCCGGTCGTACGCAAGTGATTGATCATGGTAGTATGGCTTGAGGTATCGGCATTCCACATGCATGAGGATTTCCCCTTTCATACATGCAGATAGTAAGAGCCATTTCTGATGTCATGTATTATGTAGGGTCCTCCTGTTGGTGCTAATTTTCCCCACTTCTTTCTCGCCGCATCGGGGAAACTGTCTCCCAACACACTCGCCTCTTCCACAAAATTCCTAAATTTCACTTTCTTGTTATATTCTCTCGCCAGCTCATGTTGTGTTTTCATTCTTTTGGCAGCATGCTTCTTTCTTCGAGGTCGCTTTGAGCTTCTTTCCAACATCATGTCCGTGTGAGACTTTTTCTGTGTCATTTTTGTAGCTCAAGTAGAATTTCCGCAGATGACTGCTTCACCTGTGAGTAGAATGGGATTCTCCGTAGCTGATTCTAGTCGTTCTATATGCCCATAGAACGTTATGCACCGTTTTCACACCATCGTCCTTTGTACTCATCTAGTCGTTTTTTAAGAATGAGTGCCAAAGTTTTGTTTGTGTTTCGCTTGTCCGTTGCTTTCAGGTATATGGTGATTTGTTTTTCCGAATCTTGAAGGTGTTTAATAAACAAGTCAATATTCTTTCCTCAGCTCAAGTATCACAGTTTGAGACTATCTCTCCAAGGGGGATGCTAAAACCTGGCAGATGATATTTTGAAAAAACAAAAGTGAAGACGTCCTAATCCCGAATTCTTGCTGCCTTTGCTTCTACCCATTCAACGAATAATCCGCTGCTACGATTAGAATCTTCTTTTCCCTATTCCCCCGACATTTAGTGGAAACCACTATGTTTATACCCCATTTCCCGAAGGGCCGCCGATCATCGACCGAGTTCAACTCTCGTGGCCTATGGATTCGTTACCAAATCTTTGACATTCTTCGTATCTCTTTCGCTGCATTCGTTGCATCCTCGATCATGGTTGGCCGCACAGCTCCGTTGCCTTGCTCTTTATCTGGCTAGGATCTCATTCCACCGTGATTCCCCCGTTGCCTCCCTCTCGTCGTATATCTTTCAAAACGACATGTCTTCCTCGATCGGGATAAAACAGACGAAGGGTCCGAGGAATGATTTTTGTGAGCAAGGCTTGGTCTCACCTCGTACATCCTCGCTCTGACCGCACCTTCCTAGCTCGTTTGTGTCCGGGAGCTTTTCTTCGAGAAAGAGTGGATTGCTCTCCAATCCGTTTCGACTATAATCGTCGTCTTCCTCCGTTTGCCGTGATATCCCTGCTCGGAAATTTGTCGATTATGTATTCTCCGACATCTTCGTCGTAGATATCTTTTTCCTTAGGTTTACGTTACTAGCCGTGCACGTCGGGAGTTTGATGGATGGTTCGTACACTCGTTACCTTGATTGCTTTGACATCTTCGTTTTTAAGCATGGATGATATATATGCCAGATATCCGCGTGTCTAAGCTCCCTTCTCGCAGTATGCTCAAGTCGATTTTTGCATTTGGGAGGCCAACAAGCCTGTGCACCAGGGCCATGGCTGCCACCAGTGCTCTGTCGTAATACATCGTATCTGGGGAAATTTCATCGCCGTACGACTCGCTGCGAGTCGCTTGTTACCCGTACTTCGTATGCTCAATTCAATTATCAAGCGGAGAGCGGGATCACCCTTCATATTCTACGATGTTATTGGTATGGCCTCTTAATCTCCAATCAATGCGTGCACGATTCCTCGTCGTCTCCGTGGGTGTGGCGGTACGATTACGTTTGATCCCTGCGGCCTCTCTATTTTTGGAGCCATCAACGAAGACTTCCATTGCCGTGTCTGTTCGGCCCAAGAATATTATTTGGCTCCCGTTTTTCTACCGCGCCCACAGCCCTCTCATCCTGTGCGTACTTCGTTATCCAAAGGCACAGGTCTCCGCGAAAGTCCACACACTCCGTACTTCCTGGGAGTGAGCTCAGTGATGTTGAACTGGTCGAGGTGGCTGTGCTCCATTTTGCTATTCGTCCCACTCTTTCCCGCCCTTTGAGGATGGTCTTCAAGGGTGCCCGAAGCATGGGATACGATGTCGCGTTAAGAAGCACGTCCCCGCCTTAAAGTAGACCATACGACGGCTGGGGATTAGGTCGTTCACCTCGTAGTTTCGTCTCGCGGTCTGTGGTCTTGTCGACATAGCAGATCGGTTGCTCCTCCTTCGTATGGGGTTCGGACGTAGACACCCACATGCATTGCTACGTTCATGGTCGTGAATGTACAAATCTTCTCCGGTCCTAAGCTCGAAGGATGGACTTTCGTTAGGTATTGTTTAACGCCCAAAAAGCTTCTTCGTATTCGGCCGCCCATTCAAATTTAGTCCCTTTTTCGGGTGAGATAAAGGAAGAAGAGTTTGCACCTATCCGGAGGATCGTGATAAGGAATCTTCCCGTGAGTCGCTTAGGGATCCATTGAGCTTTTGTACTTCTTTTAGGTTCTTCGTGATGGCATGTTTGCTTGCGGGCTTTGATTTTTTCGGGATCTACTTCAATGCCCTTTTGTCACTAGTATCCAAGGAATTTTCCCCGGCGGGTCACCTTGTGCGCATTTTCTCCAAGCCATTTCTCATGTTATGCTCTCTCAGCAAATCAAGACGCCCCAGTTCCTTGGTGGCTCTTCTTTACTTTGCTTTTTATGAGCATATCGTCGACGTAAACCTCTAAAGTCCTCGCTGATCCATGGCTTGAAAATAGCCGATCATCCTTGGTATGTTGTTCTGCTGCTTGAGCTCCTAAAGGCATTCTTAATGAATAAATAAAAGCACCATAATGTAAAATGCGGAGGTCATCGGGTCTTCTTCCAAAAAGGAATAATAAATGGAATATCCGTCCATGAATGATAACAACTTTCATATCCTTCTATCAGCATGATCTGAATGGTCAATGGGTAATGGATAACTATCCTTTGGGCATGCTTTGTTCAAAGTTGCTAAGTCATTTGCATTCACCCTCCATTTTCTTTGGTACTATTACCATGTTGATCCACGGTATTTGACTTCTTTTATAAACCGCTCTCTAATAGCTTTCGAGTTCGCTTTCTACCCGCTTATAGATGTCTGTGTCACCCCTTTCGATCTTTGTCACTTGGGTGTGCTAGGTTTAATGCGTACCATGTCAGACTGCCTTTGGGTCTATTCCTTGTGATATCGGATAGTCATGAAGATGTCCATATCTCTTTAGTAGTGCAGGAAGCTTCTTGTTAGTCTTCGTCCATTAGAGTTCCTATTTTATTTTCTCGATTTTGCTCCTTTCTTATGTTGATCTCTTTCATCGCTCCAAGGATGTGAAAGGGCTTCTGCTTCTGTGGGGAATTTTCTTTAATTGCTATTTGGTAGCCCCGATTTTTCATTCCGATTAACCTTTGATGTGGAGGTCCCGTGTTTTCTATAGTTCCCTTGTGATAAGCTTTTTCCCGAGATTTCGTATATTCATCGATGGCTCCCTTGTCTCTGATAATGGCTTACACAGCTCCTATGGGTTTTCCTTTTCTCATCTTCTTCGTTAAGTTGAGTTGTACTGCATCGCGGCACTCTCTTTACGCGAGGTTTGGCTTCACCTTATCTCCATTACTCCTAGGAGCAAATCTAAGGTATTGATGTAGCAGGTAGTCATGACTTTGAGATTGTGGACCCATCTTCTCGTCCAATAATGGCATTGTAGGGTGAAGGCGTGAGTTTACCACGTCAAAGCGAAAAGGCCGATCTCTATGGGGCCCCGATCCACTTTCTGTAAGACAATATCCCCTGTGGCTTCTCAGAATTGCACATTGAACCCGTAGATGGTCAGTGAATGTGGAGCTGCTTACTGTTGCCCATATGTTTGAATGGTATCAGAACAATACATTTAACAGCCCTCCATCGATGAGATTTTCCTTATGTTGCATCCTCATACTGGTGAAATGGGAGATTAACTAAGTCATTGTGATCTTCCATGTCGTCCTCAATATCACGGTTTCAAAAACTCGAGGCGCTGCTCATCCACTGTGCTCTTCGCCCTTCCCGTTTATACCTGTAGCCCACGTAATCTTCAAATTGTTTTCGCTCGTTTTCCTATTTCAGCAGTTAGGGGTTGGCTTTGCTTTCGAGCAGGATAGAGTTCAATGCGGTTACCCCGTAGTTGGACCCGCTTGCCGTGCTTGGCCCCATCTTCCATTCCAGCCTTTTTCCACATATTTTTTGAGATCCCCGCATCTATCACCAGATCGCATTCGCATTTTTACTCTCGTCGATGTCCGTAGAAGCATGGAAATCGGCAGATTTTTGACTTCATTCGAGGGTCGTGTGGTTGCTTCCTTAGACTGTGGCTAATTTGGAAGTCTTCGATCCTTGATCTCCTTTAGTATGCGGATAGTCGGTGTTGAGTTTCGGGGACAGACCTTATTTTTTCAAACTTTCTCACTCCTTTTGTGACTGCCTTTTCGATCCTTATGGTGTACCGGCCCTGGCTTACCAGTTCCGCGGAATTTGTCCGTGGGCCTGCTGTGCTCACTGCTATCTTTGAATTTCTTCCAACTCGTATGTTTTTCAATGATTACCCTTAAATCTCTCATAAGTTGGGGCTACCGGTGGATTTCAATGGTCAACGGCTCATCCTAGTCAAGCCCTCATTTGTGTTTAATACCACCACGGATCTACAAGGCCCAATGGCCCCGACATACTCTTGTGCCATCTATCAAGAGATTCTCGAACGGACTCCCCCATTTTGCTCTGTAAGTGAGAAGAGCTTGTCCATCCCCGTGTTCACGACTTTGTTGTACATGTAGGCGGCTGTGGAACTTTCTAGCCGATCATATGAATTTAATGAATCCTGCTCGAGTTATCAAACCAAGATAGCGGATCCTCTGGGCCTTGAAGGAAATATCTCGTACAGTATGTCTCGTCGCAATCCCACTCCGGCCATTACCCTCGTTGTAATATCGTAGATGAGCCTTCGAGGGGTCCATGGATCCGTCAGAATATCTGTAATGGACCTACATTTTTAAGTGAATGGTAGCTTGAGGCCAACCGTCGGCAAGGGGGGTGGTGTTGGTTTCCTTCATAATCCTGCTCTAGTCTTCCACCCTCCTTGTCTCTGGTCTTGAGTTGATTGATCTCTCACAAGAGCCACATGGAGGGGTTTTCCAATGTCAAATGAAACGTCTGCCCTAATGGAAGACCGTGTCTTTCTTGTGGGTTGTGATGTTGTGGCCTCTCCGTGGCCGTAGTAGTCCGGATTTTCTCGGTCGGGTAGTCCGGGTCGTAATTTTCCACTGCCCGCGCATCTCTTCGGGGGTATTGTTCTTCGTTAGCCGTTGTGGATATTTTCGAAGACCGTCCTCGGTCCCCGTTCGTACGTCGAGTTAGTTTGGCTGCGTCGATTTCTGTCTTGAGTTTGTGAGGATCTTCTTCTTAGTTGCTGCTGGTTTTCTTCCAGCTATCGGCGTCATCGTATCCGCGATAAAAGGCCGATTCTCTTTAGCCTCCGTCGCCAATATTTGTGCCGTTATTCCCGACGCTTGATTGGGTGTTCCTTCCCCGTAGTAGAGCTTGTCCCTCGGGGATCGTGGTATTGATTTCTCCTAAGAATGGCATGTCTGTGCCTTGATTATCTCATTGGACCCCACCCGTAGCTGTTTGCCCTGTTCATTGTCCTACGCATCCCACAGACGGTTCTCGGGATTGATTCCGGCCATAGCCTCCGAGCCAATCGCTCTAGCGGTAACTGTCATCAGAAAATCACTGGGAAATCCTCATGGTGCAGCTCATGTCGGGCAGCCTTCTTTGCTTCAATTGCGAGGATGCCCGCACGTAACAGCTAATGTGCTTTCCGCCCGCTCGCGTATTGTCCGCGGTCAGACAGTCTCAAGCCCTTTTAATCGCCTCTTGTTACTCGCTGGTGTGGTCCTTGGAGCATCTCTGAGTTATCTTTGTTTTCCCGTATCTTTGTTCTTTCCTCATTGCAATAACTGCATTAGGCATGGAGGTAATCCGAGACCCAAAAGTCCACGGGATGGCCGTTAGTTCAACTTGAATTTGTAAACCTGATTTCTAGTGGTAATGAGTGTACTCTAGGTCATAGTTTGCGATTGGTCTGTTACATACAGACGGTAAGTGGATTTAACCTAGGGATAAGGTCCATGGGTCACTATCTGCAAAAGCCCAAATCTTTTGGTGGGAATTGTGTTTGAAATTTAGTGTCCCGCATCTCGTGGGGTTTAAAGGTTACACTGATCCTGGTAGAAACACAATAGATACAAATTTTTTATGCGAAACGGTACTAAGAAATACATCTGTTTTCGTTAAAATCCGTGATCTGTTGGTTTAAAGGCTATATAATGCCCAGACCGTTGGTAGAAACACAATAGATATAAATATTGTGCAGCAAAATTATTTGAGCAAAATTATTATGCTTTTAAATAAAATTTTTGAGGCCGAGGTCATGAAGCCGTTGCAGAAAAGATAATTCAATGGATACAATCCCTGCTTTGCCAATTGTGAACACACGTGAATCGAGGTTTACCCCATACTTAACACAAATAACTACAAGAGTTGAACATGTGACCGAGGTGAGAAATATAGAATGACATAGGTAGATGATAATCTATAGATTCCAAACCTCTAGGTTTGTCATGATCTCATTATTTATCCTGGGATCCAGATAAGATTCTGAGATATGAGTATGTAAATGAAACCATCGCAAAAGATAAAAAGAGGACAACGATATACGTATTCAGTAATCGAGGCCTACGTCCACTGGGTCTGAGGAGATTCACTATAAGATAATGAGTTACAAAGATGATCACAAAGTCTGTGATCATCGCAACACCGAGCTAAAACTCACTTCTTACTTCTCCCTATCCTCTCTCCCTCTCTTTTCTTTTCGATCCTATCAAAGGAGGAGGTATGTTATATTTATAGCTAAATTAGGTGGGTCCTACTGACAATGAGCTGTCACATCTTATCAGACTGCAGGCAGCACTACTGTTAACTCACTGTGGTCCGCGGACGATTATCTGCTTAGCTTTCCATCAGATTCTGGTTCATCACGCTGATCAACCCTCGCTTCCATCTGGTCGTACGACACGTGTTCTCTGAGTCATACTAAATGTGGGTGGTTGGGGCGGTCCACCCACGCCGAATGGCAAGCCACTTCTCTTGTCACGTCCGTGCCGGGCCTGACTATCTCCCGACCGTCAGATCATGTCTTACCTCGGGATGGGTTAAAGCTATCCTTAAAAGCATGGACCTTTTTCGACATATCTCGGATGCCTCTACTCTCCACCGTTGGTCCCGACAGATGGCACGTCATCCCGAGTGCCACGGATGCCCCTATGTGCTGGTCTTCTTTTCGAGTAATGGCATCCTCGCTGGGATCGGAGGCGTAGGAGCATAGCGTACCTTGGATCGGTATGAGACAGTTGGGGTTTAACTACGATTGAGACCAAGTTAATTTGGGTAGGCTAGAATGCATGGCGGCAATGAGTGTGTGTTCAATCCGACTAGGTCCCGTGGTTTTTCTGTGATTTGCTTAGGTTTCCTCGTTAACAAAATTCTGATTGTCTCGTGTTATTTCTATTAGCATTATATTTGTTTATATAATTAAAATATCACAAGGTTGTCGTTGTTCAATCAATTAGAATATCCGACCTTTTGGGTTGTTGATTTAAATTGATTGACACTTGATATTGGTCTTTGGTATCATCCAAGTTATCTCTCTTTGATAAAGACTACGCGCAGCATTTATATTTGCTTGAGTAAAGATCAAATCGAGAGATTGAGATATAAACTCTTTGATATACTTTTTATCTAGATTAGTCGACTGTCTAGTTGATTCTCTAGAAAGTATATTGGAGTTTGTCCATCGGTGCTAATCGGGTATTTGGGTGTGGTTGTTAGACCCCATTTATTTCAAAGGTGAACATGAACCTATTGATACAGGACTTATATTCGAAGAAAAACCAAGTAATATCAATCACCTCACAATAATCTTAATCATATGGTAGAGAAACAAGATATTGTGGAATTACAAAAGCGATAAAGGCGAAGATGTTTATGACTACTTTTTATCTTGCACATCGGAGATTAAATCTCGAGCAAATCTTAGAGAAGATAGTACCGATCACGATAAAACGGTAAGATCGAACACTGTGACTGAGAGGAAAATAGTTAGTGCGGATTCAAAATCCTAATGAAGTCTTCAAGTCGTTTAACCTACATGATTTTTTGGAGAAAACCTTGGAGGTTAAAAGCAAAATCGACTCTAGTCGCAACTAGTATCACACGGAGGTGTGGGATTAGGTCTCCGAGTTACTAGAGTTATCCTTATATGGTCTTCAAATCATGGTTTGCAATCAATGCTACCTTGGTAACAAAGCATTCAATATTCACCGTTAGATGAAAACTTTGATTAGACCCAAGCTAATATCTTTCAACCGATTTAGATCGAACTTAGCTTGTTACACATAAATGAAAAGTGACTTCATTTAGATAAGAGTAACCGTACTCCAAACGTGTACACCTTGTTGGCTCAATAATAGTTAAGCGAAGTTAGCCATATGAACACTTTCATATCAACCTTGTTCATCTCAAACACAACTAGTTCAAATGACTCAAAGGAAACTAGTTCTAGAAGTTGTTCAATTGTTTATATTCTCATAGAAGTATACAAGACACAATTGAAGCAAAATCGATTTTGATTTACTCGAATCAATTCATGAACATTATAGCCACGGTTTGCAAAAATTGCATTCCTTATTATATAAATGTATATTTCATAAACAAGAGTTTCGACTTGATGCTGGTCGCGAGTATGCGAACATATATCATACTAACATACACCAAAACCTCGGTTGAAATCCCCGACTTGAACTTTATGCTGGTACGCATACTTGTATGCATACCCAGTTCTCGTACTTCAACTAACCAAGATGCATACGTGTATGCATACTATGGTTCCCGAACTTCCAATGACCAACCGGCATGCATACGGGTATGCATACTATGGATCATGGAATTGGAATAACTTGTGATTAGCATACAAGTACGCATACTTTGATATATCCAATCATGGTTAATTTGTTTTAAACTCCCATTTCAATCATTGAAACATTCTTGGAAGACGACAATATTTGTCTCACACAAACTATTAGCTTGAAGCAATTTTCAAGTGATCGAATGATCAATCTGAAACATTTCGATTCTACATCAAATGCTTGTCTCACACAAATCATGTAAGATGTTACCCTACGGATTTTCGCATGATCATCTTTTGACTTTCGTCAAGAATATAAGATGAACTTGGTTAAAGCTTAAAAAGCTTACCAACACATATTTCTAGCGAGTTAAATTCAGCTCAAATATCAAATGTGTATAATCAGTCTATATATCTATACGAGTTTTGTGTCAAATAGAAGATAGAGTATAATAGAATTTTGAGTGATAGATGAGTTCGAGGTCTCCACAAGCCTTTTTGTTTATGAAGTTCCACAAGCTCCCTTTAGTAGTTCTTCGTCTTCAATTGATGAACGCCGTGAAGTCTAATGCTCAACTACACTTTCTATCCTAATCCGAGACTTAGCTATAAGTATACTAGAAATCAAGACTTATAGTTTTGGCAACTAAACTTGACAAACAAGCTTGAGATAGCAACGCTTGCGAGTTCGACCGATAAAGTGCTCTAACACAAGAGATTCAAGTGGTGTTGTGCGGAGTTATTGAAGATTAAAAAGAAAGATTTGAAGACGAAGAAGATTTCTTATTGGTGTTCGTATCTTGTGAATTGTGTGCACAAACCTTGATGGAATTTAGGATCCAACTAGAATCGGATTTATTCAATTGATTAGTTGCGTGAGATCTTCATTCTCAATATATCTCTTTGATATTTATTTTGATTGATTTTGAATCTATACTTGACTATTTCGGGTAGTTAAAGTTAGATTGATCTAACCAGACAAAGGAGTTTATTAGATTAAACGGAAGAGCCTTTGTCAATGACTCATCTATATCTTATAGCAAAGATTGGTTAGAGTGGTTACCAAACAGATTCTTCCTTTGCTGTTTGGAATACGATCCAAAGGACTTTCTATTCACGTGCATGACTCTAGAAGTCGAAGGCGCAGGGATACTGAGGGAACTAAGTAGCTAGGGGTAGTCTGCTTGGTCTCAACTATACGAAATTGGTTTAGATTTTGTATAGCGGCTTAATACTGAGAGTATTCAAAACTAGACTAAGTCCCAGGGTTTTTCTGCATTTGCGGTTTCCTCGTTAACAAAATCTTGCTGTGTCTTTTACTTTGATTTCCGCATTATAATTGTTTATTATAATAAAGTAAAATACACATATACGTTAACGCCGCATTACTTGATAGTGATCCTATAGAGTTTGGTTATTACCGAACCTATTATCAAGTAACATACTTCGTTGTTGTATTGTCTCGATCTTGTATCCATAGTCAATCACATAAGTTATCTTGTTGTCATATTGTCTCGATCTCGTATCCATAGACGATCACATTTAAAGTGTGAACCAGAATTGTTGTATTGTCTCGAGCTCATTCATAGACGATCACTTTCGGTAGAGGACTTATAGGTTAAAACAAAAAATTGTGGTGTATTTGGGTACCCTCGTCTGTTCATATAGGTTTTACCTATTTTGCAAAAGTAGTATGTATTTGAAAAGACGAGGGTACCAAAATACACCACAATCTTTAATTTATCCACCTATAAGTCCTCTTACCGAAAGTGATCGTCTATGGACAAAGTCGAGATAATACTACAAATTGGTATTCACACTTTGTGTGATTGTCTATGGATACGAGATCGAGAAAAATACAACTACCAAAGTATGATTACTTGATAATAGGTTCGGACTTAACCAAACTCTATAAGATCACTATCAAGTAAAGCGGAGTTAACGTTTGTGTAATTTACTTTAAATTATAATAACAAAAATTATAATTGCGTAAAGGAAAAGTAAATGACACAACAAGATTTTGTTAACGAGGAAAACTGCAAATGCATAAAAAACCTGGGACCAAGTCCAGAATTGAATATTCTTAGAATTAAGTCGTTTTCTACAAAATCTAAACCAACTTCGTATAGTTGAGACCAATCAACTACCCTTAGTTCACTTAGTTTTCGATATCCTCGCTCGATTTCGATGAGTGCACGATATGAATAATTCCTTTGGTTCGTATTCCAAACGATAAAGGAACAACAAATCGTTTTGGTAACAACTCTATTGATTCTTTAAGATAAGATATCTCAAGTCATATGCAAAGGCTCTTCCGTTTAAGCTAATAAACTCCTTTGCTGATTAGATCAATCCAATCTCTATTGGGGAGTAATAAGATTCGGATTTGTAACAATCAAAATAGATCTCAAGAGAACTATTAGACGTTAGATCTCACGCAACTATCAATCGAATAAATCCGATTCTAGTAGGATCCCAGGCGATCAAGGTTTGTGCAACACAAAGATATGAGAAATAATAAGAAATCTTCTTCGTCTTCAAATCTTCTTTAATCTTGATTAAAACCCGCACAACACCACTTGAATCTCTTGTGATCAATCACGCACATAATCTTAGTCTGTTAACAATGGATTATCACAAGATGTCTTTAGATATACAAATAGTTTTAAAGATCCAATCGATACTTCGATCTAGTTTGAGTGAATCTTATATCAGAAAAGAAGATTCTCAAGAATAAAAAAACTAGGTGCAATCAAAGTTTCAACAACCGTTATTCAATCAAATCAATCGAAAAATAATAACACTGCAATTATCTAGTTTCACCAACGGTACTCGTAGAGCTCTTGATCCCATAAGTCTTTAAATGAGCGGTCGTAAGAGATTTCGCCTAATTAGGTACTTTCCTCTCCTGGATAGACGGATCCACCGAAATAACAAAAAGATGAAGTTTGCCGGCTTTTAGGATAGTTTGCTAGAAATGCAAACTTAGGTATTTATAGACCAAGGATGTTTGGACACCAAGGAATTTCCAAAACCGAAAATATTCTCAAGATATGCAATGAATGGCGGAATTCGGTTTTCATAATTCCAGTAAATGCTTGTCTCTCAATAGAAAATATCCAATTAGTAAATGCACATTACTAGTTTTTATTCTCTAGAGATATGCATTTAATTGCTGGTCATTAAAAGCATATATAACCAAAAACCTTAAAAAAAAGATTCTCAATTAATTTCGGTACAGGACCTCCTTGAGTACTAAGGAATATCTTTGAACAATAAATGATAGGAGTTAATGTCCGTGTTCAAAGTATGTTGACATCTTTTCTCTGTAAATAATCTTTCATATTTACATTCTTGGAATCGGTTATACCATACTTCCAAACAAGTTTAGAATTGGTTCACCTGTATTCCAAGACTACTATGTGATTGGTCAAATATCAAATCACATACATGGGTTCAGTCGGTTCTACCAATCACTAGGATCGGTTATACCTTAATATGGAAACACTTGTGATCGGTCACACAAGTTACCAGGACCGGTTACATCAGTTACCAGGACCGATTACATCAGTTACCAGGATCGGTTATATCAGTTACCAGGACCGGTTACCATATACTCATGGTATTGCTTGTGATCAGTCACACCAATAACAAATGTCGATCATACTATCTCAGGTGATTACACTAATTAATCAAAACTAGTCATACCAAATCATAAGTCAGGCATTGTGATTAGTTGTACCAAGATACATAACAAAGTTACAATCGGTTCTACCATCTCACACATATTGGTAATCCAAAGATTTGCAATGAATAGCCATACCAATAAGCCTAGCGAATTCCCTTTCGATTCATAAAACAAGTTCATGAATGTACTTCCTTTAAAAAAATGTGAAACATTGTTTCCTATGATGAAATCTTCACCATTACCCATTCACATAATCATAACAACATTCATAAGATTATGTCGATATCATATCTTCGAAGTTCAAAAGATAAGCGTTATACTTCGTAGTCTAATTTCCTAATACTATAATCATGTGGTCATGTCTCACTACTAGAGTAATATATCCAATACACAGGTTTGCAGTTATGTTTTCAATATAGCATGACTTAAAAGATACGTTAGGAATGAAACAGTTCAATTCAATATTACTAACCTCAAGAGGAAGAATGATGTCGTCGTTGTAGTTCGTTACTTCTTCATGTTCTTCATGTCTTCGAGTAATACTTGTATGTCTCAACATTCCTAGACTTTCTAGTCTAACCTAAACGAAGTTATCTCTAGTATATAATCAAGCGACTCTTAGATGAGTTTTGACATATTAAAATATGACAACCAGACTTGACATACCAACGCTTCGTGGGTTCAATTGAGCTATGCTCTAATAGTATTGACTAAGGGGAAGAACATATCACCGTAGTATTGCTTCAAAATTGTGGTGCAATTGAATTTTGAGGAATGTAAAAATACTATGTTTCTGTATAATAACTAATGAGTAGAGTGTGTTTACCTCATTCTATAAAAGCTCTAACGAGTATTCTCATAAGTTGTTATTGCTACGGATCATCAACAACAAAGTGTTGAACGAACACATGCAGAACATTAGAAGAACTTGAAGTCTGAAGAATTCAAGACGTGTGTTGAAGAAACCAAGGAAATCAAGCATAGTGGATTGAGCTAAAAGTTTATTTATTATATCCATATGTATTAAACGTATTTTTTATTATATTGTAATGTGCATAACATTAACTAAAATAACACATTAAGAATCGTACAAGGCTTTAGTTTGTAGCCTAGCCACAAGCTGAGCACCAACCCCTTTTTGAATAGCTATACCCAATCTATGAAAAGTAAATCTGCCTAGACCACTACCAACATCATTGCTAACTAAACAATTCTTTAAAACGCTTAAAAAAACATAAAGATCATCACCGAAGCTCTCCCAAAGTGGTGAAAGCTAAAACACCCAAACCATAACCATGTGAAACACATTCGTCCAAATATTTAGTACGCTTACGTGAAATTGCTTTCGAGATGGCTTAGCCCGGAATGAAAGAACGAACCCCATCACCAAGAAAGGGAGAGACACCTGTGACATCCATACACACATCTTGGCCATTTTCCCGATTGAGAAACAAGGATGTGGGTTGGACGCAAATCCTTGTTGTTCTCTGATAAAAAACCCAAGGCAACTTCTTTCGCAGTACACCAAACATTTTAGCGAGATATCCGCAATTGCATTCGAACCAAGTCATGGCGAAACTTGAGTCCAACATATTAGCACAATGTAGCGCATGATCACCAAAAATATCCATCGGTCTATTACAACAAGAGCACAAACCATATTCGACGAACAAGGGGATGCCAAGACGGTAGCAAACAACCACTCTAAAACTGTCCTGGGCCCAAGGCATTGATCTAAACACTAATGGGAATAGCCAAGAGGTAATCTTGTGCATGTTTGATACATGGTTACACTGCCATAGAATGGAGTCTCTTTGCAGAGAGAGAAAATTGGACAGGATTTGCTTCTTAACCGCATCAAAATAAGTGACTGCCAAGGAGTGCATAGAAGGGGGCGAGATCATCGACGCTTAATAAGAAGAAGCCAAACCACATACCTAAATAAAGTTCTCAAGAGCCACCGATAAGCGAGAACCATTATACATTGAGAACAAGCCATCAAGTATCACCTTCCGCACGAAGTAGTCGACTACGAGAGGCAAGGTAGCAACAAGCAGAGTGTCGGCCAAAGTGTAAATCCCAAGGCCGCCATGTTTGATAGGCAAGGTAGCCAATCTCTGTTGCAAAATCCCAAAACCAGCTCCGTCTCCCATGATTAAAAGTCTCAGATACTTGAGTAGATATGGTCATCAAAGAGATCAATGGCTTGTTGTAAAGCTGCAGGATCAGTGGTACGCATTGCAAAATATAATCTGGATACGCCCACACAATTATGAAGCAACAATATCTCACTTTGAGGGTCCTTGAATTTCTTGATGGCAAACATAAGCTGAATGGTCTTGTTCACCCTACTCAACATCATGTCACTCATGAAATTCAAATCCAGACTCACAGGTCCACCTAAAAGTTTAACGTCAACATTACTAGGCCTACCAATATCGGGGGGAATACACCTTCATCGAGTGCTATGAGTATCAATTGAAGGCCAAAATACTTCGGTTTTCTTAATATTGAGATGTAAACCCCTAGGCCCCTCATATTCTATTATACTCAAGGCTTTGGAAACTTCCAGCGTATCACCGATAATAGTACCGTCATCAAGATACCATACATGCAAATCAAGATTACAACAAGAAGCAATGGACTTCATAAGAGGGTGAAGTGTCAGGGAAAACAAAAGGGAACCAAGAGGATCACCTTGCTGGACTCCGACTGCAGAGGAAAAAATGTATTGGTCATAATAGAGTCTAAGAAGCCCGGCATAACAAAATTCTACCCAACGAGAAATACCGGACAAGTGAAGTTGGACTTTTCTAATGAGATGAGATCTGCAAACCATGTTGAACGCGTTAGAGAAGTCAATAAGCAACATTGACATCGTGATTCGAATTGCCTTTCAACTCCAAAAGACCATTTACAACGTGTAGAATGCTTTCCCCTCAACCGGTACACCAACACCAAATTGAAAGTCCCCTAAATAAGTTTTCATGGCCTCACCGTGGAAAAAGGCAGCCACCTTAGAGACCAATCGGCGTCAAATAGTACCAACTGAAATAGGCCTAAGTCCACCTCCGGGTTTGAGTAATGGTGTAAGAGGTGCACTGGCGATGAGATCACCTAAAATATTAGGGCACTTACCTGCCAACCAAAGGTTGACGACCCCTGTAATCGAAGCCAATAACTCATCCGCCATTGCCGCTGCTGCACCACTCAACGCATCAACTAGATATTGTGCACGCAAACCATCACGACCACAAGAAGTCCCTTTGGGGAAACTCTTGATGGCACCAGAGATAGCCCTTGAATCAATATCTCAGCTTGTATTAAATAGTTTTGTCATTAAAATTGACAAAGGCGGAGATTGTTAGAGCATTGCTCGGTTGAACCCACAAGTTTTGCTATCTCAAGCTTGTTGTCAATGTTAGGTGATCAAAAGTATGTCTTGATTTCTAGTCTACTAAGTCAAGTTTCAGATAGGTTAGAATTGTAGTTAAGTATCAGAGATCACCCTTGAAGACTCAAGATCCACAAAGTCATTTGGCGAACTTCTATATCAGGTATGTGAAGATTGAGCCATTCTAGTTTACTCACTATACCATCATTCTATCTATTGTGACTTATAGTAGATTCACAAAGAAGATGTTTCGAGTCAATCTTGTCTTGTGAAAAGTCTCGAAATATGATTTAGCGATTAGATGTTCAAAGGTCCTTAACAATATTAGTTCTATGAATTATTTTATGGATCAATTGAAAATTGTCCATGCAAATGATTATATCATTTGAGAATGTTTCAAACATCATAAGAAATAAATATGAACTTACTGGAATTTCTGCCCAGGGTAGGTTGGCGAACTCAGTTTGCAAACCATAGATATATGAGATCCTTAAATACAGGAAGGTTGGCGAACCAGTTCGCAAACCACAAGTTCAGTTGGAAACAGATTCACGAACCCGATTGGCGTAACCGTGCTAGAACTTTCTTAGACACTTATAAGACTTCATTGATTACTTAAACACTTATGTGTTTGAATCATGATTAATTTCTTAGGTGTTTAAATGAACATCAAGTAGCTTTTATTTCTTTGGCTAACTTGCTAAACCAAACAGTCATTATACACGGTTCAGTAACCGAACCTATGTGTATAGTCTGTTATTGTAGTTTGAAGATCTATTTTGTTTGCTTGATTCTCAAGTTATATTAGCTTACCCTGGTCTTTGAAAACTATAAAGAGCATCTTTGTGAACTGGGAAAATTAATCCCTGACACTTTGTGTCCTAGTTGATTCTACAGTCGCCTCTATTGACCTTTTAGGTCTACAACTATAAGAATTCACCTGGGGATTCATGAAGCCCGGTCCGACTATCTTTACCTTGATAGTTTGTGAATCCTAATCTTGATTTTTTTTATCGAGGTTTTCGTAATCCCTTTCAGGCAAGATAGATAGTAATCACAAAGTTCTCTCAGACTTAGTGATTCCTCAAGATAGATATCTAAAGACTGATCTTAGTTGTTCTTTCGACGATTTTTCTTAAGAGGTGGTTAAGAATCTAGGTTGGTCTTATGGAGTCGTAAGTTCTGGATTTTTGAGGTTTGCTAGCTTGTCTATTGCAAACAGATTTCCACACCTTGATCTTTGATCTAAACGGAAATCAAATAGGCTTATCTGTTAGAGGTAGATTGGTATCAAAGGTCTTCACTTCGGCTAAAGCAACTCTTAGGTGAAAGGACGTCGACTAAAGGAATCAAGTGTGTAGAACCTTGCGAGGTTCAAGAGCGTAAGGAACGCACAGAATCGAATCGCTTGGAGGGTGGATTTAATCTTAACTATATTCCAGTCGGAGTCTGATAGTAGGCTAGTGTCTGTAGAGGCTTAATACATCGCGGTGTTCAATCTGGACGAGGTCCCGAGGTTTTTATGTTATTGTGGTTTCCTCGTTAACAAAATTTTTGGTGTTGTTAGAGCATAACTCAGTTGAACCCACCAAGCGTTGGTATGTCAAGTTTGGTTGTCATATTTTAGTGAACCAAACTCATTTAAAGAGTCGCTTGATTATTTACTAGAGTCAACTTCGTATAGGTTAGCTTGAAAGTATTAGGATATGAGACATTACAAGTATTACGTGAAAACTTGAAGAATGTGAATAAGTAAGAAGCTACAACGACGACATCATCCTTCCACTTGAGGTTAGTTATATTTGACTTGAATTGTTTCATTCCCTAACGTATTTTTCAAGTAAATTGCATATTGAAAACATAACTTTGAAGCTGTGAATGAATATACTCTACTTAGATGTAGTATTAAGTAATACAACACGAAGTATAACGCTTATCTTTGAACTGTGATATGAGACATCGACATAATCGTTTGAATGCTATTGTGATTATGTATAGGTATGGGGTGAAGATTTCGTCTAGGAAATAATGTTTTACATTCGTTTAAAGGAAGTACATTCATAAACTTGTTTTGTGAATCGAAAGGGAAATCGCTAGGCTTATTGGTATTTGTTATTCATTGCAAATATTTTGAATTACCAATATGTGTGTTTAGTACAACCGCTCATAACTTGTTTATGTATCTTGGTAAAACTATTCACAAGGCTTGACTTTTGTATTTGTGTGACTTTTATTAGTGAAACCGATCTTAAGTAATCAATTGAGATGATATGATCGATTTATTGTAATTGGTATGACCAACTCTAGACATTGGGAACCGATCCTAGCAAGAGGTGCAACCGATCACAAAAGGAATCGATCCTTGTAAGAGGTGCAACAAGTTTCTAGTTATTGGGAAACGATCCTATGAACATGTGCAACACGTTTTTAGTTAATGAGAACTGATCCTATGGACATGTGCACCAAATACAAGTTAGATACCATATATATGTGGGAACCGATCCTAGTACCTAGTCAACCAAGTTTTGGTAACTAGCGTGACTAATTCTAGTACCCACATGGAGGTAGAACCGAAACTTGTTTTGGTAGAACCGTGAAACCCATGTTTCGTGATTTGATAGGATGATCAATCACATAGTTCTTGGAAGTCAGATGAACCAATTCTAAACTCGTTTTAGAAATGTGGCAAATCGGATCAAGATAGTAAATATGAAAGAGGATTTACTAAGTAAAGATGTCGACATACTTTGAACATGTGCACATTAACTCTTATCTTTTATTGTTCAAAGATATTCCTTAATAGCTAAAGGAGAATCCCAGGATCGAAATAAATTGAGAATCTTTTAATTAAGGTTTTTAGTTTTATATGCTTTTAATTTCCGCAATTAAAATGGATATCTTTAGAAAATAAAAATTGGTATTGTGCATTTACTAATTGGAGATTTTCGACTTGAGATTTCGATCAATATTTGGACAAAGCATTTCCGGGAATTATGGAAACCGAATTTGAAAATATATTGCATATCTTGAGAATATTTTGGTTTTGGAAATTCCTTGGTGTCCAAACTTCCTTGGTTTATAAATATTGAAGTTTGCATTTCAAGCAAATTAATCCTCGAGCAGCAAAACTAACTAGTTGTGTTATTCTTGGTGGAGCCGCCTATTCGGATAGGAAAGTAACCTAATTAGGCGAAATATCTTATGGCCGTTCGGTTTAAAGACTTCTTTGGGATTGAGAAGCTCTATTAGTACCGTTGGTGGGAAACAAGATAATTGCAGTTTATTATTAGTTTTCGATTGATTTGATTGACTAACGGTTGTTGAACTTTGATTGCACCTAGTTTATTTATGCTTGAGAATCTTCTCTTCTGATATAAGATTCACTCAAACTAGATCGAAGTTTCGACGGGATCTTTAGACTGTTTGTATATCTAAAGACGTCTTGTGATAATCCATTGTTAATGAGACTCGTTCTGTGTGTGATTGATCACAAGAGATTCAAGTTGATTGTGTGCGGGTGTTTATTGAAGATCTAAGAAGATTTGAACACGAAGAAGATTTACGATTTGGGTTCATAATCTTTGGTGTGCCTAAAACTTGATAGGTTGGAGGATCAACTATAATCGGTTTATCTTTGTGATAGATTTGATTGATTAGTTGAGTAGATCGGCATCAATACAATTCTTTGTGATTCAAAGTATTAATTGCATAATCTTAACAATTACTTTGGTAGTTTTTGATAAGATAGATCTAAGGACCTGGCAGAGGAGTTTATTGGGATAAACGTAAGAGCCTTTTGTCAAACTCATATCACTTCATTGAAAAGAGTTGTTCCGAACAGATTTGTTGTTCCTTCTGTTTGGAATACAAACCAAAAAGAATTGTTCCAAGTGCGTGACTTATTACAAGTTGGAGGCACGGGGATATAGATGGAACTAGGTGAACTATAGGTTTAGTTGTTTTGAATCAACTATACGAAGTTGGTTAGATTTTTGAAAAGATGAGGGTACCCAAATATACCTCAATCTAAAACTTTTCCACCTATAAGTCCTTTCTCCGAAAGTGATTGTCTAGGGACCGAGTCGAGACAATACAACTAATCGGTTCACACTTCGTGTGATCGTATATGGATACGAGATCGAGACGATACAACAACGAAGTATGTTTACTTGATAAGAGGTTCAGACTTAACCAAACACAATAGTATTACTATCAAGTAAATAGGAATTAACGTTTGTGTATTTTACTTCTAATTATAATTGGGGAAATAGAAAAGTAAAAGACACATCAAGATTTTGTTAACGAAGAAACCGCAAATGCAGAAAAACCCCGGGACCTTGTCCAGAATTGAATACTCTCAGGATTAAGCCGCTATACAAAATCAAACCAACTTCGTATAGTTCGAACCAAACAACTAAACCTATAGTTTACCTAGTTCCGTCTGTATTCCCATGCCTCCAACTTATGAATAAGTCACGTACTTGGAACAATTCCTTTGGTTCGTATTCCAAACATTAAAGGAACAACAAATCTATTTGGTAACAGCTCTTTTCAATCAAGTGATATGAGTTCGACAAAAGGCTCTTCTGTTTATCTCAATAAACTCCTTTGTCGGGTCCTTAGATCTATTTACTAACAATTACCGAAGTAATCGTCTAGATTTTGCAATCAATACCTTGAATCACAAAAAAACGTATTGATGCCGATCTACTCAACTAATCAATCCAATCTACTACAAGGATAAACCGATTATAATTGGATCCTCTTTAACCGAAACAACTATTGTGCACACCAAAGATTATGAACCCAAATCAGAAATCTTCAAAATCTTCTTCGTCTTCAAATTTTCTTAGATCTTCAATAAACACCTGCACACAATCAACTTGAATCTCTTGTGATCAATCACGCACAGAACGGAATCTGTTTACAATGGATTATCACAAGACGTCTTTAGAACTACAAACATTCTAAAGATCCCCGTCGAAACTTCGATCTAGTTTGAGTGAATCTTATATCAGAAGAGAAGATTCTCAAGCATAAACAAACCAGGTGCAATCAAAGTTCAACAACCGTTAGTCAATCAAATCAATCGAAAACTAATAATAAACCGCAATTATCTAGTTTCCCACCAACGGTTAATAGAGCTTCACAATCCCAAAGAAGTCTTTAAACTGAACGACTATAAGAGATTTTGCCTAATTAGGTTACTTTCCTCTCTGAATAGGCAGTTCCACCAGTAACAACACAACTAGGTAGTTTTTTGGCTACGAGGATTAGTTTGCTAGAATTGCAAACTTTGGTATTTATAGACCAAGGAAGTTTGGACACAAGGAATTTCAAAACCGAAAATATTCTCAAGATATGCAATATATTCCGATTCGGTTTCCATAATTCCGGAAATGCTTTGTCCAAATATTGACCGAAAATCTCTTAGAAAATCTCCAATTAGTAAATGCACATTACCAATTTTCATTTTCCAAAAATAAAATTAAAACCTTAATTAAAAGATTCTCAACTTATATTTCGATCAGGTATTTTCCTTTAGGTATTAAGGAATATCTTTGAACAATAAAGATAGGCGTTACTGCACATGTTCAAAGAATGTCGACATCACTACTTTGTAAGTCCTCTTTCATACTTACAATCTTGAAATTGATTTGCCACACTTCCAAACAAGTTTAAAATTGGTTCATCTGACTTTCAAGAACTACGTGATTGATTAAGAACACTCAATCACCAATCATGGGTTTAACGGTTCTACCAAAACAAGTTTCGGTTCTACCTCCTTGTGAGTATTGTGTATAGTCACACTAGCTTTCCAAAAATTCGGTTGACTAGATACTAGGATCGATTCCCCACATACTTATGGTAACTACTTGTATTTGCTGCACATGTCCATAGGATCGGTTCCCCTTTCACTAAAAACGTGTTGCACATGTTCATAGGATCGGTTCCCCCATCTGCTGAAAACGTGTTGCACCTCTTACAAGGATCGATTCCCCTTTGTGATCGGTTACACCTCTTCATAGGATCGGTTCCCCTTTGCCTAGAGTTGGTCATACCAATAACACTAAATCGATCATACCATCTCAGGTGATTACTTAAGATCGGTTTCACTAATAAAAGTCATACCAATACAAAAGTCAGGCCTTGTGAATAGTTTTATCAAGAACATAAACAAGTCATGAGCGGTTATACTAATCACACATATTGGTAGTTCAAAAGATATGCAATGAATCCCAATACCAATAAGCCTAGCGATTTCCCTTTCGATTCATAAAACAAGTTCATGAATTTATTTCCTTTAAACGAATGTAAAACATTGTTTTCTAGGATGAAATCTTCCCCTCATACCCATACATAAACACAATATCATTCAAACGATTATGTCGATGTCTTATATACAAAGTTTAACGGTTAAGCAATAAACCTTGTATTGTATTCCTTAATACTACGTCTAACTAGAGTATACTCATTCATGCTTCATGATTATGTTTTCAATATGCACGCGAATTGAAAGATACGTTAGGGAATGAAACAGATTCAAGTAAAATATCACTAACCTCAAGTGGAATGATGATATTGTCGTTGTAGCTCCTTACTTCTTGACTTCTTCAAGTCTTCGCAATACTTGTAAAGTCTCATATCCTAATACTTTCAAGCTAACCTATACGAAGTTGATTCTAGTACATAATCAAGCAACTCTTTAAATGAGTTTTGGTTCACTAAAATATGACATCCAAACTTGACATACCAACGCTTGGTGGGTTCAACCAAGCAATACTCTAACAATCTCCCCCTTTGTCAATTTTAGTGACAAAACTCTTACATCATATGGATAAACAAATTACAAGAATTACACATACGCTTAATTCCCAAATTCAACAGCACAATAACATGTATACATTCAATCCATAAATGCAGATGTTAACATTATAATAACAAAGCTAATACTCCCTCTAAAGGTAAGATAGGTAGATTTTATCAATCCGAACGTCTTTGTTATTCCTTTGTAGTCCATATAACTACAAGTATCATATGATATGCTACTTCCCCTTAGTCTATGCTTTACTCTTTCGTTAGATAAACGTTTAAGCACCAATGTTCTTTTCCTTAGTGATACCAATCAATATAAATCAATACCAATATCACTTGTTTACTCCATATATTTTCCCCCTTTTTGTCACAAAATGACAAAGAAACGAAAAAATAAAGGACAAACCAAAAGGATCTTACAAATCTCAAAATAGACTTGCAAACCTATAAGAGTTAAGCACGAGGGTTCCACACACCATTTTTAATAACCAATATCAAAAACCGAAACTACAAAGTAATTTTGTTTTGATATGTTACCAAGGAAACATTTGCCCAAAGCAATTTTTCCTAATAGTTTAGCAAACCAAAAATCGACTAAGCACCTTAGTTCCTTTGCTAAACCGATTGTGCAAATACAATCGCTTGTTCGACAAGACCAAAATAAAGATAACTCTATTTTTCTCATCGAGTTCTAATTATCCATATAACTTAGACCTTTAAATTTTAAACAAGACAAGTACTAGGTTAGTTAACTAGCATTCCTTGTTCAGGCATTCGATTAGACTTGAATAACAGAAACCTCCACTTTGATAAGTCTAACTAAGATCGAAATTAACTTAGTTTCTCTTATCCTAATCGAATTGGACTAAACAATTCATCCCTAAACCTTTTATTTCGTTAAGCCATAAATTATTTATACAAACCAAATAAATCAACTTGCATAATTATTCACCTCAACCGGAAGCAATTGAAACAACATAGACATTAAAGCACCGCAATTGCAGAAATTTTGTAAGCCTAAACAATTGATACCACACAATAAAGCAATATAACAATAGTTTTTCTTAAGGAAACAATGAATCACACACACACACATCCATACATAAATAATGGAATAAAACATGAATTATACCGAAATTTTTGTTAAGCAAAAGCAATAAATACACGCAATAAACTCAGGCTTTTCTTAAACAGGAAAACGATTAACTAACAAAGTCGTTACCTCAAATTTCGCATCCACTTCTCCAATATGTTTGCATCTTCTTCCAGGGAGAATTGATATCGAAATATCATTATGTTGTCATCCTTATGCAAAACAAAAGAATAACAACAACCAACCTTTACCAGAGAAAGGTTGAAAACCGGTTTTAACTATTGCAAGCAAAAGTTGAAAACCGTGAAACACATATGCTTTTATGCTAAACCAAACGATTCAACATATTGTGACTTTTTCACATATTGTTTCAATCAGAACCCCTAATGATCCTTTGATAAAGCCTACCAACATGGGCTAGAACTTAATCCTGTTAATTAAACCAAAAAGTCACCCAAACCATAAGGGTTCACAACATATGAGATCGAATATCAAGGTTAGAACCGAAATCAAACATCCCATACACATACATAGCAATAAGATAAAGCATTCAAGCACAGGCTTTGTAAACATAAACTATCACAAGAAAAATTATAAATCAAATAATTTTATTCATAATAAGATAGTTTTATTCATAATAGATTTTATTTGAAAGAAATCAAAAACTAATGTCTATTTTCCTTGATTAAGTATTACAGTATATAACTTAATCTCTAGTGGTGCTCTTGTTGTTCACTGAGGTTTCTTCAGTGTTCAAACTTTTGAAGCATGTCTCAAGAGACTTGTCTGCAACCACTTCTTGTTTCTCAAGTTTTTCAACTTGAACCTTCATATCAGCAATATCATCTTTTGTTTCCTCAATTTTATCTTTGAGCCAATCTTGATTTCGAACTGTTATTATGAGATTGGTTCTTAGTTCCTCAAAACCTTGGATATAATCAATCATACTATCAGAACGAATCCACTTGGTTTTGGTTGGATCTTGTAGGTTGTAAGCCAACAGACATGACTCATCTTGTGATCCAACTGAACTATCAGAATCATAATCAGACATGATATTTGATATGTTTTTCTTCTTCCTCTCTGTATTGATTCCTTGACAATCTTTAACCTTTTGAGCTTCCTCCTTATTAGCCTTTGTGACACTGCGAGTTATTGGAGGCATGCTCGGTTATATATAAAAAGTATTGATCATGGTATCAGAATACATGCAAGAGATAGTTTCCCTTGGAGAATCCGAAAATATTAAAGAATATATTTCGTTTCCTTTGTCCGAACTTCTCAAGATGGAAGGTTTATTAAAATTCGAAAATTCAAAATAAAACCTATTTTTGGAAGATCATGTTAATCATGAACATTTTTCAGACAACCATGGATTCACAGCTATCCATCAAGTGTCACAACTTTTCTGATAAACAACTACACAAACAAATGTGCTCCAGTTTTATTGTGCCTTTTCCATCCACGAATAAGAGCACGAAAAAGGATGAGAGTGCACAATTTTGATACAACTAAGTTGCATCGGAGTAAGCTTTTTCTAGCTTACAGTGAGTATCAGAAACATAGTTCATGCTTCTCTTAGGAAAATCTGCCCAAAATATTTTCTCCCAAGATAATGATCTTTTCTAACTCTAGAGATATGATCATGTAGAGAAACTGTACTGATATGAGAATTATCAGAGATAGATAAATCTCTCTTAATTCTTTCAATGAGATTTTCATATGATTTTCTCATTCTAAGGACTTCCTTATGATCCACATCAGTGTGATTATCTGAAACAATTATCGGAAATTCCTGATTGTTTCTTTTGGCAGAGATTCTCTCTTTCCCTTTCTTCTGGAGTTGTTCTTCACCAAAACAAGAATTGTTTCGATATGGGTGAGGAGGAACCTTTTTCAAGAAGCGATTATCAACTCTTTCCTCTGAATTTTTTGAGTTGATCTTATCGGGTAGTGGTATAATCTGTCTTTCTACTAAGGAATGGTCTTTCAGCTTTTTAAGACAAGAAACTTCTTTCAATATTTTTACCACTGTATGTTGAAGAAGTATAAGTTTCCTGTCAAGTGACTGAAAGTTGTATTCCTTAAGATCACATACACGGAATCGGTTCAAAGTTTCCTTTGCACAAGATTTTATTTGATCATTAGTAGATCTAAAAGATGGTTTCTCATTCTCTTCTGACTTGATGTAGTTAGGCAAACTACCATCATCTTGATCTGTTTCAGACGTGACTAAATAGGTTTTATCACAATCTATAAAAGTCGAGCAAGGACTTTTAGTTTCCTCATTATCAGAAGAAATCACAACAGCATCATTAGTCAGAGTCATAGGACGTGTCTCTTGATCTAAAGTAAGAGATTTACCAAGAGCTTCTAGTTTGACAGTGAGATCCATATTCTATTTGGCTAGACTATTCAGTTGAATGTCTTTATCTTTGATCTCCTGTTTAAGAAGATTTGACTCTGTCTTTAATATCAACACTTTAGAAGATAGAGATTTTATAGGCTTTAGGAGTTTTATCAACTCTTTATCAGCATCTTCTCTTTCATCAGAGATACACATAGATGTTTTCGCAACCCCTGGATCATGAGTCAACGAAGTAGTAACATCTTCAACTTTTGAGTATTCATACTCTTGCATAACGTTAACTGAATCAGATCGCACCAAACACAGATTGTTAGATCTTTTCGTGTTTGCCTGCTCTGATACCAATTGAAAAGACGAGGGTACCCAAATATACCTCAATCTAAAACTTTTCCATATATAAGTCCTTTCTTCGAAAGTGCTTGTCTATAGACTGAGTCGAGACAATACAACTAATCGGTTCACACTTTGTGTGATCATCTATGGATACGAGATCGAGACAATATAACAACGAAGTATGTTTACTTGATAGGAGGTTCTGACTTAACCAAACACAATAGGATTACTATCAAGTAAATAGGAATTAACGTTTGTTTATTTTACTTCTAATTATAATAAAAACAATTATAATTGCGGAAATAGAAAAGTAAAAGACACATCAAGATTTTGTTGAGGAAACCACAAATGCAGAAAAACCCCGGGACCTTGTCCAGAATTGAATACTCTCAGGATTAAGCCTCTATACAAAATCAAACCAACTTCGTATAGTTCAGACCAAGAAACTAAACCTATAGTTCACCTAGTTCCGTTTGTATTCCCCCGCCTCCAACTTATGAATAAGTCACGTACTTGGAACAATTCCTTTGGTTCGTATTCCAAACAGTAAAGGAACAACAAATCTGTTTGGTAACAACTCTTTTCAATCAAGTGATATGAGTTTGACAAAAGGCTCTTCTGTTTATCTCAATAAACTCCTTTGTCAGGTCCTTAGATCTATCAACTAACAATTACCGAAGTAATCGTCTAGATTTTGCAATCAATACCTTGAATCACAAAGAAACATATTGATGCCGATCTACTCAACTAATCAATCCAATCTACCACAAGGATAAACCGATTATAGTTGGATCCTCTTTAACCGAAACAAGTATTGTGCACACCAAAGATTATGAACCCAAATCAGAAATCTTCAAAGTTTTCTTTGTCTTTAAATCTTCTTAGATCTTCAATAAACACCTGCACACAATCAACTTGAATCTCTTGTGATCAATCACGCACAGAACGGAGTCTGTTAACAATGAATTATCACAAGACGTCTTTAGAACTACAAACATTCTAAAGATCCCCGTCGAAACTTCGATCTAGTTTGAGTGAATCTTATATCAGAAGAGAAGATTCTCAAGCATAAACAAACTAGGTGCAATCAAAGTCCAACAACCGTTAGTCAATCAAATCAATCGAAAACTAATAATAAACCGCAATTATCTAGTTTCTCACCAACGGTACTAATAGAGCTTCTCAATCCTAAAGAAGTCTTTAAACTGAACGGTCGTAAGAGATTTTGCCTAATTAGGTTACTTTCTGTTAGAGCATGGCTTGGTTGAACCCACCAAGCATTGGTATGTCAAGTTTGGTTGTCATATTTTAGTGAACCAAAACTCATGTTAAGAGTCGCTTGATTATGTACTAGAGTTAAACTTCGTATAGGTTAGCTAGAAAGTATTAGGATATGAGACATTACAAGTATTGCGAAGACTTGAAGATGTGAAAAAGCAAGGAGCTACAACGACAACGATTATCCTTCCACTTGAGGTTAGTGATATTTGACCTGAACTGTTTCATTCCCCAACGTATCTTTCAAGTCGTGCATATTGAAAAAAAATCACTGCGAAGCATATTTGAACTCTAGATAGACATAGTATTAAGGAATACAATACGAGGTTTATTGCTTAACCATTAAACTTTGTAGATAAGACATCGCCATAATCATTTGAATGCTATTGTGATTATGTATGTGTAGTTGCAGGATTTCCCACACTACACCCCTCACTCAAATCTGTTTAATCAATCCATTTGAAGATGAACAATGATGTGCTTTATTAATTGTTTTCTTGAAAGATTTACAAAGAAATGTAGAACAAAGCTAAAGAAATTACAATCTCTCTTTCCTTTCTCTCTCCTAATGACTTGTTTCACAATTCAAAAAGACCTCTCCCTTCAACAGACTTACTCGACCCTTTATATAGGGTATTACATAGTGGATGACAGCTATACTGTCCCTTATTTTCGGAAACGTCTCGCGAATGCTCGCGAATGTACAACTGTTTGTCTTCGCGACACTCTTAAATCTCGCCAAGTCTTCACACTTTCCTCATGTTCTGATTGTCGTCATCTATTACGTCATTTATTTTCTTTCACGCGACTCCTTCGCGACGCAGTCGTTTATTAATCTCGCAAAGTATTGCTGTCGCGATATTCTGGTCCTACATCTTGCCTCTTCTCATGTGTTCTCTGCGAAGTAGAGAATATCATGAGAATTGATATCTTGAAATATTGCGATAGCTCATCCTTATCTATTTTAACTCCGTAATTTTTACACAGAATTTATTACAGATGTCTTTTCTTCCATTCCTTTCTCGACACGTTTTATTCAACCGCTTATTTCTGACCATTCACGTCCCATCTCGCATTAAATACATTTATTTTCCCAAAAATCTTTCTCTCTATATATAGTTTTCTCATCTTTCACTTCTTCTCTTTTATTTCTCTCTGCAATTTTCCTTCAACTTCCTTCTCCGTAACTTACGCTCCTGCTACTGTAAATCTTTCTTCTTCAATTTTAAATTTCTCTCTTCACTCCCATATTCTGATAATGGTTTCATTAGGTCGTACTTACACACCGCATTTTAATGATGTTCAACAGAAGCTAAAGGAAAAGGGTTTCTCTTTATCAACCCTTCCTGATCATGATTATTCATCTATTCTTTATGCAAAACTATTTTCTGATCATCCATCTGATGATAAGAGAATTATAATCTCGCTAGGTCAACACCTCGCAGGACTTCCCATCCCTCTATATAATCCTGAGACTCCATTATTTTATGAAATTCTTTCTCATGAGAAATTCTCATGAGTACATTTATCAATTAAGTGGCGATCGCATCCGTCTCATACTCGAATTTGCTAACCGTGGAGCCGGTAAAGGATCTTTATACCCTGATAATGTCAGAGACCCTAGGTTCGCAAACTTAGAAATAATCTCTGAAAAAAATACTGTAGAGAACTTTTTGCCAACTATAAAGTAATAAATATGAGAAACGATAAAACTCATTTGGGTGCCGGTTGAAGAAAGCCGGAAAATGTTCCCGAAGACAAACTGCTTATGCAAGACATTGATTGGCATTCAGGTAATAATACTACCCCTCGCCAATCAAAAGATGAAAGGTGGTGGGTTATTCCTTTACTTTTGGAAGGACCTTATATTGCGGGTTCGCATACCTTGCCTGCACATCTCGCAGACTATCATCCCTGGGAATTTAACTGGCCCGAGAAGGCAACAGAGGTATATTTCTCTTTTCAAGCTTTGCTTTTGCATTATTCTCTTCCTCTTATATTTACTGAACTTGCAAAATTTATAGATTGATAGACTAAAGAAGTGTTATGAAGTAAATCCCAAGTCGAGTACTCTGGCAATACTCCGATCAATCACGGATGAAGTAAGAAACATTTTCCTTTATTATTTCAAACAATATTGTTGCCTCTGTTTCTTATCTTTATTCGTGTTTGAAGGTTGAAATTGAAGAGCTCGAAGCTGCGAATGTTAAAGGCAAGAATAAGGCCATTCCTCGCAAAGACAAACCTTCTGGTCCCTCTTCTAAGAGACGAAAAACCCGACCTTCTTCTAACTCAAATTCTGAACTTCCATCAGATGATGATAATGACTCGAGCATCTCTCTCGTGAAGAAGAACCAACCAACTGAGTCTCCAATGAAACAATTATCTAACATCTTCTCAGACTTCATGCAAGGATTAGGAGATGACCATTTAACTGATACTTGTAAAGCTCTCGCTAAGATTTGCGATGCCCCACTGCTGGAAGATAACGAGTCTTTTCGCGGAGTTTCTCGAACAATAACACCCAGCCTTTTAAATGCTCTCAATGCTTTGGTATGTTCATACCTCTTTACCTCTTTGTGACTCCGCTCTTATCTTTAATTGTTTCTCTATTTTCTTTTACAGTCTGGGAGAGCTGCTTTTGTTGCTGCCTCAGACCTTGAGAGAAGACGCAACAACCTTGAAAAGAAGAACTTGCAATTGAACAAGAGGATTCGAGAACTAGAAGGTTGGGCTGCGTCATCTCGCGAGAAGGATGAACGGATTAAACAACTGGAAGCTGAGCTTACTTCTCAACAAAATAGAGTATCTACTCTTGAAAGTGCAAATCAGCAGCTTTATGGTATAGCAATCTTTATTCCTCAGATTTCTTTTATTTTATCATTTACTTTTCTTTGCCTGACTTACTATTTTCGCAGACATATATAATCTCTCTGAAGAGTCCATTCTTCTTCATTCATTTCCCGAGCCCATGGATGATGATGTACTCCTTGCTCGCCTCAATGAATCTCTAAGTAGTTCTTCAAATGATGCTAACCTTCTTTCATTAAAGGATCTTCAATCCAAACATCATCTCTTAAAAATCGAGCATAGATCTAGTTTAAGTTTGGCTAATCTTTTTAAACGAAAGTACGTTGACTCCAAGAAGAAAACCAAAACTTTAAGGAAGAAATTTAGTGATCTCATAGATGAGAAAGATCGCATTACTAACAGAGGTGCACAGGCATTAGCAAAATTTCAAAAATCTCTCCTTGATGTGCAAGTTGAGCGAGATGAACTCCTTCGTCAGAATACCATGCTTAGCGAGCGAGAAGACCAAATTCGTTCACTTTTTGTCATAAATAATGATGATGAATTTGCTGGGCTGCGAAGGTTTTAGATAACGCTAGAAATAACTTAGGTGTTGATGTTAGTCTTCGCACCGAGCAAACTACCTTAATCAAGGATATGATCTTTGAAAGAGAAGGTTGTTTGTCATACTTCTTCACTTTTCTGTTCTTATTCTTTTTGTATTATTAACATTAATTCATTTCCTCATGTTTTCAGAATCGAAAAGAGATTTGAGACTAGAATTGGAGAGCTTGAAACCGAAAAGAACAACTCGCGATGGATCTCTCTCTCCGCGAGAATAAATATTCTAAACTGAAGCAGCAATTCCAAACTACAGTGGAAAATTTTAATAATGATGTTGTTCGTTTTCGCAATCAAGCTACGGAGATAGTTTGTAATGATCACAACATTCCTCTTCATTCATATCCTTTTCTTGCTGAAGAAGTTCCCGAGAACTTGCCCGTCTCAGATGTTTCTGATAGTGAAGCTAATGAAGAAGAAGAAGAATCGACTCGAGAGTGATGAAACCAAAGAATCAGATGAAGAAGAAGAACCAGCAAAGAAATAATTTCTCTTTCTTCTTTGATTTCTTGTAATATCTGTATACATGCATCTTCGACTATTGAATGTAAATTTCATCTTTTGCTTCCTTTGTTCAAATATATTAATCAAACAACCCTTCTTTGTAATTATAACTTCACACTTGCCTCCGTCCATAAGATATAATCAACTTCGCGAGTTAAATATAATCATTCTCGCGAGTTAAATATAATCATTCTTGCGAGATATAATTTTTTTTTTTTTTTTTTTTTTTTTTTTGAAAATTAAACATTATCACTGCGACAAGATCACTAGATATCTTCATGGATTTAGAAATCTATGGATCTTGCCTTATCATTATTTGTGTGGTCTTATTATGCCTTCCTAAGTAAAGGTCTTATTTTGCCACCCCTCATTGCGACAAGATCGCATGCCGTCTTTACACTTTCATATAATGACCCATTGACCTTGTCTTATCATTTCTTTAGTATTTTTGCCTCTGCAGGACATTATATTTGTGACAGTATGGCAGGTTCAAATATTCTTGCGACCATTAAATCCCGGCACATTGTCGTCTTTGCGACGAAATCGCAGGACGTTCTTACATTTTCATGTAAAAACCCATTGATCTCGTCTTACCCTCGCGTTAGTATTATTGCCTCTGCAGGATCATTGCACAAATATGACAAGCCTAAATTCTCTTGCGAGAATAAAGCCTCATGACATTTGCGTCTTTTGACACTTATCAGCTCCCTAATGGAGGGTGCCGCCCTTATCTTCTCCCTGGTTGCCCCTTCAAGGAGGCGTACATCAGCCATACAAGACTAGCTCCTCCCATCCGGTCTTAACAACAACCAGTTGTTTTCGCAGCCTCTTATCCCTTATACCTATATGGTTTATGGTTACGAGACTGCACCCTAAGTGGAGTTTTCTTCGGGCCGAAAAGCATGTGCCAAGACTTGTCAAGAGTGGTAAGGAAGTTCCATGCTCCCCGCACTCTTGACTCAACCGTGTACCTCGGCGCCTTGGTCATACACTCGACTCCTTGGAAGAGACCCTCGGGCGTCCAACCAGGGTATAACCTTATATATATAGTTGGAAATCCAAGGTATCTCCCGGATAGGCTTTATGGGCCCCAAATCTCCATGACCCGGGTTTCGGGAGCGGTGTAACCTTCCACCCGAGCCATGTTAAGAGATACCCCTTATATGACGTACTTTAGGTCTTACATTTGCCTCTTGCGAAATATCATTCGTGAACTAAGGTGTACGCCATAAAGGTTTGTCTCATTCATTCACTCATTCATTTTATCAATTTATTCAATCATTTGTCTGCGAAATTATCGCACAATCTCATTTCCATTATTCAATAGATTTGTATACATTCTTCATAGCGAGATTCACACAATTTTTCCGCAACCATCATCTCTGCCTCTTATCCTTATCATGCTTTCACCATTAAATTGTTACCTTTTCTCGTAATTACTCATTTTTTACACCTTTTATTCTTACTTCCTTTGTTCCTCCTCTTCCTCCAATCTTTCGAGCTTTTCAATATTTCCTTTCCATTATGATATTCAATTGTTTTTATGCATTCATCTCTCATTGCCTCTTCTTCTTTTGTTTCTATGGCATCTACCATTAACTTTCTTTTCTTTGTTCATCCTTTGCATTCTTCCTCCAATCTTTCCTTTTTTTGCCCAAGATCAATCAAGTATTCTATTGATTGCCCAACAATTTTCCGCTTCATCTCTTCTTCAATAGGTTTTGGATTAATTTCTAAAACAAATTTTATTCTTGCCGAGAAAGAAATTTGCCCCAACGATGTCTATAACAAATGTTCCTTTTCATGAAAATCTCAATAGTGCGGTATGAGTGTACAATGGAGTTGCAAAAACAAATAGCCTTTGCCCCAACTTCTATAAGAATGTTTCTTTTCCCTTCTTTTGGTAAAAGTGATTCAGTTTCCTTCAAAAAGGTCAACCATCAATCATTCAGGATAATTCTCTTAATGTTTCTGCAGTCATTTGTTAGGTGCCCATGGAAACGATGGTAAGAACAAAACTCATGACTTCTATCTCCAGTGGTGGTTCACTTCCCATGTTCCATGGTGTGGTATATTTTCCATCAAAAGTATTGCTTCCCATATTTTTTCCACACTGGCATTCAATGGCGGCATTTTAATTTCCTCCCACACTACTCGTGACTTCGCTGTCTTCTATGATAATTCCGCCTCCGCCTCCATAAGTCTCTTGCGAATTATGCCTTTGACCTCCATAGGTTTCTTGTGGTTTGATCAAGTCTTTGAATTTTATTATTTCCGCCACGGTTGTAGAAATTTCTTTCTCTTTCAAATTCTTCCCGATCGTGACTTCCCATAGCTACCAATTTTGGTTCTTTATCATCCACCATTCTCTCTTGTTGCCCTTGCGATGTGCTCGCCACTTGTGTGTACAAGTTGAGGTAATAAACTTCCATTCGCGATGCATTAGAATTTGTGTTTTCCACTTGGATAAGATTCCATCTCGTTCTGTCTTTCTTCTAAAGCGATATATTCTTCCCGGAGTTCTCGCAATTCAGTCATTGTAATCGTATTCTTGACTCTAAAAACTTGAACATATAATAGATTGGTTGCGAACATAGCATTTATGAATGACAAGTATAAGGTATCTTTCATCTACCCTTCCGGCCATCTCGCTGCACATCGTCTTCCATCTCGAGTTAGATGTCTCAAACTCTCGCCAACTCTTTGTTTTAGCCCAAATACATCTTCAATACCAGGTCGCGAAGAGTTGTTACTTATATACGCCCTAAGAATATAGCCTATAAATGATTAAATGATATGATTGTATTCCTTGGTAAACCCTCAAACCATTTCAACGCTTCTCCCGTTAAACTCGACGCAAAGTATTTGCACAATATAGCGTCATGGTTTTCCCATTGTAGCATACATCTCACGTAAGCCTTGATGTGTTGTACTTGCACAAGTTGATCCATCAAAAATGCTAGTTAGTGCTGGTAAGTTGCATTTTGGGGTATTCCTCCTAACTGCACTTCTAATGTAAAAGGATTTTTCGCAGCCTCCGCGATAGCTTCATCTAACCTGCCTTCTCCCTCCTCCTTCTCTTCTCGTTGTTCAATATTCCTCTCATCTCTCGCTAATTCTCGCAGAATTTGTTCATTTGCCTCGAGAATTTGAATTGATCGGTCTCTTTAATTCTCGCTTCTCTCCTTCTTCGTTCGTGTCTACTTTTTTTGTACTCTTTCGTATTCTTCGTTAATATCTCTATTGTTGCGATTTCGCTCACGCCTCCTCTCTCGATTATCATGATTATTCTCACGGATCGCTTCTTCCAATTCCCGATTTTCCATTTCTCGCTCTCAATCTCTCTCTCGCGGGCTAGACGTGTTTGCTCAATGTAATGCTTTTCAATATCATCTTCAATTTCCTTTTGTTCCTTTTGTTTCCCATGTAATGTGTTTCTTCATTATTTTCTTCATTATTGGGTTATTCCTCGAGGCTGCCTATCTTCTTGATTTCCATCATCGTGATTATTCACCAAAATATAACTATTTTCTATTAATTCTCTCTCTTCGCGACCTCCTTCGCCATGATTTAACTCTCTTTCCAAATTTTCTTCATTAATGTTCTCCGCAGTAGTAATGTTCTTCTCCCATTTTCTCTAGTCGATCCTGATCTCGATCTGTTACTACTTCTTGATCTTCTATTTTGCAGCCTCCTATTTTCCATCCTCAACTCGTGGTTTTGCCTTGTTAGATTCGCGCGTTCTTCTCCTTCTAACCGCCTTTCTTCTTGTATTGTTTGTCTCATCGTTTCTAATGCCGCGATTTCTTCATTTCCACGAATTGTTTCTCCCATCTCTTCTCGATTTCTCTCTTCCTGTCTATTATTCATCAATTGTTGTATTTCTTCTCTTTCTTCCGTAGAATCTGATCTCCATGTATGCACGCTCACTCTATCATAATCGATTACTCTGTTTAGTTTATGGTTGAATTGGTGGTTGAGTTGATGGTTGAATTGGTGGTCGAGTTGATGGTTGAATTGGTGGTTGAATTGGATCTTCTTCTCCATTTCTTGCATTTATCCTTGATGGTTCACCTACTTCATTTCTTCTTTCTCCCACTAATCTTCCACTTCTCCTTACAATTGTTGGTAGTTGATGCATTCTTTCTCCTAGCCATTTCTCAATTTTAGTAAAAAATTATTCAAGATTTCTTTCTTGTTATCTCTAATTCTTCCAATTCACAAGGTTGATCTTCTTCAATCCCTGTTTCTAGCGCAAATGTAGTTGCAGGATTTCCCACACTACACCCCTCACTCAAATCTGTTTAATCAATCCATTTGAAGATGAACAATGATGTGTTTTATTAATTGTTTTCTTGAAAGATTTACAAAGAAATGTAGAACAAAGCTAAAGAAATTACAATCACTCTTTACTTTCTCTCTCCTAATGACTTGTTTCACAATTCAAAAAGACCTCTCCTTCAACAGACTTACTCGACCCTTTATATAGGGTATTACATAGTGGATGACAGCTATACTGTCCCTTATTTTCGGAAACGTCTCGCGAATGCTCGCGAATGTACAACTGTTTGTCTTCGCGACACTCTTAAATCTCGCCAAATCTTCACACTTTCCTCATGTTCTGATTGTCGTCATCTATTACGTCATTTATTTACTTCCATGCGACTCCTTCGCGACGCAGTCGTTTATTAATCTCGCGAAGTATTGCTGTCGCGATATTCTGGTCCTACAAGAACATGTCGGATAAAAAAAATAATGAGTTTAGAAGAGTCTCTAAACATCTTATCTCATAACACTGCAGTGTTTAAACAAACGGTTGAGAAAGGTTTACAGGAAAACTATCAGGCTATTTCAGAGCTAAAAAATTAGGTTAGTATAATTGCAGAATTTTTGAGCGAAAGAGAAAAGGAAAAGTCCCCCAATCAACCACTACCCAATCCCATAGGAATTCATGAAGTATCCTCTAGAGAGAAAGAGTTCAATCATGTGAACTCTGTAACAACCCTTAGGAGTGGTAAAACGGTAGACAATAAGGTAGCCATGCCTAATTATGGACATACTGTGGATCCACCTTCTAGTTCCCATTCTAGTTCCCAAGATGAGCCCCAGAAGGAGCCACTAGCTGAAGAGACTGATAAAATTTCTAGTGATGCCCATATGGTTCCCGATAGATCTCATTTTGTGCCCAGAGCCCCATATCCACAGTTGTTAGTTCCAACTAAGAGAGAGTCAACTTTCAACGAAATAATGGAAATATTTAAGCAGGTAAACATTAACATCCCTTTACTATAAGCAATTAGGCAAATGCCTCGCTTATGCCAAGTTTCTTAAGGATCTTTGTACTGAAAGCGTAAGCTTAATGTCCATAAGAAAGCCTTTTTAGTTGGTCGTAAGTTCAATCCTTCCGAACCAAACCGCCCTAAGTATAAAGACCTGGATGCCCCACCATATCTTGTACGATTGGTAATCACATGGTTGATAAAGCATTACTTGACTTAGGAGCTAGTGTTAACCTACTCCCGTACCATGTGTACACCTGCCTAGGTCTTGGTGAGTTGAAACCGACTAAAATGACCCTACAAAGTTAGCATATAGGTCTGTCAAAGTACCTCATGGTGTCATAGATGATGTACTGATTGAGGTTGATAAATTTATTTATCCAGTGGATTTTGTTGTTCTAGACACTCAACCTGTTTAGGACCCTAGTGCTCAAATACCGGTGATTTTAGGTCGCCCATTTTTAGCCACAGCTAACGCAGTTATCAATTGTAGGACCGGGCTTATGAACATATCCTTTGGTAATATGACCACTGAACTAAATATCTTTAATGTTAATAGACAACCTTCTGATGACTTGGAGGAAGTGAATATGATTAGCACTTTAGTTCAGGATCTAATTCAGGATAATTGGGACGACACTTTATTTGGTGATTCCTTAGATGAATTTGATGAGACAATTCTCTTAAGTCAGTTAGGTGACCAAACTTTTGAACTAGAAGAAGCTCTCGAGTACTTTAAAGACTCTACAGACCCGAAATTCAAGCCATAGTGCTAGGCCTTACGGAGAGTAATGTTGACCCTAAGTTTGGGGGTAATGATCTAGAAGAAGCTCTTGAGTATTTTAAAGACTCCGAGGATTCGGAAATTCAAGCAATAATTAGAGGTTTGTCCGAGAATACTGACTACCCTAAGTTTGGGGGTAGTGATGGTCAAGTATCCCCATTAGAAGTCCCTAAATTGGGAATCAAGCCTAGTATACCTGAGGTATTACTTGAGTCTCTTCCGACTCCTCAACCCGATCCTCCTGATACTGTCCAGGAGGAAATCCATTTGTTAGAGATCTGTTGTTTGAATGAATATATTTGTCAAGACACTCATATGAAGCCCAAGTGGGCACCGCAGATAAACCCGATTGTCTTGCAAGAAATTTTAGATCAGGTTGTGCTCCGTCTGTTCATTTTTCTAATTCGATGCATTTGTCTTATAATTGTGGCAGTTTTATTTGGTTTTGTTGATCCACAGTTGTTTCGACTATTGATATATGATTCGAAAGGTAATTAGCCATTTTGTGGTATCAGACGTCTGGCTGAAGACTTTAAATTTAGCATTTCTTGGGAGGTAACCCATGCTCATGCAACACGGTAATATCTTTCCTTAACTCTTTTGCTTCAAATGGTAACAGTTTCTCCTTGTTCATGCTTTTAATTTCATCTTTAGAACATTGAGGACAATGTTAGATTTAAGTTTGGGGGTATGGGAGAAACTTTTTAGTTGCATTGTTAAACTCCAGAGCCTAGAAATTTATGCTTATTAAGGATGGCACTAACCAATCTAAGTGGATGGAAGCATTTTGGTTGTAGGAGTTGAGGAACCAATCTGAGTAGATGGAAACATCTAAAGAGTCTATTCATAAAAGCACGAGCTCGTGTGTTAGAAATAACATGGTAGTTTCGCCATATCTAGTTGAGTCTTTTTCACTTCTGTTTTTATTTTGTTTTCTTTTTAAAATATGTTTCTCTAAGTGATTAGGTGGGGCTCACGATTCAAGTTGTTACCACTGCTAGGATGAAATAGAGTGATTAAGTTACTAAGAAAAAAAAAAGAAAAAAAGAGACTAGACCAATCAGACCAAACAGAATAATTCTCAAAAGAAAATTAAAAAAAATAAAAATAAAATAACACTTGGATATCAATATGTGTGTGTTCTCCCTGTCTCCGTCGCCTAAACAAGCGTGGAACGCAGGATCCACGGGAACTACCATGTAATCTGCTGACAAGAAGCATGCGCTTGGATCCGCAAGATCTAATCATGTTGAAAATAAAAAAATAAAAAATAAAATAATAATTTTTAATGTTCGGTGAATAAATCGATCATTTGGTTCCCTTTGTATATGCAGACGAGTTGATCTAGAATTAGGATTATCGACCACTGGTTCCCTTGTATATGCCAGTTGTGTTGATATTAGTTAGACCAGTATCTCAGTCCATTAGGATAGGTTCATTTTGGCAGTGGCCTTCAGACAGATATGAGAAACACCGTTCATCTAATCAACATTAAAACCATCTATGTTTTTCGATATCCATCTCTTAATCTATCCATGTGATTTGTTGACTCCGGATATTGATGTCCATAGTGTGACTATCTGAGTAGAGCTCTGTCACTTATATATGAATTTTAGTATGCTTGAGTGCAAACTCGTGTACAACAATTCGAATTTCGCATCAGGGTACTTCCTCCTGTAGTCAATAAGTATGCCAACCAAGGAGATTCTTTAGTGCATTCCAAGGTTCTGCAAAGATAGCTAGGGTCTGGAGTAAAGGTTTTGTGGGTATATCTCTTGTAAGCCCTCCCGAGACTACAACTCGGCCACTAGGGCCACCTAGGGGTTTAAAGGCTTGTTGCATACGCTAAAGTCAACCGACGATGCCTGCGACAGTGAGTTAGGAAAACCATGGAACCGTGTGTTTGGTAGATGACATGGGGTGAAACAGAACATGGCTATTGTGTTTTTTTTTTTTTATTCCCGTGAAAACTTGAAAAGGTAAACCACGCATTTTGTCTGGGTAGGACTTACTTGGTTTTTTAGGTCTCCTGATGAAAAAGGAAACTTTCCGGGTGTAAGACCAGGTTTTACGGGAAGCACCGTCGTGATTGTGGAAAGTCCCCAGTCGTTACTGAGTTTCCTGATAACCGAGTCGTCAATTCTCGGGCGGATCATTTGCTTCTATCCTCTAGGAAGTCCCCAGTCATCCCTTGCTTCTATCCCTGAACGGGTCGCCTGCTTCTATCATCTTGATGTCTGGGTCAAAGCATGAGATCGATGGTCGAAAATTGATATTAAAACCGAAAGATCAACCTCGCACTATGGTCGCCAATTGTTTGTAGGTGAAAATAGTTTCTGCTGATTTCGGTAATTTTGGGTGTACGGGTGAGAAACAATTTAAACCCTAAACAATGTACTGCAAGGGAGTACTTTAGATTCGAGAGATCAATCTGTACAAGTCCGGCCTAAACAAGAAATGGTCGTTCCAGACTTGCTTCGGTCACAAAGTGAAGGAGAATGGGTTGGTTTTGGGGAGGGAAGCAAGGAAAGTGATGAGACAAGAATAGTTGATTTCTGGAAGAGTAGTTGTGTTACTACGACTTGTATCAGAAAAAGTGGGAATGCTAACAAATGGTAAGCTAGCAAGTATTTTCTGAGTGTTGTATATTCCCGAATGAACTTGTTGTTCGGTGGAAATAGGTAAGACCTATTTATACAAGTCGAAGTGAAACGTACCCCGGTCTCATTAAGGAATGGGTGAATAAATGGGAGGAGGTGGTAACGTTAACGCATGGAATTGATGTTCCATAAAACCGTTAACGCATGGAATTGATGTTCCATAAAACCGTTAACGCATGAAATTGATGTTCCATAAAAAGAACGTTTCACCATTAATTCCCTGTATTTACTAACCGCCTCATCCTTATGACACTTCCTTATGACAGGCGTAGTGTACGCCGCACGCTGTAAACCGCCAATCCAATACCCAAAGAGGATTCCCCAGTTTATGATATGTGTTGATGTCTCGAATGTTTTTGTGGAAAACATGTAGCATGTTGTTGTTGCACGGCAAGTCGACTTGGGGAGACTTGCTAGCTTGGTGACCTTCGACGGTCGAGATTTTGCATCTCAAGAGGAAAGACAACCGTTGATCGTTGCACGCTTTCGTTTTTGTAGGATCAGAATATCGCGACAACAACAATTCGCGAAGGCAACGGATAACAACGTTGCGAATGAGTCGCAGAGGGTTAAATATGAATGACACACTGGATGACGATAGGAGGATATGAAATTTGGCGAAAGTTAAGAAGTGTCGCGAGTATGAATACTTGTACGCCTGCGACACTTCGCGAGACATTCCCGAAAATAAAGGACAGCTTAGCTGTCATTCACTATGTATTACCCTATATAAAGGGATGAGTGAATCTGTTGTAGAGGAGGTTCCTTTTGAATTGAAAAGCAAGTCATTAGGAGAGAGAAACAGAGAGAATGTTTGTAAGTTCTTAAGTGTAATTTCATCTTCCGGTGTAAACATTTCAAGAAAATTATTAATAAACATTCATAATTGTTCATCTATTATCTTTTGAATGGATTAGTTATACAAAATATAGTGAGGGGTGTATTGTGGGATTTCCTGCAACTACATATTGTGGAATAACGGACAAGAAGGAGGAGACCAAGAAATGAATCTAGAAATGAAGAAATCACAAAGATTGGAAACATTGAGACAAACAATACATGAAGAAAGGCGACTAGAGGCACAAGAGCGAGCAAATTTGACAAAACAGAATCATGAATTAAGAATGGAAAATATGAGATTGCAAAATAGAAGATCGAGAAGCACTTGCGAGATCGAGTTCAAGATCGACTAGGGAAGAAAGAAGGAGAGCCTTACCAACAGAAATTACAGAGGTAGAAAACCAACGGGAAGCACAAAATCTCAGCTCAGAACATCACGAAAGAAGAGAGGACGCAGAAGATCGTTATATTCCCCATCCCGAGAATTTCCAAGATGAGCAGAGTGAAGAAAATCAGGGAACTAGGCGATTTCAGGGGCCAAATGATCCAAATTCGAAGGAAGAGCAACATTTTGCACGGAAGAGAAGCATTGAGAAGGCAAAAAGAGATCGTGGACGACATTGAGAAACATTATGCTGAACAAGCACGTTTAGCCCGCGAAAGAGAGAGAGTAAGAGCAGAAGTGGAGAATCAAGAGTTGGAAGAAGCGATCCGGCAGAATAATCACGACAACCGAGAAAGGAGGCGAGAACAAAATCGTGTCAATAGAAATACCAATGGAGAATACGAGAGGATACAGAGAAGAGTTGATAGAGAGCCCAGAAGAGAGAACGATAGATATAATGGTGTGCGAATTGATGAAAGAGACGAAGGAGAAAGTCGCAGAGAAAGGAGAGAAGAAAATAATGAACAACAAGGTCAAAACAGGCATGAACGTAGGAGGCGAGAGGCAGAGCTAAAAAGACCAGCAGAATCAAATCCTGAGGCAAATGAGCAAATCTTGAAAGAACTAGCAGAAATGAGAAAGTTGTTAAACAAAGAGGGAAGGAAGGAGGAAGAAGACAGTTGGATGAAGCCATCGTAAGCCGCGAAGAATCCTTTCACACTAGAAATACAAATGGGAGGAATACCACCTAAATGCAACCGCCCGCATTAACCAACATTTTCGATGGAACAACCTGTGCGGTACAACACATCAAGGCTTATATGAGATGTATGTTACAATGGGAGAATCATGACGCCATATTGTGCAAATACTTTGCATCTAGCTTAATTGGAGAAGCACTGAAATGGTTTGAAGGATTACCTTAAACACAATCTCATCATTCAACCATTTACAAGCTATTTTCTTGGGAGCGTATATAAGTAACAATTCCACGCGACCAGGGATTGAGGATGTATTCGGGCTGAAACAAAGAGTTGGCGAGAGTTTGAGACATTTGAAAATGAGATGGAGAACAATGTGCAGTGAAATGGCCGGAAGGGTAGAGGAAAGATATCTCATTTTATCATTTGTAAATGCTCTGTTCGCAACAAGTTTGTTATACATTCAAATATTTAGAATTAAAAATACGATTACGATGGCCGAATCGCGAGAACTCCAAGAAGAATACATTGCTTTAGAAGAAAGACAAAATGAAATGGAATCATACCCAATTGCGAATACAAGTTCGAACGCTGCGAATGCCAAGTTTGTTACCAAAATTTTTAAACTCGCAGCGATCACTTCGCAAGGGCAACCGGAAAACAGAGTTGATGATGGACAAGCAGAAAATAGTGGCTATGGGGAGCCGAGATCGGGGGAGGAGTTTGATAGAGAAAGGAACTACTACAGCCGCGGCAACAATAATAAAATTCAAAGATTGGATCATATGCAAGAAACTTATGGAGGACGAAGGCAGAATAATCATGGAGGGCCAAGAAATCGCAGAGTGGTATGGGAAGAGATCAAAATGCCACCACTAAACGCTAGTGTGGAAAAAATTTGGGAAGCTATACTTGTAATGGAGGATGTGCCGGCACCATGGAATGCAGGAGTGAACCACCACCAAGTGACGAAGTCATGAATATTGTTCTTACCATCGCTTTCATGGGCATCTAACAAATGACTGCAGAAACATAAAGAGAATCATTCTCGAGAATGATTGATCGGGGAAGCCGCATCATTTTCTAAAAGATGAAGAGAAAGGGAAGAAAGTATTAACAACATCACCATCGAAATGCAAAGAACAGGTTTCAAAAAGGGAAAAGAAACATTCGTAATAGAAGTGGGAACAAAGGCCAAAAATCTATTTTGCAACTCTATCGTTCATTCATATCGTACAATTGAAGATTTTCACGATAACGTGCTTAGTAGAGTATATGCAAGGGATTTTCATAACAAAGAAGTGATGAACCTGGCGAGAAAGTCGCAATTGAAAGAGTGGCAGCTAAAGATTATTTCTTTCTCTCGGCACGAAGTACCCAAAGGAAGAGAAGTACATGATAGCCCGCTGGTGGTGAGACTGGACATTAATCCAAGACCAGTTGATGGAGAAGATGACGAAGCAGAAAATTGTTGGGCAATCAATAGAATCCTAATCGATACCGGAAGTTCGGTGAATATTCTTTTCTACCATACTTATAAGACCATGGGTGGAGAGGATGAGAATTTGATTCCTTCAACATACAAAATATACGGTTTTAACTAAGACAAACGAACAAACCTAAAGGAGAGGTTCACATGAGGATACCTTTACAAGGATTATCACCGATATTTTATTCTCGCGTGGTTGACGTGGAATCTCCTTATAACGCATTAATTGGGCGACCATGGCTGCACGAAATCTTGGGAGTAGCATCAACATACCATCAATGTATAAAGTTTCCCATCCAAATGGTATTGGAATTATAAAGGGAGATTGGAAGGAAGGTCGAAATGTTATGAGGTGGACGTAGAGAGTATGCGAGGAGAGAAATGCTAAAAGGAAAGGTTGGAAACAGAATATCAAAGATGAACAGAGAAAAGAGAAGCTGATGGTGGATACTATAGAGATAAGAAATGAAGAAGCATCGCGAAGTGCCGCAAGAATAGGCGAATGTTACGATGCTGCAAAAATAACTGGTTGTAGTTCATCGCAAAGTGCCGCAGAAACATCGCGAAGTGCCGCAAATGAATGCATAGAAATACGCGAACATAATGATGAAAAGGAGTCCTCCAAGGATTGGGGTAACGATGAGGCAAAGAGTGCAATGAACAAAAGGCATAAGAAGTAAATACTCGACAAAGATATATCAAAGGGAAGACAAAGAAGAAATGATATGTGAAAATTTCGACAATAAGAATGTACAAGAATCCGAGAGAAAAATGAATGAAACAGGATTGCGCGATGGCTTCGCAAATTAAATGTCAGACAGCAATTAAATATGAATGATTGAATGGTTTAACAACAATGAATGAGTAAATGAATGGGACGAACCTTTATGGCGTACACCCTAGTTCGCGAATTATATTTCGTAAGAGGCAAATGTAAGACCTAAAGTGCGTCATATAAGGGGGAATCTCTTAACATGGCCCAGGAAAAGGTTACACCGCCCCGGAACTCGGGTCATGCAGATTTGGGGCCCATGAAAGCCTATCCTAAGAGGTACCTTGGATTCCCAACTATATATGTAGGTTATACCGGTTGGGCGACCGAGGGTCTCTTTCAAGGAGTCGCCGTATGATCAAGGCGCCGAGGTACACGGTTGAGTCAAGAGTGCGGGGAGCATGGAACTTCCTTACCACTCTTGACAAGTCTTGGCGCATGCTGCACTCGGCCCGAAGAAAACTCCACTTAGGGTGCAGCCTTGTAACCATAAACCCTATAGGTATAAGGGATAAGAGGCGCGAAAAACAACCGGTTGTTGTTAAGACCGGATGGGAGGAGCTAGCCTTGTATGGCCGATGTACGCCTCCTTGAAGGGGCAACCAGGAGATGATAAGGGCGGCACCCTCCATTAGGGAGCCGATAAGTGCCAAAGACGCAAATGTCATGAGGCTTTGTTTTCGCAAGGAAACTTAGGCTTGTCATATTTGTGCAATGATCCCGCAGAGGCAATAATACTAACGCGAGGGTAAGACGAGATCAATGGGTCCTTACATGCAAGTGTAAAGACGTCCCGCGATTTCGTCGCAAGACGACAATGTCACGGGGCTTTATTTTCGCAAGAAAGTTTAGGCCTGTCATATTGCCGCAAGCAAAAATATCCCGCAGAGGCAAAAATACTTGAAAAACGATAAGGCAAGGTCAATGGGTTTTTGCATGCAAGTGTAAGACGTCCCGCGACCTTGTCGCAATAAGGGGTGGCAGAGTAAGACCTTTAATTAGGAAGGTCAAGCTTAGAAGACCACCAAAAATGATAAGGCGAGATCAATGATTTCTTCATTTATTAAAATCTCTTGCGATCTCGTCGCAACGATAAATTTAAACATCATTGGAGTTAAAATCCCGAATGACTACATATATTCCCGGTCGAGGAAGAAAGTGCGAATTTCGTAAATTTCATTCTTTCATATGAAGATGCATAACGAGGCAAATATGGGAATGGAAAAGATGAAATGTTGTTATTCATCTTCCAATGAAAGAGTTATACATCAATAATGCTAACCAATTATATTACAAGGAAGAACTGCCAAGAAAGGGGAACGAAGATCGAATTTATGGGCTATAATTCAAGAAGTTTACAATAAAGAGATACGTAAATGTGCATGATATTACAAAAATAAAGAAACAAAAAGAATTATCTCTTTGGCGATTCTTCTCCTTTATCCGATCCTTCAATTCCATTATTCTCGTCGCGTAGTTTTCTTTTTCGCTGGCCTCACTATCGTAAACGTCCGAGACAGCAAATTCTCGTGAACTTCTTCGGAAAGCCAAGGATATGAACAAAGAGGGATTTTGTGATCATTACAAACGTACTCCATGGCTTCATTATGAAAACGAAACGGCATCATTATTAAAATTCGCCACGGTAGTTTGAAATTGTTTCTTCAACTTGGAATATCTATTCTCACGAAGGGTGAGATTCTTTATGAAATGTGCTTTCTCAGATTCAAGTTCTTCAATCCTTGCTTGAAATCTTTTTCTGACTCAAGCAAAAAAAAAAAAAAAAAAAAAAAAAAAAAAAAAAAGTTAACAACTCAACAAAGAATATTACGAGGTAAGAAACAAGAAGGTATAATAAATAACCTTCTCTCGAGATATTATATCTTTAACCAAGGAAGTATGCTCAGATGAAGACTAACATCAACACCTAAGTTATTCCCGGCATTATCTAAGATTTTCGCAGCCCAAGCGAATTCATCATCATTATTTATAATAAGAAGTGAACGAATTTGATTTTCTCGCTCACTAAGTAAGGAATTTCGACGAAGCAATTCATCTCGCTCCATTTGCACTTCGAGAAGGGACTTTTGAAATGTTGCTAATGCCTGGCACCATTATTAGCAATGCGATCTTTGTCATCTATATGGTCACTAATTTTCTTCCTTAAAATTTTGGTTTCCTCATGAGATTCGAGGTACATTTGCTTAAACCGGTTGGCTGTACTTAAACTAGATCCGTGCTCAATTTCTAAGAGGCGGTATTTGGTTTGGAGTTCATTTAATGAAAGAGAATTAATTTGCTCGACGAACTACTTAAAGAGTTGTTGAGATGAGCGAGAAGAATGTCATTATCCATAGGCTCAGAAATGAATGGAGAAGAATAGCTTCTTCTTGAGAGGTTATATATATCTCTGCGAAAGTGATAAGTCGTAGCAACAGTGCAATTGATAAAATAAAAGTAATAAGAGAGGAAAAAATTTTACCATAAAGTTGCCGATTGATTAGCATGTTTCAAGAGTGGTAACTTTGTCCTTCCTCGCGTAAAACTCGCTTTCCAATTGTTGGATCTTTTCGCGAGATCTCGCAGATTCAACTTCTAATTCTTTGATCCTTGTGCAAAATTGGGTATTCTTTTTCAATTGAATGTTATACCTCCTCTCAAGATCCGAGGCAACCACAAAAGAAGTTTTTCCACTCGCGAAGAAAGATAAAAAGGTTATTAAGATATAAATTAAAAACTGAAGTTGAGGAGAAATATGAATTCGAACATACCAACGAATTAAGTGCATTTAAGAAGCTAGGGGATACAGATCTAGAAACCCCTTTGAAAGAGTCATTGCCATCCAAAGCAGTGTAGCATTACATATGGTGGCGAGGCTCTCGCATATAGAAGTCAAGTGAGTATCTCCATTCCTTGAAGAGAATCCGAGAAGATGTCGAACAACCGATCCATAGGAGAATTGGCCGATTGAGCTTCATTTTGGAAAGTTGAATCCAAAACATTATCATTATCATCCTCATCGGAAGATTCGGTAACTTGAGCTAAGATGAGAGGAAGGTTGAGTTTTTCGCTTCTTAGATGGTGGAGCGGAAGACTTATCCTTGCGTGCATTGGCTTTAGTTTTGCCTTTAACTTTCGCAGCCTATCACTTCCTACGTCAACCTTCGCATACAAATGAAGATAAGAAATAGAGGCAACAATATTGTTAAATAACAAAAAAGATATTTCTTACTTCATCCGTAAGCGATCGAAGTATTGCCAAGGTACTTGCCGTGTGGATTTGCCTTGTAACTTTTCCTCAATTTGATAACTGGAAAATTTACAAACTCAATAAGTACAAGAGGAAAGAGGGATTGCAAAAGCAAACCGTGGGGACATACTCTTCGCCTTCTTGGGCCACTTAAATTCCCAAGGATGATAGCCTCGCGAGATTTGCAGTGGAGTACATGCGAACCTCGCTATGTAAGGTCCACTTAAGAGCAAAGGTACAACCCACCACCTCTCATCTTTGGAGTGGCGAGGAGTAGTGTTGTTACCCGAATGCCGCCGATATCTTGCATGAGTAATTTATCCTCGTGGATGTTATCTTTTCTCTTCAACCGAGCGCCCCAAACGAGATTTCTTATTTCTCATGCCTATTACTTCATAATTTTCAAAAACGTTTTCTGCAGTGTATCTCTCAGGGATTATTTCTAAATTTACATATTTGGGGTCTCTGACACTGTTAGGATATAAAGATCCTTTGCCAGCACCACGACCGGCAAACTCAAGCATTAGGCGGATACAATCGCCGCTTAATTGATAGACAGCTCGCGAGAAGTTCGGATGGGAAAGGATTTCATAAAAGAGTGGCATCTCGTGGATCATATAAAGGAATGGGAAGTCCCGCGAGAAGTTGACCTAGCGAAACAATAATCTTGTGATCATCACATTGATGATCGAAAAAGCTTGGCAAAGTGAGTATAGATGAACATCCTTGATTAGGAATGGTAGAAAGGGTGAAACCTTTATCTTGCAACTTTTTCTGAGTCTCAATAAAGCGAGGTTTGTACATACGACTAAGTGAAGCCATTATCAATATGGGAATGGATAAAGAATCGAAGATTAAGATATAATAAAGATTGAAGATTTGCAGTAATAGAAGCGCAACTTGCGGAAGAAGAAGATTAAAGAAAAGTTGCAGAGGGAAAACGAAAGAGGAAAAGAGAAAGATATGAAAATTATATATAAAGAGAAACATCCTCGGGAGAAACGAGAGCATTTAATGCGAGAGGGGACGTGAATGGTCAAGAATAAACGATTGAAAGAGACGTCTCGGGAATAGAATGGAGGAGTAGACATCTCGTAATAAAGCCCGTGTGGAAAGGTGGGAATCAAAACAAATGTAGGTAAACAAGTTGCGGCAGTTCAAAAATATGGATTCTCATGACATTCTCTCCTTCGTAGAGAAGACATGAGAAGAGGCAAGATGTAGGATCAGAATATCGCGACAACAACAATTCGCGAAGGCAACGGATAACAACGTTGCGAATGAGTCGCAGAGGGTTAAATATGAATGACACACTGGATGACGATAGGAGGATATGAAATTTGGCGAAAGTTAAGAAGTGTCGCGAGTATGAATACTTGTACGCCTGCGACACTTCGCGAGACATTCCCGAAAATAAAGGACAGCTTAGCTGTCATTCACTATGTATTACCCTATATAAAGGGATGAGTGAATTTGTTGTAGAGGAGGTTCCTTTTGAATTGAAAAGCAAGTCATTAGGAGAGAGAAACAGAGAGAATGTTTGTAAGTTCTTAAGTGTAATTTCATCTTCCGGTGTAAACATTTCAAGAAAATTAGTAATAAACATTCATAATTGTTCATCTATTATCTTTTGAATGGATTAGTTATACAAAATATAGTGAGGGGTGTATTGTGGGATTTCCTGCAACTACAGTTTTGGTAGCCGCGTAGGGAAGGCCCGCATGGTGGTGCGGCTAGGTTGGCATGCTGTTGGCATGGTTTAGCGTGGCCAAACTTAGGTTTTCGGGCCAAAGGTTACCATGCGTCATCTGGTAACCTTGGATGGCTAGGATTTGCTCCTGGGATTGAAGGGGGACCGTGGATCGTCTCACGCCTTCGTTTTTGGTAGCCGCGTAGGGAAGGCCAGCATGGTGGCGCGACTAGGTTGGCATGCCGTTGGCATGGCATGGTTTGGTGTGGCCAAACTTAGGTTTTCGGGCCAAAGGTTACCATGCGTCGTCTGGTAACCTTGGATGGCTATGATTTGCTCCCCGGGATTGAAGGGGGACCGTGGATCGTCGCACGCCTTTGTTTTTGGTAGCCAGCGTAGGGAAGGCCAGCATGGTGGCATGCTAAGTTGGCATGCCGTTGGCATGGCATGGTTTGGCGTGGCCAAACTTAGGTTTCGAGCCAAAGGTTACCATGCGTCGTCTGGTAACCTTGGATGGCTAGGATTTGCTCTTGGGATTGAAGGGGGACCGTGGATCGTCGCACGCCTTCGTTTTTGGTAGCCGCATAGTGAAGGCCATCATGGTGGCGCGGCTAGGTGTGTTTGGCATGTGGGGCCAAGGTCGTAGCATGCCGTTGGCACATGGCGCGGCTAGCATAGCTAGGGCCAAGGCAAGGTGCGGTTTGGCAGCATGTGGGGCCAAGGGTTTGGCGTGAATGGTTTGGCTTGGCATGGTGGGGCCAAGGGCTTGGCATGCCATGGGCGCATGGTGCGGCTAGCATGGCTAGGGCCAAGGCAAGGTGCGGTTTGGCTTGGCATGCCGTTGGTATATGGCGCGGCTAGCATAGCTAAGGCCAAGGCAAGGTGCGGTTTGGCTTGGCATGTGGGGCCAAGGGTTTGGCATGCCGTTGGCACATGGCGCGGTTAGCATGGCTAGGGCTAAGGCAAGGTGCGGTTTGGCTTGTCATGGTGGGCTAAGGGTTTGTCATGTCGTTGGCACATGGCGCGGCTAGCTTGGCTAGGTACGGTTTGGCTTGGCATGTGGGGCCAAGGGTTTGCAATGGGCGCATGGTGTGGCTAGCTTGGCTTGGTGCGGTTTGGCTTGGCATGTGGGGCCAAGGGTTTGCCATGGGCACATGGCGTGGCTAGCTTGGCTAGGTGCGGTTTGGCTTGGCATGTAGGGCCAAGGGTTTGCCATGGGCGCATGGCGTGGCTAGATTGGCTAGGTGTGGTTTGGCTTGGCATGTGGGGCCAAGGGTTTGCCATGGGCGCATGGCGTGGCTAGCTTGGCTAGGTGTGGTTTGGCTTGGCATGTGGGGCCAAGGGTTTTCCATGGGCGCATAGCGTGGCTAGCTTGGCTAGGTGCGGTTTGGCTTGGCATGTAGGATCAGAATATCGCAACACCAATACCCTTGCGAAATCCATGAACGACGCACTGCGAAGATATCGCAGATTGGTAATAAAAATGACGCAACGGATGACGACACTCGAACACGAGAAAGATGTGAAGACCTAGCGAGATTTAGGATCTGTTGCGAGATTTAGTATTTGTACACTTGCGATAATGTCGCAAGCCAAACCAAAATAAAGGACAGCTTAGCTGTCATCCACTATGTAATGACCTATATAAAGAGCCGAACAAGGCTTAGAGAAGGGAGATCTTTTTCGAGTGTTGAGCAAGCCATTAGGAAAGAGAAAGTTTAGAGCGGTTGTTAATTCTTTAGTTTATTTCCTTTTCATCTTGTAACATTTGTGAGATTAATCAATAAAGATTATGATTTTTCATCTTAAAATGACTTGATTGTGTGAATACTTGTGAGGGGTGTAGTGTGGGATTTCCTGCAACTACATATGGCGCCAGAAACAGGGATTGAAGATTGATATTGTGATTGGAAATAATTTGGAATAGTAGATAAAGAATTTCATATAATTTTCAACAACTCATCAAGATTGAAAACTGGCTAGAAGAAGACATACATCAAAACAACCAATAACTATTAGAAGGAGTAGGAGACTTCATTGAGAAGGGAGAGACGAAATAGAGGAATCTTCAAGAATGAACACAAGGAACAATGGAGAAAATCAAGTTCAACCGCCAATTCAACATACACCAATACAAAATAGAACTGTGGATTATGACAGAGTGAGTGTACATACTTGGCGATCAGATTATGTAGATGAGATGGGAGAAGAGCAGCAATTAGGAGGCAATGGACAAGAGGAGAGAGACCAAGAAGTAATTGGGGGAATAATTCATGGAAATGAAGAGATTTCAGCGTAGAGGCATTGAGGCAAACAATACATGAAGAAAGGCGATTAGAAGCAGAAGAACGTGCAATTCGCCAGAACAATCATGATAATCGAGAAAGGAGGCGTGAACAAAATCGCAATAATGGTAATATCAATGAAGAATATGATAGAGTACAAAGGAAAATTGAAGAGCGGCAAAGAAGAGAAAATGAGAGATATAATGGCGTGCGAATTCATGAAAGAAATGAAAGAGAAGATCGCAGAGAAAGACGAGAAGAAAATGATGAACAGGAAAGTCAAAACAGATATGAATGCAGAAGAAGATAGGCGGAGCTAAAAAGACCAATGTATCCAAATTCTAATGTAAATGAACAAATCTTGAGAGAGCTAGCGGAAATGAGAGGAATGTTAAATAATAAAAAAGAAGGAGGTAGGAGACAATTGGATGAAGCTATAGAAGAAGCTGTGAAAACCCCATTCACACAAGAAGTACAATTAGGAGGAATACACCCAAAGTGCAATTTACCTGCGTTAACCAACATTTTTGATGGAACAACTTGTGCAGTACAACACATCAAAGCTTATGTGAGATGTATGCTACAATGGGAGAACCATGATGCTACATTGTGCAACTATTTTGCATCAAGTTTAACAGGAGAGGCCTTAAAATGGTTTGAAGGTTTACCAAAGAATACTATAACATCTTTCAACCATTTGCAGACTATATTTTTAGGGGCGTATATAAGTAACAATTCCTCGCGACCTGGCATTGAAGATGTATTTGGGTTAAAGTAAAGGGTTGGCAAAAGCTTGAAGCATCTAACCTTGAGGTGGAAGACAATGTGTAGTGATATGGCTGGTCGTGTGGACGAAAGATATCTCATTCTGTCATTCATTAACACAATGTTCGCAACCAATCTGTTATACATTCAAATTTTCAGAATCAAGAATACGATCACAATGACTGAGTTGCGAGAACTTCAGGAGGAGTATATTTCTCTTGAGGAAAAGAAAAATGAGATGGAATCATACCCAGCTGCGAACAAAAGTTCAAAAGCAGCGAACGCAAGCCTGTTACCTAAGTTGATAAGTACAGTGGCGAGCACATCGCAAGGACAACAAGAAAGGATAATGGGAGATAGCCAGCAGAAACTAGTAGCTATGGGAAGTCATGATCAAGAAGAATTCGAGAGAGAAAGAAACTTCTATAGCCGTGGTGGAAATAACAAAATTCAAAGACTAGATCAGCCACAAGAAACTATTGGAGGTCAGAGGAAAAACTATCATAGAGGACAACGAAATCATAGGATAATATGGGAAGAAATCAAGATGCCGCCACTGAATGCTAGTGTGGAGAAAATATGGGAAGCTATAATTTTGATGGAAAACATACCCGCGCCATGGAACATGGGAAGTGAACCACCTCCGAGCGACAGAAGTCATGAATTTTACTCTTATCACCATTTTCATGGACACTCAACAAATGATTGCAGAGATATAAAAAGAATCATCCTCAGAATGATAGACCAAGGGAAACTAAATCATTTTCTAAAAAACCAATCCCAGTCTCAACCATTACCACCACCGCCAGAAATTCGCAGAGAAAATACAACAAAAGGAGGAGAGACATTTGTAATAGAAGTTGGAGCAAAGGCAAAGAATCTGATTTGTAACTCTATCGTACATTCGTACAATACAATTGAAGATTTTCATGATAACACTCTCAGTAGGGTTTTCGCAAGAGATGTCGATAATAGAGAAGTAATGAACATTGCGAAGACATCGCCACTGGAAGAATGGAAAAAGCAGACTATCTCTTTTACCGCAGAAGAAGTACCCGAGGGTGGAGAAATGCACGACAACCCATTAGTGGTAAGATTGGAGATTAACCCAAAACCTAGCGAGGATGAAGATGATGAAGTTGAGAATTCATGGGCAATCAACAGAATTTTGATCGATACTGGAAGTTCCGTGAATATTCTTCTTTATCATACTTATAAAACTATGGGAGGGAAAGATGGAGATCTAATACCTTCAACTTACAAAATCTATGGTTTTAACGGTACTGCAAATAAGCCTAAAGGAGAAACTCATATGCGAATTCCACTGAAAGGATTGTCCTCTGAAATTTTATTATGTGTAGTTGATGTGGAATCACCATACAAAGCATTGATTGGACGACCTTGGTTACATAAGATTTTAGGTGTGGCATCGACTTTCCATCAATGTATCAAGTTCCCTCATCCCACTGGTATTGGCATCATAAAAGGAGATTAGATTAAAGGAAAGAAGTGTTATGAAATTGATATAGAATCTTGCAAAGAAAGAGCTGCGAAGAAGAAGAATTGGAAACACAACATCAAAAAAAAACAAAAAAGTGAAAGATTGATGGTAGATGTAATAGAACAGAGAGAAGAAGAAACGCTGCGAAACCAATATATGATGAAGATAAGAAGTGACGAATGCTTCGCAACAGACAAGAAAATGACAGAAAAATTCAAAAATGCAGAGGCAGAGAGGAGCAGAATTAAGAGACTTAAAGAGTGAATATATTTATGAATTACAAAGATGAGATTGCGAAATTACAAAAGAGCTTATATGCAGAAGAATTGACAAAATAATCAGACAGATGGCGTACACCCTAGTTCGCGAAATCAAAATTTCGCAAGAGGCAAATGTAAGACCTAAAGTGTGTCATAGAAGGGGGTACCTATTGCATGGCTCAGTGACCGCTGTCGTAAGCGTCAAAAATAAATTACACTTTCTTACTACTCAAAATATAAATATAGCAAGGGCAAGAAAGGATCGATCCCACAGAGAGGTCTAGGTTGTCAAATTGTTTCGGTTCCCTATAAATAACACCGGGGTTTTGTGATTATAATAAACTAAATAAAACAAATAAAGAAATAAGCAAACAAATCGAATCAAGGATAAGAAAGTATTGGTCAAGGATTTCGTTTTCATTCACAAACATGTTTTCAACACAATAACTAGAATTGATATTTTAATCTCAACTTTTATCAAAGGCCCTAGAATACCTTGATCGCAAGAATATCCCGCTAATCTGCTCATGTCATCAACAAACACATTAAAAGATGCGAATATGAATTCTATCTAAAGGAACAACCTAACGTGTAAAAGCACTAATCAAGTTTAATTCCCTAGATGCATTAAGTTCTATGAAATCAGGCCAATCAAAGCAATCGAACGTGGAAAGCGCACTAATCCGATTTAACAAAGGTTATGACTCACATATGATCATAAGAATATATCACTACAAACTATAATCATATTTATGCTACTTGCAATCCGGAATCTATCACTTTTGCGTATAATAAATCCTAATCTAGCAAGAGAGATGAAAACAAATTCAATCGATTCGCGACTCGACTAAACAAGCATTCAAATCATGTAACAATATTAATAGTGAATCATAAACGATAATATGGAGACAAAACTAATTTATTGAATTAAAACCCATGTTTGGAAATCCAACTTATTCCATAACCAATAATAAAACTAGGTACTCATATTCATGGAGTTCATAACAAGAAGAAAGAGAAGTTTCATGTTTCTAAACCCTAGAAAACAAAGTAGAGGCAAAAGAATAATAAAAGATATCCTCAATTAGGTAAAAGTCCTCTCTTTTATATGTTTCTCTATTTCCATAAAGGATACTCCTTCCAATATTAGGTCTTCTCAAAACCCATATCCAAGTGGTCCACCAAGCCCATGTGTGAGAAAAACCCATGTGAAAATTCTGCCCAAAAACGGTCGCTGGAAAACTGGGATTATGGCCGGAAATTGGCCGGAAAGGTCGCCGGAAAGCATCTCAGGTGACCGGCAAAGTCAAATCGGTCAACGGTCAACGGGTCAAAACGGTCGAGTCAACTCGGGTGAGTCACTGAGTCAAACCGGGTCCAGTCAGATGTGAGTCAAATCGGGTCAGATCATGAGTCAGTTCCAATTCAGACGAGTCAGATCTGACTCAGACTGATTCACTTTGGCCTAAGCCATTTGCATTGGCTAATTCTTGTGATGCACAATCCTTGTGCTTCCAGCCATGATGGCCCTGCACAACCACAACTCCCAAAGACACCAATAGTGCATATGTAGCTTAACTGCAACTGCAGCTCTTGCAACATCCTTCAATACTGCCTCATACCACCACCATACTATCAACTCAGGGCATCTGTATCTCAGCACACACAAACACAATGCTCAACACCTGCAACAGCTAAAGCCGTTCATCCATTCCTGCATCTCCACTTTCTGTAGCTTCTGCAACAGCTGCAACTTCAACACTCCACACTGTCCACAGCAGCATAAGCCAATACCCTGTCCAATTTCATGCAACACAGCCAATTCATCAATGCAACACCAGCTATACCACCTGACTGCAACTCCATCTCGACTCCGGCCATCTCAATTTCAACCACAGACTCATACCCATCTGCAGCTTCCATTCAATCACTGCACATACCTCCTTATCCATTCAAATCACTTCAGTAGCAGCAACCCATTTCAGCTGCACATGTTGCTACATCACAACAGCAACAGCTATATCATCTCTTCCTGTAGCTTCTTGCATAGCATTCCTCCAGCAATATATCAATTTTCGTCCACTCTTCCTAGCCATTGCATCACTTCCTTGCCAGAATAACCAATAGCTGCAACTCAGATTCTTCACTGCTCACTTGCTAACTCAGCTGCCATCATCCCTTCATACTTGCACAACTTCTCATACTCAACACCAGATTCCACCAACAGCAGCATCATATCTTCTAACTCACTGCACCCTTTATTCCCCTTGAGCTCAAGCCTCTAAACTAACATCACAGATGCAGAAGCATCATTTCTCGACACAACACAATCCATTTATTACCACCATAACCTGCAATCTTGCAACCTCCATCTAGTCACGCTCAATTTCATAACCACCAGTTCCATGATAATCCCCATTACAGACGCAGTCATCACAAATCCAACTCCCTTTATTTCTGAAATTGACAGCAACAATAACTCCAATCTCAAGTTCATCTTATCAGTATTCTCACCCTAATCGAATCCTGAGCTTTGTTCATCTCTCAACTTCGAGTTTCATTCCTCCAACAGCAGAGTCAAATTTAAACCCTCATTCTTCTCTGGATCTTCTCGCCACCATTTCGTTCTTTACTGCAACAAATTGAAAACTCTCATCGATCTCAACTCATCTGTGTTCTTCATCAATTTGTGATTCAAATCCATTTCAATCTCTCGATTCAACAGCCGCAACAAACCCTAACTCCAAATTCTACAAACCCATAACTTTACTGTACCAATTAATGTAAAATTCATCTCTTACCACCTCAATCATCAACCCATTTTTGTATTCTTTGAAACCCTATCTTTTCTGTCTCTTTATTTCCACCTGAGCTGCTCTTTTCTCTCTCGATTCCTCTCTTACAGCAACGCCATGGCTTCTCTGAATTTTCAGGTGAGTGGGACGAAGAGAAATACGATTATTCTCTGAATTCCAGGGTTAGTGTAGGAAATGAATGTGGATATATCCACCCAGGTAAGGAAGATAAGGGGTAACCAAAGTGATTCTAGGCACCACTCATCCGATAAGGGCCATCTTGATTTACAACCCTTAACCATGGCTCGGCTCCAAATAGTGTCCGCTATTGCTTTGAAATGACAATTTAGCCCGTTTTGCTCAATTTGAATGATTTCCGCTTCTTTTCCTCCGTGCGACTCCATAGTAGCTATAAAACTCAAAAGCAAACATAAGATACATAATTCACAAGAAAAATAGCAAAGAAAGCGTAAATACTAGATATAATATTAGGTGTTTTAGGCACCTATCACTCAGGGAAAAGGTTACACCGCCACTGGAACCTGAGTCATGGAGATTTGGGGTCAATAAAGCCCATCCGAGGAGAGATACCTTGGATTTTCAATCTAAGCTTATGACTTAGGTTGGACGACCGAGGGTCTCTTCTAAGGAGTCGCATTTGATCAAGGTGCCGAGGTACACGGTTGAGCCAAGAGTGCAGGGCATTTGAAGTGTCTCGGCCATTCTTGGCAAGTCTTGGCTTATGCTGCACTCGGCCTGAAGAAAACTCCACTTAGGTGCAGTCTCGTAACCATAAGCCTTATAGGCAAAAGGGATAAGAGGCTGCGAAAACAACTGGTTGTTGTTAAGACCGGATGGGAGGAGCTAGCCTTGTATGGCATATATGCCTCCTTGAAGGGGCAACCAGGGGGAAGATAAGGGCGGCACCCTCCATTAGGGAGCTGATAAGTGTCTTAAGACGCAAATGTCATGAGGCTTTTTACTCACGGGAGTATCAAGGCTTGTCATATTTATGCGACAATCCTGAAGAGGCAATAATACAAAAGATAAGATAAGACGAGATCAATGGGTCATTGCATGCAGATGTAAAGACTTCCTGCGATCTCGTCGCAAGACGACAATATCATGGGGATTTACGTTCGCAAGAATATTTAGGCCTGTCATATTGTCGCATGAATAATATCCTGCAGAGGCAACAATACTAAGAAATGATAAGACAAAATCAATGGGTCATTACATGAAAGTGTAAAGACGTCCTGCGATTTTATCGCAATAACAAGAGGTGGCAAAATAATACCTTTAACTAGGAAGGCAAAATAAGACCACACAAGAGAAAAATGAAAAATGAAATCTTGGAAAAAACCAAGAAATGACTAATTGCGAAAATTGAGCAGAAACATCTGCGAGATTAAGGCATCTGCGAGATTAAGGCATGCATACATGATGCTATTCAAAAGTAACTTGCTTAATCTTTCATTTGAATACAAATAACAGAGGCAAGTATGGGAATGAACAAGAACATGTTATTTGTCTTCATATGATAGATTTATGCACTCATAAAATGAAAGGTTAATAATATATTGATTAATTATATTGCAAAAAAGAATTGGTCTTTTAACATGTGCATAAAGGAATAACAAAGGTAGAGCTTGTATTTGAAGATCCAAGAAATTCGCAGCAAAAGATTACAAAAATAGAAGATTAAAAGAATGAATGTACAGATATTACAAAAAGAGAAAGAAGAAAACAGAACTATTTCTCGTTTGATTCTTCTTCTTCATCATCTTCATCAGATTCTTCTACTTCTTCATCTCCATCAGATTCCTCTTCTTCACTAGCATCGCTGTCGGAAATATCTAGAGAAGGTACATTCTTGGGGATTTCTTCAAGAAGGCAAGGATATGCAGAATGAGGGATACTGTTGTCGTCGCAGACCATCTTAATAGCCTGACTGCGAAAGAGAGTAGCATCATTCTTAAAATTCGCAACAGTAATCTGTAGTTGCCTCTTCAATTTAGAATATTTATCATCCCGAGAAGAAAATTTCTTTGAGAGATGCTCCTTCTCAGACTCAAGTTCTTCAATTCTTTTACGAAATCTCTCTTCAGCTCCTGCGAACATGTGACAATGAATCAGCAACTTAACAAAAATTTCATGAAAGACAAACAGATTAAATAAAGAAGAACAATTAACAACCTTCTCTCGTCGTAAATCATATCCCTAACCAAGGTCCGTATGCTCACCTTGAAGACTAACATTAACACCTAAGTTATTTATGGCGTCATTTAGAACTTTCATGCAGCCCAAGAAAATTCATCGTCATTATTTATGAGAAGAAGGGAGCGAATTTGATTCTCTCTTTCGCTAAGCATAGCATTTTTGCGGTTAGATACATCTCGTTCAATTTGAACTTCAAGAAGAGTCTTTTGGAATTTCGCTAATGCTTGAGCACCTTGTCTAGCGATGCGATCTTTATCATCTATGAGATCACTGATTTTGGCTCTTAAAGTATTAATTTTTTTCTTTAGAATTAAGATAGAGACGCTTAAATTGGTTGTCTAAGCCTAAACTAGATCTATGATCAATTTCTAAGAGGCGAAATTTGGATTGAAGTTCATTTAGAGGAAGATATTTAATCCTGTCATTTGAAAAACTGTTCAAAGAATTGTTGAGGTGATCAAGAAGAGCATTGTTATCCATAGGGTCAGGGAATGAGTGAAGAAGAATGGCTTCATCAGAAAGGTTATAAACGTCTGCGAAAATGGTAAGTCGGGATGAGGGAAGATAATGAGAGAACAAAACAAAACAAAAGAGAAAAGTCTCATACCATAAAGTTGTTGGTTGGCACTTTGAAGACTAGATATCTTATTCTTCTGAGTGGAAGAATCAGCTTCTAATTGCTTAGTCTTCTCGCGAAGAGTAGCAGCTTCAGCTTCCAGTTCTTCATTTCTCTTGCGAAGTTGAAGATTTTTCTTTTCAAGAATACCGCGCCTTTTCTCAAGATCTGAGGCAACAAAGGAAGCTCTCCCGGTTTGTAAAGGAAATTGAAGAAATTATCAAGATATAACTTAAAATCAAAATTATGAAGAAATAGGGGAACAAAGACATACCAAGACACCAAGCGAATTTAGAATGCTGGGAGTCACTGATCTGGAGACTCCATGAAGAGAATCATCATCCTCTAGTAAAGGATCATCGCAGATACTCGTGAGAGCTTTGCACGTACTAGAGAGACGATCATCTCCAATCCCTTATATGGAGTCAGAGAAGATGCTGGACAATTGTGCCATAGAAGATTCAGTTCGAAAATTCTCCTTTGCGAGAGAAGCATCAACATCATCATTATCTTCATCATCAGAGCTTTCGCTGGATTGAAGATTTGAAGGAGAGGGAGAGTGAATCTTTCGTTTCTTTGAAGATAGGGCAGTGGACTTCTCCCTGCGAAGAGGACCTTTACCCTTGCCTTTAGTCTTCGCAACCTTAGAACTTTCTTCTTCTTCAACAATTTCAACACCAACCTTTGCACACGAATGAAGATAAGAAACAGAGGCAACAATATTTTTAAAAATAATAAAGAAAAGTATTTCTTACTTCATCCGTGATCGAACGGAGAGCCGCTAGGGTACTTGACTTAGCAGTCCTTTTGTAGCTTCTTCTCAACTTGGTAATCTGAAAATTTCGCAAGATTAATAGGTATAAAAAAGAGTGAAGATTATAAATTGAGCGAAATTTAGGAAGTATACCTCTTTTGCTTTTTCAGGCCAGTTAAAAACCCAAGGTTGATAATTGGCGAGATTCGCAGGGAGCACCCGTGAACCAGAAATATAAGGTCCTTTCAAAACTAGCGGAAAGACGCACCACCTGTCGTCTTTAGAGTGACGAGGAATATTGTTCTTGCCCGAATGCCAGTCGATGTCTTGCATAAGTATTTTATCGGCGGCAACATTTTCTTTCCTCTTGAAGCGAGCGCCCAATGAGTTCTATCATTCTTCATGTTTATTACTTCATAGTTTTCAAGAAGCTCTCTACGTATATTTTTCAGCGAATATCTCTAAGTCCTCAAATTTAGGATCCATGACTTCTTTGGGATAAAGAGACCCTTTACCAGCACCACGGTTGGCGAACTCAAGCATTAAGCGGATACAATCCCCGCTCAGTTGGTAGATGGCTCGTGAGAATTTCGCATGAGCAAGAATTTCATAAAATAAGGGAAGATCGGTGGTCATAGAGAGGAATGGGAAGGCCAGCGAGAATCGACCTAGCGAAATTATGATTTCCCGATCATCACAATGATGATCGTAAAACGGGTTTGGCGAAATAATGGATTTAGATTCTTGATTGGGAATGGTGGTTAATATGAAACCTTTCTCTTCGAAATCTTTCGAACTTTGTCCGGAGAAGTTTCATATTTACGACCAACGGAGGCATTTTCGTGAGTATGGGAATGAAGAGAAAACTGAAGATCAAAAGAAGTGAAAAGAAGAAGATTTACAGTAGCAGAAGCGGAAGTTACGGAGAGATGTTGAAGAAAAGTTGCAGAGAAAACAAGAAGGAAAGTAAAAAAGAAGAAGAGAAGAGTAAAAAAAATATATATAGAGAGAAGGTTTCTCGAAAAGGAAAACACATTTAATACGAATAGTAGACATGAACGGTTGAGAAATAGTGGTTGGAAAAGACGTGTCAAGAAATGGATGGAAGAAGAGATACGTGTAATAAATTCTGCATAAAAGTACAGAATCATATCAATACAGAAAAATATGATAAAATGAACAACTGCGGCATTTTGAAAGGACTAGTTCTCATGACATTCTCTCATTCGCAGAGAAGACATAAGAAGAGGCAATATGTAAGATCAGAATATCGCAACACCAATACCCTTGCGAAATCCATGAACGACGCACTGCGAAGATATCGCAAATTGGTAATAAAAATGACGCAACGGATGACGACAGCCTGAACACGAGAAAGATGTGAAGACCTAGCGAGATTTAGGACTGTTGCGAGATTTAGTATTTGTACACTTGCGATAATGTCGCAAGCCAAATCCGAAAATAAAGGACACCTTAGCTGTCATCCACTATGTAATGCCCTATATAAAGAGCCGAACAGGCTTAAAAGAAGGGAGATCTTTTTCGAGTGCTGAGCAAGTCATTAGGAGAGAGAAAGTTCAGAGCGGTTGTTAATTCTTTAGTTTATTTCCTTTTCATCTTGTAACATTTGTGAGATTAATCAATAAAGATTATGATTGTTCATCTTAAAATGACTTGATTGTGTGAATTCTTGTGAGGGGTGTAGTGTGGGATTTCCGCAACTACATGGCATGTGGGGCCAAGGGTTTTCCATGGGCGCATGGCGTGGCTAGCTTGGCTAGGGGCGGTTTGGCTTGACATGTGGGGCCAAGGTTTGGCGAGACCAAGCTAGGTTCGTGACCAAACCTCGGACGGCTAGGATTTGCTCCTGGGATTGAAGGGCGTCCGTTGATTGTCGCACGCCTTCGTTTTGGTAGACGCGTAGGGAAGACCAGCAAGATGGCGCGGCTAGGTTGGCATGGGTCCATGGCAAGGTGCGTTTGGCATGGCACGGTAGGTGTGGCTGGCATGGTTTGCTATTGGCACAGGGGTGCGGCGAGCATGGTTGGCCTGCCTTGCGCGCAGAGGTGTGGTCGGGCATGGTTTGCCATTGGCACTGGGGTGCGGCTAGCATGGTTGGCATGCCTTGGCGCGGTAGGTGTGGCTGGCATGGTTTTCCATTGGCTAGCATGGTTGGCATGCCTTGGCGCGATAGGTGTGGCTGGCATGGTTAGCCATTGACACATGCGGTGTGAGAATTAGGGTTTTGACACAATCGAAACCCTAATTAGCATTAAAAAAGGTACCCGGTAATTTTCTCATGGAAAAATTAAAGGGTTCAATAAATGTGCTTGGTTTGGACATTCTTACTCAAGTTCTCGTGACGTCATTGTCTCGACTAGGGTTTTACGATTTTACCCCTAAGCTAAAAACCACCATCAACAATCGGTATGCGATTTAAGTGGGTTATTTTCTAAAAACTTGATTATTCGTGAACTAAGACATATATAAACTAAGGAATGCATATTTGCAAACCGTGGCTATAATGTTCATGAATCGATTCGAGTGAATCAAATCATTTTTGCTTCGATTGTGTCTTATATACTTCTATGAGATCTAAGCAATTGAACAACTCTCTAACTTGTAGGAGCAGAATATCGCAGCAACCTTCACTTGCGAATTATTAACGACGCAACATAATAATGTCGCAGAAGAAATATTAGAAACGACGCAACAAATGACATTAGCTTAAATATGAGAAAGGTGTGACGATTCTGCGAAGAGTCAAGAAGACTTGCGAAGACTAACATTTGTAGACTGCCGAAATGTCGCAAGGTAAGTCCGAAATTAAGGGAAATATTAGTTGTACATGAGTTGTCATCCACTATGTAATATCCTATATAAAGAGGAGAGCAGGAGAGATAAAGGGGGGGACACATTTTGTTAAGAGAGAGATCTTTTTAGGTAGAGAGACAATTTTGTAGAGAGAGAGAGAGTTTATTTTCCTTATCATCTTCTTCCTCGAAACTAGATCTAGAAAGCTCCAAATACTCATTAATGGAGATTCTAAATGTAAACTCATGTAATTACAAAAATCACTAGTGAAGAACCATGGATGTAGATCACATTGATCGAACCATGTAAAAAATCTTGTGTCTCCATTTATAATTTTAGCACTTTTATCTTTATTTTGATTATTAAATAAGTTTAGATCTAGAAAATATTATCATAATATCACAAGGGGTGTGTTGTGGGATTTCCGCAACTATATTTTGGCGCTAGAAACCTGGGAGGAGTAAAGGATTTATCCTTCCTGTAACTTGTTGATTCAAGAAGTTTCCATGAAGATTAGCTACTGTTCATATTTATTTTTAGATCTTAAAGTTTCAGGAGCCAAAACGGAAATTTCATGGAAGAAGTTACACTATCAGGGAGTAAAAATCATCAACAATTTAAAGACATGAAAAGAAGAAGAGAAAAAAAATTAGTTGTTGTGGTGAAATTCGGGGAAGAAAACTAAAGTTTCAATGGAAAATTTTCATGTTCAGGAGAAGAAGGCAAATGTGAAAGAAATTAAGGAAAGACGAAGAGAAAATTAGAGGAAGACGCTGCAATTCTTATCACAAACAGAAATTCGCAAAGATGGTTTGAGTTGGAGCGAATAAGCAAGAGGTCACGGGTTCGAATTCGCAGAGACACATATTTTTCATTTTCTTCTCATCTTCAGTGGAGAATAAGAGAATAAGGAAAAAAGTTATGAGTTAATTTCACAAAGAAGTTCTTGAACAGTTGTTCCAGAGAGCAATATGTGCGTTCGTGGTCGCAAGTTCGAATTCACTTGCGAGCATAATTTTTTTATTTTTACAGAGGGGAAAAAATGGATAATTTCGCAAGGTTGTTTCATTATTTCGCAAACAAGAGGCAGCACAATTGGTTATCTGCGAAGTTAATGAGTTCATGGTCGCGAGTTCAAATCCCAACGAACGTGTATTTTTCGCATAGATTTTTTGCAAGAGTATTTCGCAAGAAGAAAGTAGGTGATTATTTCGCAGAAACACTTCGCAGAAGATGTGGCTAGCACGGTTGGGAGGCATGAATGCAAGCGAAGGTCGCGGGATCAATTCTTGCTTCTCGCAAGTTTGTTTTTGTTATGCGAAATTTATACAAAATTGCCTCTCGCAGTTAGTCTTTGATTACTTCGCAAGATCTTTGATTATTTCGCAAGAGAGGGTTAGCACAGTTGGTATGGTGCGAGAATATGCAAGTAGCAGATCGCTGGTTCAATTCTTGCCTCTCACAGTTATTTTTGCTAAGTGACATTTATACTTCGTGCAACGTGTTTTTCGCGCGAGATTGACAACAACAGCAAACCACAAAAGCTAAGTACCACTTTCCTTAAACATTTTATTTACAACAAATAAAAGATTTTTGATTTGATTTACAAAACGCGATACAATCGCAGAATTACAAAGATTTTAGAATTACAAAGATTTCACGATTACAAAGATTCGAGAAAAATCTCGCAGATATTACAAGAGAAACCGAGAAAAATATCTCGCAGATCAATTTATATATTTTCCTTAAATATTTGCTTTGTTTCAAATGAGAATGATATCTAACATGGAGAGTAGTAGCGGGCAAACCTTTATGGCGTAAACCCTAGTTCGCAAATTCTATTCGCAAGAGGCAAATGTAAGACCTACAGTGCGTCATACAAGGGAGTACCTATTAGGATCATTTCCATGAAAGATGTTTATCGGATGAAACGAAACAAGTCATACAAAGGAAATCAAAACAAACAAAAACGATTTGAAATAACATATAAATAAAAAAAAAAATTGATAAAAGAAATGTTGAATACTAATCTAAATTCTTATTTGCATTACAACATTGCATGAGGCAGAGAACGTGGAGTAATAATTTCGCAATATTTCTTATTCGCGATCAAGGACGGATACTTCTTATACTTCTCAAAGGATACTTCATACTTTTTATATATTTCGAGGATTGAGTACTTCTTATACTTCTTCAAGGATACTTCATACTTCTTATACTTCAAGGGTTGATACTTCTTATTTATTTCGCAAAGCTTCGGAACTTCGCAAAAGAATAGAGACAAGTACGTACTTTTCAAGAAAAGTATTCTTTCGCGTAGTTCCTTCATCAACAAAGATCAAAGACTACTCCAACAACACATATCTCACTCCAACAACTACAACAACTGATTTTTTCCCGAAGATCGCTCTTCAAGCAATATTCAAGAAAAAAAGAGGCAAGATGTAGGAGCAGAATATCGCAGCAACCTTCACTTGCGAATTATTAACGACGCAACATAATAATGTCGAGAAGAAATATTAGAAACGACGCAACAAATGACATTAGCTTAAATATGAGAAAGGTGTGACGATTCTCGAAGAGTCAAGAAGACTTGCGAAGACTAACATTTGTAGACCTGCGAAATGTCGCAAGGTAAATCCGAAATTAAGGGAAATATTAGTTGTACATGAGTTGTCATCCACTATGTAATATCCTATATAAAGAGGAGAGCAGGAGAGAGAAAGGGGGGGACACATTTTGTTAAGAGAGAGATCTTTTTAGGGAGAGAGACAATTTTGTAGAGAGAGAGAGTTTATTTTCTTTATCATATTCTTCCTCAAAACTAGATCTAGAAAGCTCCAAATACTCATTAATGGAGATTCTAAATGTAAACTCATGTAATTACAAAAATCACTAGTGAAGAACCATGGATGTAGATCACATTGATCGAACCATGTAAAAAATCTTGTGTCTAATTTTAGCACTTTTATCTTTATTTTGATTATTAAATAAGTTTAGATCTAGAAAATATTATCATAATATCACAAGGGGTGTGTTGTGGGATTTCTCAGAACTACATAACTAGTTCTTTTGAGTCATTTGAACTAGTTATGGTGAAGATGAATAAGGTTGATATGAAAGTGCTCATATGGCTAACCATTTGGTTAACTACTTTGTTGAATCATCTAGGTGTACATGTTTAGGTACGGTTACATTTTGAACCTAAATGAACGTGCATTTCATTTGTGTATAACAAGCTAAGTTCGATCTAACGGTTGAAAGATATTAGCTTGAATCTAATCAGGTTTTCATCTAACCGTGAATATTGCATGCTTTGTTACCAAGGTAACTTAGATTGCAAACCCTGATTTGGAGACTATATAAAGGAGAACTCTAGCAATTAGGAAACCTAATCCCCACACCTCTTGTGTGATACTAGTTGTATAAGCTAGAGTCGATTCTCCTTTAACCTTAGGTTTCTAATGAGACCATGTAGGTTAACGACTTGAAGACTTCATTGGGATTGTGAAGCCAGACCCAACTATTTCTCTGTAGTTGCGTGATCTGATCTTGCTGTTTCTATCGTATTGAGTACAATTTTAAAATTGGCTCGAGATTAATTTCTCTGATAGGAAAGATAGAAAAGTAGTCACAAACATCTTCGTCTCATCGTTTGTGATTCCATAATATCTTGTTTCGCTAGTCGATTAAGATTATTGTGAGGTGATTTATATTTCTAGGTTGTTCTTCGGAAATATAAGTCCGGTATATCAATTGGTCCCTGTTCACCTCGATTTATCAAAAGACGGAACAAAACTCGTAGGTATTTCTATGGGAGATAGATTTATCTATTCCTGTAGAGTTTTTTGTGTGATACAGATTTGTTTATTAAAGTCTTCGACTTTGGGTCGTAGCAACTATTAGTTGTGGGTGAGATCAGCTAAGGGAATCAAGTGCGTAGTATCCTGCTGAGATCAGAGACGTAAGGAGCACAACTGTACCTTGGATGAGTGTGAGATTGATTGGGGTTCAACTACAGTCCAGACCGAAGTTAGTTTGTAGTAGGCTAGTGTCTGTAGCGGCTTAATACAGTGTGTGTTTAATATGGACTAGGTCCCGGGGTTTTTATGCATTTGCGGTTTCCTCGTTAACAAAACTTCTGGTGTCTGTGTTATTTCTTTTTCGTATTATATTTTGTTATATAATTGAAATATCACAGGTTGTGCGTTGAATCGATCAATTAGTAAATCCAACCTTTGGTTGTTGATTGAAATCGATTGATACTTGAACATTAGTCTTTGGTACCGTTCAAGTTAATTTCTCTTGTATTCAATTAGACTCGCAGATTTCCATTTCTATTTGCTTGAGTAAGTATTGAATCGAGAAATTGAGATATAACTCTTTGGTATACTTTTCATTAAGATTGAGTCTGACGGTCTAGTTGATTCTCTTAAAAGTATGTTGGAGTTATTCCATACAGATTGCTAAGCGAATTATTGGGGTGAGGTTGTTGTAACCCCACTTTTTCACGTAACGTATGAATAGAATAAAATATCCCTTATTTTTGGTAAGTGGAATAACTCTTAAGACGTGGATAAAATCACAGATGTTGATTTGGGGATTAAACGTGGATAAAATCACAGACGTTGATTTGGGGCTTAAAAAGATGGAGCATTCTCGACACCTAACACTCAAGCCCAGTTGATTGTTACACCTAAGAACCGCCCTCGGGGTTTTGGTTCATACCCACTTCAGAATCCAACCAAAACCTTTTCCAAAAGGGAAAATTAGGCTAAGGCCCGACCCATGGGTTACCCATAATATCAAGCCCTTAATTAAAAGAAGTTTAAATCTAGGCCCCGAAATATTAAAAGACGTTGATATCCTTATGCATATTGTCAAGCCCATAATTAAATAAAATTTAAATTTAGGCCCAAAGTGATTAAAATATAGTGTGATGATGTTCCAACCACCTCCGACCACCACCGCCAGCCACCTCCGACCACCACCATCCACCACCACCATCCACCACCGCCAACCACCTCCGACCACCACCGTCAAACCACCTCCGACCACCACCGCCGACCATCGCCAACATATGGACGTGTACGCAGAAGTTACACATGCATATGGCATATGTATCCAGAAGTTACACATTCATATTATATGTGTAATGCAAAGTTACACTTGTATATAGATGTGTACTCAGTATTACACATGTGTAATTAAAAGTTACACATGCATATTGATGTGTACTCATTAGTTATATGCATGTGTAATGATGAGTTACACATGCATATGCCATGTGTAGTCCACAATTACACATGCCATAACAGTTGCACATCAAAAGAAACATACAAAAGTTACATGTATTAGCCTTAATATTTATTTACAATAATTTCTCCGTCCACCAATTATAGTAATCAGTTTTTATTGATAATAATACACGAGTTAAAACACTTGATATGCAAAAAAAAATCTTAGAAATGAGCCACCACATCCTATCATATAACTGTTCCCATCCATTCTTGCCTTCCTCGATACCAAAATGCTTGCATATCTGCAACATTTGTACAACAAGAGCTTCAAAAGTGATTTCACCTGATAATCTCAAATACCTATACCACCTACACGAAATCACTTTCTATTATCTTAAAAGAAATGTCTATTCACTATGATACAATATAGATCAACAATCAAAAAACAATTAGAAGATATATAACTTACTATAATTACCACCACCTCCTAGAATCACAAAATCAATAGAGTAGTTACAACACTCTGCAATTCCACCACCACCACTTAAAATGACACCTCCACTTATTTCTCCACCACTCACACTACCTCCATCTCCAATACCACCACCAGAAATACTCTGCAATTCAGAATCAAAATCAATAACAATACAAAAAAAAATCAAACAATCAAAGCAAAATACACTTTTCATTGAACTCTACAAACACTGAAAAATCAGATTCATACAAAAACTTCAGATTTAGTTACACACCAGCTGACTTGTGTAACTGAGAGTTACACATGCATATAGCATGTGTAATTAGGAGATACACATGCATCTGACTTGTGTAACTTTCAGTTACACATGTATATGACTAGTGTAACTAGAAATTACACATGCATATGGCATATGCCATTTATCATGAACTTGCAAGCCTAAGTTACCATACAGTCACATGCAAAACAACAAAAGCTCAGAAGCTAAGCGTAAAAGAAATTCATAGAAGAACCCACTTCCTACATGCGATCTTCTTACATGTTAGCTGCTCATCACGGCTTTTAACAAACAATAAAATACATATCGAAATGAAACAACTACAACAGAGCCTAAAATCACTTTCCAAAGGACATCTAAAACAATTAAAGCTTAGAAGCCAAGCTCAGCAACACATGCTCTTTAATCCTAATACATGCATTGTTTAAAACAAAATAAATTGGAATTCAAGTACTCAACATGGCATTCTAAATGGAAGATAACTAAATTGAATTTGAAACCTCTCGCAACCTACGCCAAAATCATACCAATATACCACATTCTAAATGGAAGCCAAATAAAATAACAGAAACCTCACAGAAGTCATCGATGAAATGAAACAAGTCGAAAAAACAATAAAAGAACATGATTCAAACTTCTTATGGCTATCATCCAAAAACGCAAATCAAACTGCGGATTGAATGGATTGGTTTCACATGAACAACATTCTTAGTTCAATTTAAATATGTCAATATATCTCATGATATCAATTGCCAAAGCTAGTCTATCATTCAAGTACAGTGAATTGCTTGTATAAGTTTCAGACAAAATAAACCAAAGGTACTGGCATTTAAAAATCGAAACACAGATCTTGATCCTTGTACTTCTGATACTATTGAGCAAGCTCTGTCTAGTTTGAGGTAGATAGTCAATCCACTACAAAATACAATTCAAAAACAAATAAAGTAATCAAAATTATTTCCAGCACCATTCAATATTTTCCATCATACATTGACCATAAATGAACCAAGAGTCATATAGAGACATATCATCGTGTAAGCTTACACCAGCTGACTGGTGTAACTGAGAGTTACGCATGCATATAGCATCTGTAATTAGGAGATACACATGCATGCATATGGATAGTAGTGATAGATGGATGGATAAATTCAATCAAATATGAGATGATGATCAGATTTTCAAAGTAATTAATCAAATGCACAAAAGCTGAACACGTGCATACCTAACTTCACCAGTGAAAGCAAAAGTAATATCATATTCATAACATTATCAATACATCCACTCACCAACAACATCTATGGATGCAATTTCAACACCATTAGTGTGTCAACAATCTTCTTCACTTGGTCCTCAGTTCCATTCTGAAATTCTACAATTACTCAATTATGAATTCCACCTACTACTCCTCATTTCGACATTTCAGTGCCCACTCCAATTCCAGGGAGACCATCCTACAAAAATACCACAAAAATAAGCAGTCAACTTTATTGAGTTATTGGCAACCTGAAGAATAACAAAAAACAATAAGATTTTATGAGATTAAAAATAACAATACACACAACAATGTATAACCAGTTTTACATGCACGTGACAAGTGTAAATAGGAGTTACACATGTATATGAATAGTGTAACTGGGAGTTACAGATCCATTTGAATAGTGTAACTGAGAGTTATACATGCAATTCGGATATGTAGGCGCAAGTTACACATGCAATTTGGATGTGTAGACAAAAGTTACACATGTTGTGCATAATCATCAAAATGAGAAACTCAATCACATTGAAATATTAATCAAAATTCTGAACAAAAGAACAGTAAACTCAAATCATAAAGTTTATACAATTTCAATATATGATACATTCAAACCACAGAGTTTAAACAATTGAAGTGCACCTTAACAACTCATTCTGAAAAGCTAAAACATGAAGATTCAGTTTGAAAATCAAAGTATATAAAATTTGTATCAAATAGATGGGTAAAAGAAATAATGTTTCACTGATTTCAAAACTGAAAAACCGATTTTCGATCGAGATAAAAAATTAAAAGATCTATCGAATTTTGTTCAAGAACCCTAGAAATTTTCTTCTCAACAGTAAGATTAAGGTGAGATGATAACAGATCTAACTCCAGTTATGAGTTCAATAAGATATTTACGCTGAAATCAAGTTATTAAAATCGAAGAATTGAATCTAGCTATTGAATTTAAATGTTAAAGATAAACGAAACTTATCGGTTCAATTTGATTTTGTATGTGAATCTTCCGATTCATTTACTGTTGATGATTATCATTTCTTTTCCATTGATTTCACCGAATATCCCAGGAACAGGTGATGTTGATGTTGAATTTAGGTGTAGATAATCACGATCTTTGTTTGTAAATCTTAGATCTAGGTTTTGAAATCTTTTTTTACTAAAAATCTCGATTATAAGTTGTTTCTTCTCTTCCTGTTTTTCTAGCCGAGAGAGATTGCAAAAGCAAATGAGAGAGAGAGTGAAAAAGAAAATGAAACTGAAACTGAAAAATGAAATCTATAGCTAATTTTATTAGTATAAATACAAAAGGGCAGGTTTGGTATTATTAAAAAAATCTTTATTAACAAGCCCTGAATTCTAAAGTTGGGCCTAGGAGTTACAAATCTTGAAAGTATGGAGTTGACAATGAAGGATCCATTTTGTGGGGCTTCTATATGTTGAACCCATATAGTAGGGGGGGTTGTAGTATTTTTCACTTTCCAAAACTCTCAAATCCATTAACCCGAGAAAATGGACAAGGCAGAACACCCAAAATTTTAAATCCCTGAACACAAAAGAAAAGTTTCTTCTTGCTCCATTCTCTGGAAGTGGGGATAAATGGAAAACCTTCAATGATCTTGAACTAGCTCAAAAGCAAATCAATGAAATAACCAATCACAATCTCATCAAAACTGTTTCTCCTCCTGAATTTATCAGATCCAACGCAAACCTCAATTTTGAAATGGGAAGTGGAAGCATTGGAACATCAATCAAAAAAGCTACTAGGGCTAGAAAATCCTCTTCAATTTATCTTGCTCGCAAATCTCAGTCAGCTGATGTAGACGGCGAAATTTGGATAAGGGGAAAAAGTGTCATTTCAAGACCATAGACAAAATTCAACTCTTACGGGAGAGATTAAGCCCTTGATCCTCAAGGCACTCATAGCCACGATTTCTAATATACGTACCCGCGAGACACTGCTGGTCGTGATTCCATGACTCCTAGCGCACATGTTAGATGAGATATTGATGGTTACGCAGGTTCTGTAGAGCGTAAAATGTCCCCGTCAGACTTATGAACCAGAACAGCCACAATTCCAACATGTCTTCGCGAGACGCAGCTGATTGTGATGCCATGATTCCTAGTATACATCCTCGACGATATACCGCTGGTCATGTAGGCTCTGTAGATGCGTAAAAACGTCATCGGCGGACTTATGACCCAGAGCGGAGACATACGTGTCTCATGTAAGCACGACTCACCCTATTTGAGATCAAGGACTGATTCCTAGTACATCATCGCGAGATACACTGGTCATGTATCATCTAGGCTCTGACTCGACTTATCGGGGCTTCTGAATAATTCCTAGTGAAAAAACGGGGGTCTAACAACCACACCCGATATTTTGTTCGGCAATCTGTATGGACTAAACTCCAATATAATTCCAAAAGAATCAACTAGACAGTCAGACTCAATCAAGGAATATATCAAAGAGTTATATCTCTATTTCTCAATACTATCTGCAATTGAACAAATAGAAATCTGTGAGCCTGATTAATATGAGAAATAACTTGGACGGTACCAAAGACCAATGCCCAAGTGTCAATCAATTTATATCCAACGACCAAAGGTTGGATTTACCAATTGATTGAACTACGCAAAACCTGTGATATTTCAATAATATAAACAAATATAATGTGGAAAAGAAATAACACAGACACCATAAATTTTGTTATCGAGGAAACCGCAAATGTAGAAAAACCCCAGGACCTAGTCCAGATTTAAACACCACACTTATTAAGCCGCTACAGACACTAGCCTACTACAAGTTAACTTCAGACTGGAATGTAGTTGAGCCCTTACCAAGTCTCACACCGATTAAGGTTAGCTTAGAAACAAAGCAATCAATATTCACCGTTAGATGAAAACCTGATTTAAGATTCAAGCTAAGTTTGCTTAAAACCAAAGCAATATCTCTCCACCGTTAGATGGTCTTAGCTTGTTACACACAAATGAAATATACTTTAATTTAGATATGGGTAACCGTACCTAAACGTGTGTATTGAGTTGGCTCAACAATAGTTAACTGAAGTTAGACATATGAACACTTTTGTCTTAACTACATTCATCTAACACTTCTACATCAAATATGATGATCAATCAAACATGAATGATAATCAAATTAATGAATCTAATTGTGTTACTCATAGAGTTGTTCAATTGTATATATCTCGTAGAAGTATTTAAGAACCAATTGAAACAAAATCGGATTGATTCGTAATCGTACAAAATACTTATACCGAAATCAATTCATGAACATTAAGCCACGGTTTGCAAAGATTGCATTCCTTAATTTATTAATGTATTTGTTCATGAGTATGAAAACATTCTTAACAGATTTTAGAACATTAACCACTAAGTTTGCAAACGGGTACGCAAACTTAGTTCCAGACTTTGGTCACGTCCAGCAGTTTGCAAACAGGTACACAAACTGCAGTCCCGGACCTAACTCAGGTAGAACCGTTCGCATACTGGTATGCAAACTTGGTTCCCGGACTTTAACAGTTAAAACCATTCGCATACTGGTATGCAACCAAGGTTTCCGAACCTGAATCATACCAAACAGTTTTCATATTGGTATGCATACTGTGTTGTATCCAAACAAGGGTTAATCGTTTTCAACTCCCAATTTCAATTATTGAAACATCCTTAAAAGACGACAATAGCTGTCTCACACAAACTATTAGCCTATAAGTAATTTCCAAGTGATCGAATGATCAATACGAAACCTTCCGAGTCGATATCAAATGACTGTCTCACACAAATCATATAAGATGTTTCAGCTCGAAATCTCAAATGTGTATAATCGACAACTATATAGTAATACGACTTTTGTCTAAATATAGGAGATAGAGTAGAAATAGACTTTTCAGGTGATAGATGAGTTTTATTCTCCACATACCTTTTGTTGATGAAGTTCCACAAGCTTTCCTTAGTAGTTCTTCGTCTTCAATTGATGAACGTCGTGAAGTCTAATGCTCAACTACACAATCTATCCTAGTCCTAGACATTACTATAAGTATACTAGAAATCAAGACTTATAGTTTTGATCACTAACATTGACAAACAAGCTTGAGATAGCAACGCTTGCGAGTTCGACCGAGCAGTGCTCTAACATGTATTGCTGCTGAAAAACCTAATATTTTCGAGTTCAACTTCACGTGGACTTATCATCGGGAAAAAAAGCTCCAAATCCTAATTTTTCTCAAGTATATGAAAGGCAGGTCTTTTTTGTTCGATAGTTGGGGTCAACCACTAAAATCGGGCGTCAAACGAAGTTTCTAGTACCTATGGAGTGAATGTCGCGCAAGAAAGGACTTTCTGTTACGAATTTAACTTAGGTTTTTCACCTAATTGCATACGCAACGAAGAAAGTGAAGGTTTGTATCAAGTTCGAGCTCATGATAGATCCTTTACTTCACCAGAAGAAGGAATTTACCAATATTTAAGGAAATCATCTCGCAGCATCGGCATCTACCTCTTGGGAAGAAAACTCTCTCTCTTCTTCCCTAAGGCCTCAATATCCTTTCCTCCACGTCTCCTCAGCTACCAGTCTCTCTTCTATAAGGGACTTCTTCTGAGAACCGAAGACCGTAGTTTAGCTTGTTCCAGTCAGCTCCAATAGAATCCAACCCTTCTCGCGACTACTTCACATTAAAATCAAAGAGATTTTCCCGGGTTGTCATCAAGTTTCCCATATTTACAAGATCCTCAGAAGTAAGGTCGTTAATAGTTATCATTCGTAATGCAAAAATCGCCAATAAGTGTCTTATCTGAAGTTAAAGAAAACATGGGTCCTGTGAAATCACCTGCAGGACGCTCGATTGCCTCTATGCACCTCAAATCACTTTCTAAAGGCCCTCAGAATTTTTTGAAGCCCGACTCATCCTCATTCTACCAAAGTCAGACTCGTTCTCACCATGAAGAGTACTTAATTCCATAAAAGTCTTGATTTCCATGTGAATCTACAAACAAAGGAGGAGTTAAAATAAGTGCACTATGAGAATAAATAAACAAGGAGTTGTAAAAGTAATAAAAAAGTATGGGGATTGAATATATACACACAATACATGACTGGGGTTTTGCTCTACGAGAATGCATCCAGTCATGTAACTTCGTAATTAAGGGCGAAAACGTACAAGCATGTCACGAACACGTTTTCGCCCAAGGAGATTCAAGTCACGACCTATGACAAGCTAAGGAAGATTAATTAGGCCATAACACCCCAAGGGTTAATTTCCAAAGAGTCTCAATGCATCAAGAGTTCAAACGCAACAAGGACTCCTTTCGAAAACAGACATCCGCACATTCCAGCGTGAAGACTTGAAAACTGATGAAATCCGTGAGGAATTTTGGGTTACTTCCAGAAGAAAATATGTTATTCTATGTCTTCCCATCAACATATCAAAAGAGCGCCTCAAACGGACAAACGAGCTAGGAGATCTGGTAACGACACCAAAGTAAGTGCAATCTGAAAACTCCTGAAATTTTATACGGGATTCTGAAGTCAAAAGTATACACTGATTTGATTGGCCAAACAAACTCGAAATTGAGTAATTATTTTTGCATTTGAAAGCCTATCCTCTTTTATTTAAAATTTGGTTAGGGGACTGAAATTGGAGTCCGTATGAAGATTTTACATCCATTCTCTCTAAGTGTCTCAAATCTGAAGTTTTGTGACGAACTCCTAAACGAAGAAAATTCTTGACAAATACGACTACTTTTATTCATTTAATGGTCGAAGAAGTATGCATGAGAGATGATTAAGGAGATATAAAGTTCAAGACTTACCGAGGATGCTTCAATGAAGAACGAACGATGGGTATCTACATCAACAAACTCAAGATCATTAATTATTAGCTTCTACATCATCAATTTGATGATTAATATCGTTTTGAAAGACGAACAAGGCTATCATATAAGCAAGAGGAAGATGTTAAGATCATTCATGACACGATTATAATTCATGGGTCAATAAGTAAACACTAACTATACTAAAACGGTTTCCTGCAATACCAGTTATACTTCGAACAGAAATAGGAATTCCGCTCAACCAAGGAATTTCAGTGCAAGTAGAGTTCATGGGAGGAGGTGGACCGGTTTATATACATTACCACATGTAAAAATAATTCTCTTTTCAATTTTATTTCAAAAAGAAGCCTTAAAGCAAAAGAAAAAGGAATTAGAGATAAAAGAGGAAATTAAAAGGAATTTGGGTCAAATAACGAAACCAAAGTCTTTTCTTCGTCTAAAATTCCTCCAAGTCATGTCCAACCCCTTCCTATGCGTAAGAATGATTTCCTAGGCCATTGGGACGTCACTTAATCTCTCGGAATGTTTTTAGAAGGACCAAAGTTGAAGAGAATTAGGGTTTTGCCGAAAATAGCCTTAATTTCAAAAATTTGACGGAAAAGGGATTTATTCTAAAAGAGAGGGGGCCGAGCCTATCTCCATTATCTTGGACGGTTATCTGCACCTCTTTCAACCCTTTTTTGTCTCATCAAAAAAAAAACACATTAGGGATTTTGACCGAAATACCTTTATTTCACAATTTTGAGTATTTTCAAAGAAGAAGGACCTAATACATCCAGAGACCGACCAAACGCTCATATACTCATTCCAAAGGCCTCATACACATGATTATTGAGTTATTTAAGTGTTCAAAGAGGAATGAGGTTGAAACATAATCCATAGAGGCAAAAATTCAGAGAAAATAAAGGGAATCTGGCTCAAAACGGGAAATTCGAAACGCACATCTCTCTTTCAAGACGTGACTATGCCTAGGAAAGCTCCATGCCGCTCTCATGCCAAAGAAAAAGCAAGCTCATAGTGGTTTTTGATGAAAATACCCTTAGTTTCAAAAGTATGTATTTTCACTAATAAAGAGGTGTCTGATTGGTATAAAGAATTAAACAAGCTCTCATCACACAGGGTGCCGACCCCACAAGATATATGCACACCTTACAAGCCTCGTCAAGCCTCTCCAGAGTGTTTGAAGGAGTCAGACACGAACAAAAGAGAAATTAGGGTTTAGGTACAATACAAGCTTGATGCGTGTCGTAGGTGCAATCAAATTAGTGATCTTAAATCCACTCAATTAATAAATAAATTGAAAAAACGGGGGTCTAACAACCTCATCCAATATTTCGTTTAGGCAATCTGTATGAACAAACTCCAATATAATTCCAAGAGAATCAACTAGACAGTTAGACTCAATCAATGGAAATATATCCAAGAGTTGTATCTCTGTTTCACAATGTAATCAGCAAATCAAACATATAGAAATCTGCGAGTCTAATTATTATGTGAAACAGCTTGAACGGTACCAAAGACCAATGTTCAAGTGTCAATCAATTTATATCAACAACTAAAGGTTGGATTATCTAATTGATTGAACTTACACACAACCTGTGATATTTCAATTATATAAACAAATATAATGCGGAAAATAAATAACACAGACACCGGAAATTTTGTTAACAAGGAAACCGCAAATGCAGAAAAACCCCGGGACCTAGTCCAGATTGAACACCACACTGTATTAAGCCGCTACAGACACTAGCCTACTACAATTTAACTTCATACTGGAATGTAGTTGAGCCCTAACCAATCTCACACTGATCAAGGTACAGTCGCGTTCCTTACGCCTCTAGAACCACGCATGATTCTGCGCACTTGATTCCCTTAGCTGATCTCACCCACAACTAAGAGTTGCTATGACCCAAAGCCGCGGACTTGATAAACAAATCTGTCTCACACAGAAAAGTCTATTGAATAGATAAATTTGTCTCCCACAGAAATACATACGGGTTCTGTTCCTTCTTTTGATAAATCAAGGTGAACAGGAACCAATTGATACACCGGACTTATATTCTCGAAGAACAACCAAGTAATATCAATCACCTCACAATAATATTAATCGTATGGTAGCGAAACAAGATATTGTGGAATCACAAACGATGAGACGAAGATGTTTGTGACTACTTTTTATCTTGCCTATCGGAGAATAAATCTCGAGCAAATCTTAGAGAAGATAGTACTCAATACGATAAAATACAGCAAGATCAGAACACGCAACTACAGAGAAAATAGTTGGGTCTGGCTTCACAATCCCAATGAAGTCTTCAAGTCGTTAACCTACTGGTTTTAGAAAAACCTAGTCTAAAGGAGAATCGACTCTAGTCGCAACTAGTATCACACATAAAGTGTGGGGATTAGGTTTCCCAGTTTCCAGAGTTCTCCCTTATATAGTCTTCCAATCATGGTTTGCAATCAATGCTACCTTGGTAACAAAGTATTCAATATTCACCGTCAGACGAAAACCTAATTAGACTCAAGCTAATATCTTTCAACCGTTAGATTGAACTTAGCTTGTCACGCACAAATAAAATGCACCTTCATTTAGATAAGGGTAACCGTACCTAAACGTGTACACTTAGTTGGCTCAACAATAGTTAACCGAAGTTAGATATATGAACACTTTCATATCAACCTTATTCATCTTTATCACAACTAGTTCAAATGACTCAAATGAAACTAGTTATAGAGTTTTTCAATTGCTTATATTCTCATAGAAGTATACAAGACACAATTGAAGCAAAATCGGTTTTGATTCACTCGAATCAATTCATGAAAATTATATCCACGGTTTGCAAACGATTGCATTCCTTATTATATAAATGTATTAGTTCATGAACAAACCTATTTTAGAACATAACCCACTCAAGTATGCAAACGGGTATGCATACCGAAGTAGTCGGACATGGACTGTGTTCGCCAGTATGCAAACGCGTACGCATACTTTTGTACACATCCAAACTCAGTTGAATTCCCAGACTTGAACTATTACGCCAGTACGCATACGGGTAAGCATACTAAGGTTCCCGAACTTCAACTGACTTCTCCAGTACGTACACGGGTATACATACTAGGTTCTCGGACTTGGACTTACACATATGCAAGTACGCATACTGTGCTTATATCCAATCATAGGTCAATTGTTCTAAACTCCCATTTCAATCATTGAAACATTCTTAGAAGACGACAATAGATGTCTCACACAAACTATTAGCTTTAAAGCAATTTTCAAGTGATCAAATGATCGATACGAAACATTTCGAGTCTACACCACATGATTGTCTCACACAAATCATGTAAGATGTTACCAGGAGATTTTCACATGATCATCTTTTGACTTTCGTCAAGAATAAAATATGAACTTGGTTAAAGCGAAAGCTTACCAGCACATATTTCGAGAAATAGATAAGCGAGATAAACTCAGCTCCAAATACCAAATGTGTATAATGAAGTCTATATAGATATACGACTTTTGTCTCAAATAGGAGATAGAGTAGATAGACTTTTGAGTGATAGATGAGTTCAAGTCTCCACATACCTTTTTTGTTGATGAAGTTCCACAAGATCCCCTTAGTAGTTCTTCGTCTTCAATCGATGAACGCTATGAAGTCTAAAGCTCAACTACTCATTCTATCATAATCCGAGACTTAGCTATAAGTAGACTAGAAATCAAGGCTTATAGTTTTGGCAACTAAACTTGACAAACAATCTTGAGAGAGCAACGCTTGCGAGTTCGACCGAGCAGTGCTCTAACAATCTCCCCCTTTGTCAATTTTAGTGACAAAACTATCAATACATATGAATTACCAAATAAATAAACTTTGCAGCTTCCCATCCAAATGCTTGATTTCCTTGGTTCTTCAACATTACTCGAAATCTTCGTCACTTCCAAGTACTCCAGTGAGTCTGAATGTGTTCAACTTAGCATCATGGTTGTTAAAGATCCGTAGCTATAACAATGTATAAAAACAAGATGTTTTCGTATTGTTATATAGTGTCATAGTATTATTACACAACATCAAAGCTTAATTGTATCACAACTTTGACAATAATACTATGGTGATATGTATCACTCCCCCTTAGTCAATACTTCATCTTTTTATGAAAACCAATCCCCCTTACATAATGATCCGTAAACCATATGTATTTGTAGTGTGAATTACACAATAATTCTCCACCTTTTTGTCAATATAAATTGGCAAAGGTACGAAAACTAGCGGGATCATAATGAAATTCTCATGGAGATACTTCATGACTAAAAGAGAAAACATATCAACTTTGTTTCGATGATTTCACATTGTCGAAACTTAGTGTATTCATCAAGGAGTTTATAAAGGTACAAGATAACTCCTAGAATATTCCACAGCCGCAGTCCCCACAAAGATTTGGCAATTAAGCACAAGTTCAATTAAGAACTCTCCCCCATAAAATATCATTCCCAAAGGAACAACAAGAGCGACCTTACTTTCAAGAGAAAAGAAGGATTTCTTTGGACATTAACAAATTACATGAGACATGAATTTGTTTCCAGGAAACTCAATTAAATTAACCACAAGAGAACCCATGATTAATTTAATCGGAAATGCTCAACATAAGAGAACTTACGGAGCCATACAGTACTTTCACATAAAGTGGATCAGGGAAAGATCAATAATGCGGGATGTTCAGAGATTCATTCTATTTTTCATCAATATTTGCATTATGATATCATAGACTTAATCTCTGTTATCAAAAGTTCATTCTATTTTCCATCAATATTTGCATAAAGACATATAATAGACTTAACTTTTGACATTATGGGACAATCATAGTTCATGGACGTAAACACACAAATTCCATAAAAAAATTTGCAATATATAAAACCAATAGAGATTAATACTGCAAAATCATCTTCCAAATAAACTTTAGAATTTAAATAAATAAATCTAAAAACAATGCAAGATGAAAAATCGTTGGCAATAGCTATGTGTACTCACAATAATTGCTATTCCAAACCCTAGTTATCCTTCTTAAAACACAAGAATAAATTCTCATAAGAAGTTTCCTAGACAAAATAAAAACACAAAATGATTTTTTAGGCATAATCAACAACCATGGATCGCACACAAGCAAGTTCATCAGTTGCCTTCTTCAGCTCAGATTTCAGAAAATCTAGATTATTTGTTGCAATTTCAAGTTGACCACGAACAACCTCAAAATCTCGAAGAAGATTTCCAACAAACTGACAAGATATCTGAACTGGAAGATCTTTTTCATGATCAACTGCATGAAAGCAGGTAACAAGAGGGTTTTCGAAGAACTCAATAACATTGACACCTTCATCTTTGTATTCCTTTTTGCATCCATCTATTGTGCACATCCTTAATTTTGACGTTACCGAACGAGTATATATCAGAGGAAGAAGTTCATGATATATATATGAGAAATTTATATGGAAACCCTAGCTTACTCGTTTGTGTTCGGTAATGGGACAGGTGCGCGAACGCCCGTGGTTATGAACCATGTTCAAAAACATGAGGCCAATGGAGCCTATTTTTAGAACAAAGTTTTGATAAAAAATATCAAAGACATTTTCTAAACAAATGACAGAAAGTCTTAGATCAAGAATGGAGCACAAAAAAATTGTTGGAGTGGTAGGCTTGGGAATGTGGTTTATTTTTATGCCTACTTGTAATACTGCAAGTGCACAGTGTCTATTGGAGACACGGGCAAGCACAGGTCGATCCACAGGGAATTGGTGTCACTATGAAGTTGATCTAAGGCTTACTCACTGTTTTCTAGTTGAGTGACACAATATGGGAACTGATGTTGGTGTCGATACGACTGAGTTGGAGTTATAGTAATGAAAACAAGATGAAATACAAGTATTGATGTTAAAAGCACTAGGATTGTCAAATCCACCACTAATTCAAGTTATGTAATTCAACTAGTTTGATTGTTCTTGTTCTGTGATGAGATAAGGGAGGTATGTCAGCTCTATCACTTATCTAAGGAGTTTCACCAGGGGATAACTCAATTGTCAGCTAAAAATACTAATCCAGAGCACTAATTGTCTAATTAAGTACAACTAGTCAAGGGGTTAGCAACAATCTCTAAAGCTTGAGCTGAAGCACAATCAATACAGTGATAGCCTAACTACAATGGATACATGGCATCCATTGTGATTGTAAAGCATTGAAGTGATATAATTGAATTTATCTTCTAACTTAAGCATGCAAAAACAACTCAAACACAGTTGAACAACAGAACAGAGAATTAGGGTTTCATTTAAATCCTAGCAGATTAATTTAGAACATGATAAACATAATAAGCACACTGAAATTAAATTACACAATTAAACCCTAAAAATTGACTTAGTTCTCTCTCATGAAGAACAAGTGATTTTATACCTCACAATCGCTCAGACTTACAATTAATGAGCACCTTAACTTGTCTCCTCTGCTAATTCGGCGCGGGTAGCACTGCATGTGCTGTTGGAGGAAACCCTAACTCTGATTATCTCTAACTTAGCTTCTCGGGTAAAGGGGGAAGCTATGTGAGAGATAACCAAGGCTAGGAGCGGCGAAGCAGGGTTGTTGCAGTGGTTTTTGGTGGCTGGTGTCAGGGGAAGGAGACGGTGGTGGCTGCTGCTCTGCCATGGTATGGTCGGGGAAGAAGAAGGGTAAGGGGTTTCTCTGATTTCTGTCGGGGGAGGAAGAAAGAGAAGGGAAGATGGGAAATGAGGTGATGGTCGATGGATAAGGGTGTGGTGGCTATGGTGTTGAGCGGGTGCAGCGAAAGGTTGATGCAAGGGATGGAGCGAGCGTTGGATCTCGGAAGTGTAAGATCTCACGGCTCAGAAGGAACGGACTCGGATCCGGGTCGTGGGTTGGGTCTTGGATAACTCAAGCCCATGTCTTCCTTGTTGGGTTGCAACTGATGCGCGCGCGAGCTTTGGCTTTCTGCTCCATAGACGCTTGTCTCCAATTTTTTGCTCTTTTGGCTCCTCAACTTCTCCGAACTTTATTTACTACCTAAAAACACAAAATTAATTAGTACAAATATTTATTCTTGAAAACAAAGAAAATACATAATCTGGGATAATATCTGATTTCTGAGCACAAAAGATGAGTTAAATGCCAATAAATAGATGTAGAAATATGCAATATTTGGCACTCATCAAATACCCCAAACCTGAATTTTACTTGTCCTCAAGTGAAACAGAAATTAAGAAATCCTAACTATACCCCCGTCGCAGTCTCTCGAATGCATTTAGCGTATGCACTAAGCCTTTAAACCCCTAGGTGTCCCTAGTGGACGAGTTGTAGTCTCGTGAGGGTTTACCAGAGGTGTACCCACAAAACCTTCTCCAATTTCGAGTGTAAAAGAGTCTCAAGCATCCAAGGAGATATGAGGACATAGAGTTTCGCATGCTAGTAACAAGAAGTTAGAACTACCAAAGAACGCATTCTCATCCTTAAGTGCTTTGAGCAAGAAATAACCATACCATATGAAAGAATTCGGATTCGATTGTGATCATAAACCTCGACTTCTGCCTCACCATTAGGGTTTTATGATAATTGCACTCAAAAAGATCGCTTTTTAGTCTCTCATGTGTGCAGGCAGGAATAAAGAGAGAAATCCCGCACACGTTGAAGGTAAGAAGGATAACCTTCCGAAATAATTTCTCGGAGACTCCACGAAGTGTGGACAAAAGAATCTTTTCCGATGATCTCTAAGAAAGGAAATCAACCATTAGCAAGGGTGGGAGTACTCACTTACCTTCTCACCCGATCGGCAATTAATATCACTCTCTCAGCATTCATAGAAACGTCTTCAATCTTCGGTCTTCAATAGCTGATGATGAACTTCTGAACTTCACAAAAACTTGACAAACATTTTTTTTTTTTTTTTTTTTTTTAGAACATACATGAAATGAAAATAAAACTCGTATTGTCTTGATTTCATAAACTTCACTAATTCTCATCCTATTTTCTTTTCTTTTCTTTGTTGCACGTAAACCTTGGACTATTTTAACTTTTCTTCAAATATTCTGATGGTGCTCCGCTTGCTGACGATGATGTGTTTCTATGAATCTATTGATTGAGAGGGAGAGAGTGATGCTAACTGCAAATCGGTATTTAGAAGAAGTTTTCATCTTTAAACGTCACCCTCATGATTGACGAAATTAGCACTCAAGAGATCAAAAGTAGTCTTTGAAAGTGGTGCGAAGTTGGGTAGCTCACCATTCCTACCCGGAATTGACGTCTTTGTGACACACACTCTAACATGACTTTTCTAGAAAGTCACAAAGAGTGAAGGTCGGTACCTCGCTTGATGTAAAATGGGTAGTCTCCACTATGGGTGATCACAATTCTACTACCAAATATCTAAACAACACCTAATTCGCCCTCCGGTATGGTTAAATCCAACTTTAACGCTCTAATCAACTAAGAAACCCGATTGTGTTCTCCAGTACTTCCAATTTCTGTTATTTCGGTCAGACTCTCTATGTAAACATAGCTAGAAGCATGCTAGTGACTCTAAAATCTCTAAAAGTTGGAGGTTTTTATGCAAGTATGTACAAAGAGTTTTTTTTTAATTTGCAAAACTCTATATGCAAATGCAAATGCACCCCCAAACCTAAATCAAACATTGTCCTCAATGTGTCAACAGATGATAAAATTTTAAACAGTCACATACCCAGAGAACTATGTTGAGTAAAGAAAAGGGAAGAGATTACCGGATGTACAAGAGTGTTGCTAAACCAAGGGAGGATGAATGCTTTGAAAGCAAACACCCAAGGGGCAAGACAAAAAGTTTGGTTAGCACACATAAAAATTATGCAAAAAGAAAAAGAAAAAGGGAAAGAAGATGGATTTTTAGTCCATATGTATGTACACAAGTGAACTAGATCAGTCCACGTAGATGGGGTCTTCCAAGTCGACGGTCTCAACTTCTGGTGGAAGATGCTCCAGAAATGGTTTCAGTCTCTGACCATTGACCTTGAAAATGTTCTTGGTTGCCGGGTTTTCAACTTCTACAGCTCCATGGGGAAAAAGTGCGTACCAAGAATGGTCCCGACCATCGAGAACGTAGCTTTCACGGAAACAAATGCAATCGAGTGTTGTACAATAAAACTTTCGACTGGTGTGAAGGACTTGCGCAGGATGCGCTTGTCGTGAAACACTTTCATTCTTTGTTTGTACAATTTGGCACTATCATATGCATCATTTCTCAATTCTTCTAACTCATTGAGTTGAAGTTTTCTATGGGTACCAGCTTTATCAAGATCAAAATTCAACTTCTTCACAGCCCAATATGCACGGTGTTCTAACTCAACTGGTAGATGACATGCTTTACCGTACACAAGTCTGTAAGGAGACATCCCAATGGGAGTCTTGTATGCAGTTCTATAGGCCCATAAAGCATCATTTAAGCGCAAAGACCAATCTTTCCTAGAAGGATTGACAGTCTTCTCAAGGATATGCTTAATTTCCTTATTAGAAACTTCTACTTGGCCCTTTGGTTTGAGGATGGTAAGGTGTTGCGACCTTATGAGTGATTCCATACTTGCGCACTAGTGATTCAAAGGGTCTATTGCAAAAATGACTACCTCCATCACTCGATTATTTCTCTAGGGGTTCCAAAACGGGAGAAAATGTTTTCCTTAAGAAAAGAAAGAACAACTTTATGGTCGTTGGTTTTGGATGCAATGGCCTCTACCCACTTAGAGACATAATCGACAGCAACAAGAATGTATGACTTACCTTCAGAGTTAGGAAATGGACCCATGAAATCAATACCCCAAACATCAAACAGCTCAACAATCAATATGGGTTGTAATGGCATCATGTTTCTCCTAGAGATACTTCCTAATTTCTGGCATCGGTCACAAGCAACACAAAAGGCATGGCAATCCTTAAACAGTGTTGGCCAATAGAAACCGCTTTGCAAGATCTTTGCAGCAGTTTTCTTGGCACTAAAGTGGCCTCCACATGCATGGTCATGACAGAAAGAGATGACATCCCTTTGTTCAGAATTGGGGACACACCTCCTAATGATTTGGTCTTGGCAGTACTTAAACAAATATGGGTCATCCCAAAGGAAATGTTTAACTTCAGCCAAGAATTTAGAACGGTCTTGTTTAGACCAATGCAAGGGCATTCTACTTGTAGCAAGGTAGTTCACAATATCAGCAAACCATGGCATTTCAGACACAAGCATCAATTGCTCATCAGGGAATGACTCCCTAATTAGCACAGATTCATCAGCAGATTCAACATTCAACCTAGATAAGTGATCAGCAACAACATTCTCTGACCCCTTCTTATCTCGAATTTCGAGGTTAAACTCTTGTAGCAAGAGTATCCATCGAATTAGACGAGCCTTAGCATCTTTCTTAGACAAAAGATATCTCAATGCAGCATGGTCAGAATAAATGATGACCTTAGACCCTATCAAATAAGATCTAAACTTATCTAATGCAAACACAACAGCTAGCAACTCTTTCTCAGTTGTGGAATAATTCAATTGAGCATCATTAAGTGTTTTACTAGCATAGTAGATCACATATGGAAGTTTGTCTACTCGCTGGCCCAAAACAGCTCCTACAGCATAGTCAGACGCATCACACATAATCTCAAATGGTAATGTCCAATCAGGAGGTCTGACTATAGGGGCAGATGTAAGGAGAGCCTTCAGTTGCTCCCATGCTTCCTTACATGCATCATCAAAGACAAATGCAACATCTTTTGCAAGAAGATTGCACAAAGGTCGTGAAATTTTACTAAAGTCTTTGATGAATCGGCGGTAAAATCCCGCATGGCCTAGAAATGATCTGATGTCCCTCACAGAACGAGGTTGAGGCAAGTGTTGAATGAGATCTACCTTGGCTTTGTCTACTTCTATGCCTTTTTCCGAGATGATATGCCCTAGGACTATGCCTGAGTTAACCATGAAATGACATTTTTCCCAATTCAAAACCAAATTCTTTTCCTTACACCTAATCAGCACACAAGTGAGGTGATGCAAACACTCATCAAAAGAAGACCCAAACACAGAAAAATCATCCATAAAAATCTCAAGAAACTTATCTACCATGTCGGAAAATATGCTCATCATGCAACATTGAAAAGTAGCGGGTGCATTGCACAGCCCAAAAGGCATACGACGATAAGCAAATGTTCCATAGGGACATGTAAACGTGGTCTTTTGTTGGTCTTCGGGTGCTATGTGAATTTGGTTGTAGCCAGAATAGCTATCTAAGAAGCAGTAGTGACTATGTTTTGCTAACCTTTCTAGCATTTGGTCAATGAAGGGAAGAGGAAAATGGTCTTTCTTGGTTACTGTGTTCAGTTTTCTATAATCAATGCAGACTCGCCACCCTGTGGTAACACGGGTGGGGACAAGTTCGTTCATCTCATTTTGAACTACAGTAATGCCAGACTTTTTGGGTACTACCTGAATGGGGCTGACCCACTGGCTATCAGGAACCGGGTAAATGATACCCGCATCAAGCAATTTCAGAATCTCACCCTTGACAACATCTCTCATGTTGGGGTTAAGTCTCCTTTGCATTTCCCTAGATGGTTTAGTGTTCTCTTCAAGATTAATGTGATGCATGCAAATTGTGGGACTTATACCCTTAAGATCGGAGATGGTCCAACCTAAGGCTCCTTTATGTTCTTTAAGTACTTCTAAAAGTTGACTTTCCTGTTCCGTGTCTAAACATGATGCAATAATCACATGTAAAGTATCAGAAGGACCTAAGAATGCATACTTCAAGGTATCAGGTAATGGTTTCAAATCAAGCTTAGGTGGTGTATCAAGAGGTGGGGCAGATTTGGAATCAGAGAGTGGAAGGGGTTCCACTGCATTTTGCCACTTAGCAATATCCATGGGTAGCACAGACTCTAGCAAAGAGTGGACTTCACTAATGTACTCAGAATTGAAGAGATCTAAGTCAAAATTATCTAAACATGCTTGCACAGGGTCCACAGATAAGATGTCAGACAATGAGTCTTGAATCAGACTCTCAATCATGTTAACCTCGTGCAATTCATCATCATCACACTATATGGGTTGTTGATTCACACGAAAGACATTCAGTTCTACAGTCATGTTGCCAAAAGACAAATTCAATATCCCGCTACGACAATTTATGATAGCGTTTGACGTTGCCAAGAAGGGACGTCCTAAGATAACGGGAATATGATTTTCGTGGATTTTGCACGAGTTGAGTATCTAACACAATGAAGTCCACAGGGAAATAAAATTTATCAACCTTGATTAGCACATCTTCAACAATGCCACGAGGGACTTTCACGAGATCTGTCGATAATTGTAGCGTAACAGGGTAGGTTGCAATTCCCAAGACCTAACGCACATACACGAATATGGCGGTAGATTCACACTAGCTCCTAAGTCCAATAAAGCTTTTCGATTGTATGATCACCTATAGTACAAGAGATAGTTGGGCTACTGGGTCTTTAAACTTAGGTGGGGTTTTGTTTTGAATAATTGAACTCACTTGCTCGGTGAGAAAGGCACGCTTATGCACATGAAGCTTTCGCTTTTTTGTGCACAGGTCCTTCAAAAAACTTAGCATAGGCGGGTATTTGCTCGATTGCTTCGAGAAATGGAATGTTTATGTTAACTCTTTTGAACATTTCCAAAATCTCGTTGTATTGGGTACCCCTTACGTTGCACCAACCATTGTGGAAATGGAGCAACGGGTACATGACTTGGCAAAGAAACATCTATATCGGTAGGACTCTTGGGTTTATCAACGAGCTCGATTCTTTCTCTACATTAGATGTTTTCGTGGTGTTGTGTGTCTTTGGGAGTCGATGTAGACTCGCTTGACGGTGGTACACCTATATTGTTCTCAACAATTCTACCACTACGGAGAGTGGTGACAGCATTCGCATGACTATGTGAATTTTCATTGCAGGTAGAGGAGCCTGCTTGAAACACATTCTTTGGATTTTGTTGGGGTTGACTAGGGAGTTTGCCTTTTTCTCTCTCATTCAATGCATCACAGATTTGACCCATTTTAAGTTCTAGATTTGTGAAACGTTGGTCGGTTGTTTTCTCAAGTTTTGAAAGATTTTGGGTTAACATAACGACACAGTCTTCAAAGCTAGGCTTTTTCTCTACAGAGTACTGAGTGGGTGGTTGTACTTAGGGATTTCTAGGATATGAGTATCCTTGGTTGTTATTTGTTGGTCCCCCTTGTACAGGTCCTTTAGACCATGAGAAGTTAGGGTGATTCCTCCACCCTGGGTTGTAGGTTTGAGAATACGGGTTGTTCTCTTGCCTATGGTATAATGCATTGGCTTGCTCGGTTTTGGACTCTTGAAATGCATGTAAGTCTGGACAGCTGTCCACTAGGTTGTCAGAGCTATGACATGCGGCACAAGTGGCCAATTCAATTTGGTCACGGAGAGTAGGGGCATTGGATTTTACATTCTTTTGCAACTCAAGCACTTCTATTCTCCGGGCCAAAGATGCCATTTTTGCATTTCCCTCAAAGTCAGACTCGATTCTATGGACATTATTTGCGGGGGTAGTCCTTCTCGGTTCATGGATGGACTCCCACTGTTGAGTCTTTTCAGCGACTTCGATTAAGAAAGTCCAAGCGTCATCGGCACTCTTGTCAATAAATGCACCATTGCATTGACTCGACTGTGGTTCGGGTTCTAACATCTAGACCCTCATACAAAATTTGGACAAGTCTCCATTTTTCAAAACCATGGTGGGGACATTGGAGTAATAATTCATTGAATCTCTCCAAGTACTTTGCTAGAGTTTCGTCTTCTAATTGCACAAAACCATTTAGACTTTGGCGAATTGTCGCCGTCTTATGGTTTGGGAAAAACTTTTTGAAAAACTCTTTTGTAAGGTCGTCCCATGTTCTAATGGACTGTGGTTGTAGGGCATGAAGCCAAGACTTGGATTTGTCTTTCAGAGAAAAAGGAAACAATCTCAGTTTGAGGGACTCCTCTGGCATTTGGTTAAAACGCAGAGTCCCACAAATATCCTCAAAATCTCTCACGTGATGGTAGGGGTTTTCAGCATCGACCCCTCTAAACACGGGTAGCATGTGAATGGTGCTTGCTTTCAGTTCAAACTGACAAGCATTGGCTGGTAGAATGATGCAAGAGGGCTGGCTTGCCCTAGTTGGGTACATGTAGTCCTTGAGACTACGGGGTTGGTTTTGTTCATCACCCATAGTTTCTGTTTCTGATGGGTTTGGGCTTAGGCTTTCGGTTGAAGAACTGGGTATGCTTACGATTTCGTCAGGGCGGATTCTAACTAGTCGATTTGTTTGGTCTCTAAAAGACACAATCATAGCCTAGCTAGCGCATCTAGCATGTTAACAAACAATCAAGTTCAACACAGAAAAGCAAAAACTCAAAAATGGCCCACCAAAACAAGACTCAAGCCCAAAAGACTGCTTTTTGATGTTGTAAGGCCCAGCTGTGTGGGTTTAGTTTGCTGCACGGCCCAGTTACACAGGCCAAGTTATGTGGGCTTAGTTGTTTGCAGCCCAGGTTTGGATTCAGTTTGTTCACAGCCCAGATGATGTGCAAAAATGCACAGCCCAATAGTTGTGCAAAGCCCAGAGGCTGGTTGGAGCAGAGCCCAGTTTATGTGGAGGTTGGGCTTGGCAGGATTACAGCCCAGTTGTGTGAGCTTCAGCTTGTGCACAAATTTCACAAAGTGACACTCCAATTTCAGCACACAGGAGTGATTTAAGAATTGCACAACACAAGTCTAAGTGCAGCTCACAGCACAACTTAGATTACTCACAAACTCACACTAAATGACACAACACAGGACAGTTTAAGAGCAGCTCAGCTTATGCACAGATTGGCAAAAATTTTGTGAGGTGCACAGGGTATGGGATGTGCTCACTCAATGGTGAAGCATGTGCTGGGTTTTGTGTTTGAAAAACAGACTACTTGCTATCTCTAATTCTGCTACTCAACACTCACTCAAATACCAAAGATTCACACACACAATGCAGCTGATGAACATTTTACAGCACAAGGTATCAACAGAAGGGTATATCATTCATACAATCATCACAGATTAGCACAATGAAGATATAGATTTCACAGATGGAGCAAATGAACAACAAATGAATACTGTCAGCACTTTACAACATGCTCAGATTGCCAACAAGGTCAATATATCTCAATTCTCAGAAGTTGTACACAATTATGCAAAATTCAGCAGGGTTGTGTGATCACAGCATCACTTCAGAGCTAAGCTCTCATGGAAATTAGCTAAGGCAAGGTAGCAACAGGGTCAGTTGACCTCAATGCTCACAACTTAATGCACCACCAATTATAGGGCAGATGTCTTAGCTCAGTCTCACAGCTTCAGGGGCTGGAGATGAGCACAGGGCAAGTAGTAGATGGGTACAGATTCACAAACAGAGATGGTTTATCATGCATTCAGGGAGTAATGGCTCACAGGGGCACAAGGAAAGTTGCTCATCACAATTTCAGTTTTGCGCAGATTATACATATGCATACAAGTAATATCATACATACATCCAATTGAATTCACACACAAATTGCAGAGTTTGAGACACAATACTGCCGATACAAACCGGGTTTAGGCAATTCCACTATTGTCCTGCACTTTTTCTCTTGTATGTAATTCAGCTCCAACAGTACCTGGCAACTCAGAGGAGAACTTCAGTACATAGAAATGAGCAAGTCATGCAAAAAAATACTAAAGTAGTGAATTGTTTTACTACTACCAGCAAGGCAGGAACTGTAAACTATGCAGATGTGTTAACTGAGAAACTAAGCTGTCTCCAATTGACAAAATTGCACAGGAGAGAATGGAGCAGAAAGTGTGAACAAGCTTCAAATGGAAGATGAATAGAAGAAAATGCAGAATGCTTGGATATATTACAGGGGAATGAACTCTAATTTAATGATTTTCTTAACTTCTACAGATGCAAATGTTATGATAAATCTAAGTTATGCTAAATTATTCACAGCTACAGATGGCTTTAAACAGTTAAACTATAATGGCAGGCTACAAATTTCCTAAACTAATTAGCATAGTTCAAACAAATTACAAAAGTAAAGATGCATGGATGAACTTGAATGCAGAATGGTTTAAGTTACAAACTAGAACTACTACAAAATGCAATGAAGCTGAAAAGAAACAGATGTGACAGACTAAATCAGGCAGGCTTAAGCTCAACCTAGGCCAGATGCTGGCTGAGATAGTAAGTGCAATGTAATACTATTTTACAGCTGAGAAATTATGGGCTAAGTTACTGAGATAATGATGAATTAAGCTAAGTTATACTAATAGCAGAAGAGAACAAAGGATATATATACAATGGATGATTAATAACAAAGTTACACTAAGGTGATTACTAACAACAATTTCAGGGCATATATATACAAAGATGGGTTGAAAATCAGTGAGGGAAGCAACAATCGACAGGGCACACTACCAAATCCCCGGCAGCGGCGCCAAAAACTTGGTAGGCTTTGGAATGTGGTTTATTTTTATGCCTACTTGTAATACTGCAAGTGCACAGTGTCTATTGGAGACACGGGCAAGCACAGGTCGATCCACAGGGAATTGGTGTCGCTATGAAGTTGATCTAAGGCTTACTCACTGTTTTCTAGTTGAGTGACACAATATGGGAGGCGATGTTGGTGTCGATACGACCGAGTTGGAGTTATAGTAATGAAAACAAGATGAAATACAAGTATTGATGTTAAAAGCACTAGGATTGTCAAATCCACCACTAATTCAAGTTATGTAATTCAACTAGTTTGATTGTTCTTGTTCCGTGATGAGATAAGGGAGGTATGTCGGCTCTATCACTTATCTAAGGAGTTTCACCAGGGGATAACTCAATTGTCACTAAAAATACTAATCCAGAGCACTAATTGTCTAATTAAGTACAACTAGTCAAGGGGTTAGCAACAATCTCTAAAGCTTGAGCTGAAGCACAATCAATACAGTGATAGCCTAACTACAATGGATACATGGCATCCATTGTGAGAGTAAAGCATTGAAGTGATATAATTGAATTTATCTTCTAACTTAAGCATGCAAAAACAACTCAAACACAGTTGAACAACAGAACAGAGAATAAGGGTTTCATTTAAATCCTAGCAGATTGATTTAGAACATGATAAACATAATAAGCACACTGAAATTAAATTACACAATTAAACCCTAAAAATTGACTTAGTTCTCTCTCATGAAGAACAAGTGATTTTATACCTCACAATCGCTCAGACTTACAATTAATGAGCACCTTAACTTGTCTCCTCTGCTAATTCGGCGCGGGTAGCACTGCATGTGCTGTTGGAGGAAACCCTAACTCTGATTATCTCTAACTTAGCTTCTCGGGTAAAGGGGGAAGCTATGTGAGAGATAACCAAGGCTAGGAGCGGCGAAGCAGGGTTGTTGCAGTGGTTGTTGGTGGCTGGTGTCAGGGGAAGGAGACGGTGGTGGCCGCTGCTCTGCCATGGTATGGTCGGGGAAGAAGAAGGGTAAGGGGTTTCTCTGATTTCTGTCGGGGGAGGAAGAAAGAGAAGGGAAGATGGGAAATGAGGTGATGGTCGATGGATAAGGGTGTGGTGGCTATGGTGTTGAGCGGGTGCAGCGAAAGGTTGATGCAAGGGATGGAGCGAGCGTTGGATCTCGGAAGTGTAAGATCTCACGGCTCAGAAGGAACGGACTCGGATCCGGGTAGTGGGTTGGGTCTTGGATAACTCAAGCCCATGTCTTCCTTGTTGGGTTGCAACTGATGCGCGCGCGGGCTTTGGCTTTCTGCTCCATAGACGCTTGTCTCCAATTTTTTGCTCTTTTGGCTCCTCAACTTCTCCGAACTTTATTTACTACCTAAAAACACAAAATTAATTAGTACAAATATTTATTCTTGAAAACAAAGAAAATACAGAATCTGGGATAATATCTGATTTCTGAGCACAAAAGATGAGTTAAATGCCAATAAATAGATGTAGAAATATGCAATATTTGGCACTCATCATGGAGGTCAAAAAAACAACTGTCATTTGGAAGCACAAATCGAAGTTTTTCAAGGTAAACCATCAAAGGAAAATTTCTCAAGAGTTATTGATCACTTATATTAACTGGAGCAGGACTCAACAGAGAGGTGATCAACAAATTATTAAATCAAAAACAAAAACAAGGAAAATACAATACAGACCACTTTAGAAGAAACTAGCTTCTTGAATTATGTGCATCCTCTCACGGTCTCAAAAAGGATACACATAAGAATGTAGTCAAGTTGTGATTTGACAAGCATGTAGCTCATCAAGGGTATTAACTTTTTTCCTTTTTTCTTTCTTGGCTGACATCAGAAAGGTCGCAAGATTTCTCAAGGGGATTTATAAGAAGAACAAGTATTACCTGATTCATCAGCTGCTTTTCTTGCCTTCTTAATACCGCGCTTGAGTCTATTGATGCTTGTCTTGAGTTCCGAAACACGATTATTGATGTGAATGTATTCGGGAACAGACCCTTTAGATTCAAGACTTTCTTCAGTGAGAGAAGATGAGTTTTTCTTTCTCTGATATTTTTTCTTCTTCACCGACCTATCTAAAAAGTCAGTCGTCTATATAACATTCTTCGCTTTACGATTGTAAACAGATTTTGTGTTATGTCTACAACCAAGAATTGGCCCATAACAACACTTCTCTTGATTGTAACTTGGACTTTTAACACCAACATAATCAGAAGCAGGTTTGATTACTTCTTTAGACATCCAGACAAGAATGTTATGAAGTTTTTCATTCCTCAATCGAAAACGACATCTTCTTTCAAGGTGACCTTTGTTTCGCAATAATAACAGTTGGGTGGAATGTTTTTTGTTGTTCTCATATGATCTATCTTTGAAGGTTGGCAATCTTTGTTTGGAGAAACTTCTGCTGCTGAAGGTAGTTTTTTTACTATTGAGATTATCAGTAGCACAGACAAAATTGACCTTACTGGTACTTGGAGCGTCTATTCCTTTATAGCCCAGACCACGTGTATCACGATGTTCTTTACATGCTCCCAGCATAGTGGATAATTTTGTAGAGCTAGCATTGAATCTTTTTCAGATTCTGTTCCAGTGATTTTACCTTATCAAGAGCAGCAGTTAGATTACCTTCCAACTATTTTTCTATAGCGAGAAAGTCTTTTTCTCTGTCATTGAAACAATTTTGTTAAGAGTCATATCTTGCTTCAGTTTCTGCAAGTCTTTCGACGAAGATTATCACATTCAGATTTTTTAGAACGCACATCTTCTTCACGATCTTTAAGAAGATATTGTAAAAGATTATAACCACAATCGTATCCCTTAAAGAATTTTCTCATTTTCTTGTTTTCTAGACAGAGAGGAGTCAGAAACTCAGCAAAGCACGATGTTGACCCTCTTTTCTTCATGAGATGGTCAAAAAACTTGATATATTATGAGACTTCCTCATCAACACCTTGTCCCTCATCAGAATCACTTTCATCTAAAAGAACGTCCAACTGTTCATCTAGGCGTGCTTCCCAGTTATACATAGTTTCAGACAATTGAACGGGCGTGAGAGACTTCTCAGGAAAAACAAGGCTTTGAACCAAGTCAGAATGGTTCTGAACTGGTGATGCGTGATCAGAGATAACACAACTGTCCCTAGAGTCAGATTGCTACAAACACAGACTTATGAGGTCTTAAACGTGTTTGCCTGCTCTGATACCAATTGAAAAAGCGGGGGTCTAACAACCTCACCCAATATTTCGTTTAGACAATTTGTATGGACAAACTCCAAGAGAATCAACTAGACAGTCAGACTAAATCAATGGAAATATATCCAAGAGTTGTATCTCTGTTTCACAATATAATCAGCAAATCAAACAGATATAAATCCGCGAGCCTTATTATTATGTGAAACAACTTGAACGGTACCAAAGACCAATGTTCAAGTGTCAGTCAATTTATATCAGACATGGCCGAATATTCCCCACGATAGGCACATACCTTACCTAGGGCTCAAGCCTATTTCTCAACCTCTCAAACACACTCATGGCTAGTAAATTGAGCCTGAACTATACATGTCTATCCAAAAACGTGGATAAGCTATCTTGAGCTCTGCATGCTCAACAAAGGGACCCATAAGCAATAATACGGTCTCCACATAATATATGTGACCGGCCATAGACAGAGGGAGCTCAAATTCAGCTCTTTCCACACTCTGCACACGATTCCTGATGCATTCCATGCCTTTTCACGTGACTCATCCTAGTCATTCTCACAAATCAGAGAATATCTCTCTATCTTGGCCAACTCGGATAAAGAGAATATTTCTCTATCTCAACACATCATCACAAAGGATGACTCAGCTTCACACAAACGTGGGGATATCAATTAGGGTTTTGAACTGACGGTCTACGGCACGTGTGAGAAACACCCGGCCTATTTCTCACCGTAGAAGAGAGTAAAGGCGGTGGATAATGAGATAAACTTAACCTAGTTTATCTCTATCTATTCCTGAAGAGACGGGAGAATTTCTCCGCATGGCACGACAAGCAACCCTTATCTTCACTGACGTGAGATTAGATAATTCAGCTATAAATAGGTCATATATATCTCCAAGCTAACACAGAACTTTCTCATAAACTCTCAAAGAAATTCTTGTTCAAAACCTAGAATTCTCTGATCTCTCTCTTTATCTGCTTCCCTCCCTAAGACCATCCCTAACCTCTCATGTGACTGAAGCAGCCTTTGAACGGTCGCTGTGTGTGGTTTAGGCGAAGACTGTTCGTGCTCAACCTCCCGTAACTCACTTTCATAAACCCTAGAATCCCACTTTAGACTCTCACTGATTTTAGGTAACTACATTTTAGCGACCACTGTGAGAGGTTGTTCACTCAGTTACAGATCTCAATCATGGTCTCTTAGGAAGGAAGTCGATCCACCAATCCAAACACAAAAACGTTCCATTGATTCCAATTTCCCTTCCCATCAACTCTACCAAACACTTGCTAATACTCAACCTTATTCCGGTACCTCCTTGAATGTGAGAAGTGGAACTATCAGCCTGCATGAAAGGCATGAAGATTTGATTTTGTGCATCTTGAGGAATTCCAGCACTAGTGTCCTCAACTGTTATAAGCAATCTGATCATATTTGTTTCTGCAGCTGTTGCAATCACACTGCTTAACTTCTTAAAATGTTCTCTCAATTAGGATGACACAAGGCGAAATGGAATAGGCTGATTGATCCAGGTAGCGACAGGCTCCGATCGAAAGGAACAACGCATACGCGAAAGACGTATATGCAAGCATTCCTTCATTCCCTTAGCTCGGCTTGGCTTCACTTGAATACCATAAACGAATAAGAGCTCATACCTGGCTTCTCTTTATTGCCAGTATTTGTATACTTTATTTCCAGTCTCCGTAAATCCATTAGAGACTTAGCCGAGAGAGTTATCCCTACCAGCACTTTCTCTTTCTTTCGAGTTTGACCTTAGTGAATAGGTTAGTGCGTCCCGGATCGCCTGAATCTTTTACTACATAAAAAAACACCCCAGTAACCTATTTTCATGAAAATCTAAAGTTAATCCTAGGAAACGTTGGGTAAGGACCAAGGCGAGCTCCTGGGGACTCAACAAAATCTTGCAAAATCTCAGATCGGCATTTAGAGTTACCAGTAGGGATAGATCCAACAAATCATATCGAGTACACGTTTTCTAAAGAAGGAGTACTAAAACTGATGAGAAAATCACATACGAGATCCAGTCTGTCTGTAATCGACCTCACCGGAGAAGATGAAGCTCGTTATGAACGCGACAAAGCAAAGGAGCAACCATTCAGTCGACATTATCAATCTCAAGGACCTCAAGGACCAGATGACGCTCTAAACTTGGAGATTCTGACGAATATTTGCTCCAAAATTCGTTCAGGTCAAGGTCCCTCAACCCGATCACAGGGGACTCGGGAAGTTTACCTCACTTTACTATTTTACCTATAACCTTTTGATTTTGTATCCGATTGACCTAGTTCTTTTTCCGTCGGATTTTTATTTCCGTCGTCTACAGGATAAACTCAACGAAAACTTGGAAAGGCTCCAAAAAATTCATGATCTAGTCAAAAGCATTGCGGATCCACATAGGATCATAAATTGCCATCCAAGATACATCTTATCGTTCTTCCTGCTTCAGAGGATCATGACCAGAACGCGACAAAGTATAAGACGAGACTAGCTTCAAAGACAATGCTCGACCAAAGCTCATACTTATCCGAAGACGCAAACCCTCCAGTCGATATGCTATCTCAACATTCGTCCCGTCAGAAAGAAAAAGAGTCCTAGCAATTGTACGACCAAGTCTCAATGAGCCTCCATCTCAACTACGCCAACGATTATCCAGTATCATTTTCCGATGGGACCTCATGGCACCCAAGTTGGATAAGGAGAATATCTTTGCATCCGAATCTATCAAGGGAAAAGAGATCTATAATGGTTAATTATTCAGGCTACTCATCCAGGCGGTTGCTAGAAATTCTTGCAGTCCAAGCCTCTTCTCTCCGAAAGACCATCTCGATAAGATAGCCCATGTGTCAGAGTCATACATGATGACCGAAGAAAAAGATACGACATCCACTCCACTTACATCTCCCCCCTTCAGTTCCATAAGGTGTCTACTAGTTCGGTTGACCATCTCACGGAAGAAGGATATATCTCAACAGATAATTTGCAACGGAAGTTCACATGAGTTCTTGTCAATACATCTAACAGAGACAAAACAACGACTTTGTCTCATCCCTGAAGACTCAATCTCGAGAAATACAGAGGTCTTACCCGATGATCAAACATCTCCAGTAAATGAGAATCCTTATTCATACTACAAACTTGAGACTGGCGAAGAACCATACATCATACATCTATGTGACTAACATGAGGCGGCCCAAACATCCAAATCCTAAATGACATACTCTTACACTATTGACACAGAGATCCCGGGTGCTCAACAAATTGGTAGAATTCAGAACGCTTCAAGTTAAAGACTTCTCACTAGAGGTGTATGAACGAGAATCAAATATCATGTCCGAGCCTCAACTCCCATGGCCGATCTTCAAGCAGAATTCAACATAGCCTTTTCTTATGACAAATTGATTCAACCCTTGTGACCAAATACCCTGGGACTGGAAATCAATCCCAAAACAGATATGCCAGAACATTTCCACTAGTCGAAGATTATAAGATTCAAAATCACGTTTTGTCGCATCCAAAGAAACCCATCAAGACTAATCTAGGGTTTCTATCATAATCAGGCAAGCTAGCATTTTACCAAACATGTTCAGGATTTTCACATATGAAAACATGTATTGGGATTATACCAATGGAAAATACGCGTTCAAATCCTTCCTCCGCTCAAGATTCACGCACGAGATAAATTAAGGTTTGTGATGGGTGAAAATGAGCCTGCAGTATCTCTTATACTAAAAATGCCTCATACTTCATACAACTAAACAAACTGGGACAAACGGTAAAGAATTTGTTGATGCACCTGATGGAAACTGTACGTCTATGTCCCTGCTAGCGCATGCTAAAAGGGCCCGACGTTCCGGAATACAATCCAAGAGATATGATCAAGACATTGGAATGTATTGAAAAAGCGGGGGTACAACAACCACACCCAATATTTCGTTTGGCAATCTGAATAGACAAACTCTAATATACTTTCAAGAGAATCAACTAGACAATCAGACTCAATCTAGAGAAAAGTATATCAAAGAGTTTTATATCTCTATCTTTCAATTCAATCTGCAATCATCAAATAGGAATTTGCGAGCCGGATTGAATATAAGAGAAGTAACTTGAACGGTACCAAAGACCAATGTTCAAGGATCAATCACTTTTAATTAACAACCAAAGTTTGGATTTACCAATTGATCGATTCAACGCACAACTGTGATATTTCAATTATATAACAAAATATAATGCGGAAAAAAAATAACACAGACACCAGAATTTTGTTAACGAGGAAAACCGCAAATACAGAAAAAACCCGGGACCTAGTCCAGCTTTGAACACCATACTGTATTAAGCCGCTACAAATACTAGCCTACTACCAATTAACAGTTGCTCTCCTTACGTCTCTGATCCCTGCAGGATACTACGCACTTGATTCCCTTAGCTGATCTCACCCACAACCAAGAGTTGCTACGACCCAAAGTCGAAGACTTGATAAACAAATCTGTCTCACATAGAAAAGTCTATTGGAATAGATAAATCTGTCTCCCACAAAAATACCTACGAGTTTTGTTCCGTATATTGATAAATCAAGGTGAACATGAACCAATTGATATACTGGACTTATATTCCCGAAGAACAGCCTAGAAATATCAATCACCTCACAATAATCTTAATCGTATGGTAGCGAAACAAGATATCGTGGAATCACAAACGATGAGAAGAAGATGTTTGTTACTACTTTTTATCTTGCCTATCGGAGAAAAAATCTCGAGCCAATCTTAAAGAAGATAGTACTCAAACACGATAGAAGATGCAAGATCAGATCACGCAACTACAGAGAAAATAGTTGGGTCTGGCTTCACAATCCCAATGAATTCTTTAAGTCGTTAACCTACAGGGTCTCATGAAAAACCTGAGGTTAAAGGAGAATCGACTCTAGCTTACACAACTAGTATCACATAGGAGGTGTGGAGATTAGGTTTCCTAGTTGCTAGACTTCTCCTTTATATAGTTTTCAAATCATGGTTTGCAATCTAAGTTACCTTGGTAACAAAGCATTCAATATTCACCGTTAGATGAAAACCTGATTAGACTCAAGCTAATATCTTTCAACCTTTAGATCGAACTTAGCTTGTTATACACAAATGAAATGTACCTTCATTTAGGTTTATGTAACCGTACCTAAACGTGTACACCATGTTGGCTCAACCGTAGTTAACCGAGGTTAGCTTATGAACCCTCGAATATCAACCTTATTCATCTTAACCATAACTAGTTAAAATGACTCAAATGAAACTAGTTAATAAGTTTTTCAATTGCTATATTCTCATAGAAGTATACAAGAACATAATTAAAGCAAAATTGGTTTGATTCACTCGAATCAATTCATGAACATTATAGCCACGGTTTGCAAAGAATGCATTCCTTAATCTATAAATGTATTAGTTCATGTACAAACCAATTTTAGATATTTAACCACTCAAGTATGCAAACGTGTACGCATACTTAAGTAGACGGACTAAGATTGGTTTTCGCCAGTATGTGAACGGGTACGCACACCTCCAATCCCAGCAGAAATTTCCGGACCTGAACCTTACGCAAGTATGCGTACGAGTGCGTGTACTTAGCTACTCGGATTTCACAAACCAACATGTACGCATACGGGTATGCACACTATGTTTCCCGGACATGGATTTCATATATGCAAAGTGCATAACATGTTCATAATCCAGTATTGGTTAAACTCTATTTCAATCATTGAAACTTTCTTAGAGGATGACAATAGCCGTTTTCACACACTATTAGTATCAAAGCAATTTTCAAGATATAGAAATAATCATAACGAAACATTCCAAGTCTACACCAAATGATTGTATCACACAAACCATGTAAGATGTTACTCGGCGATTTGAACATGATCATCTTTTGACTTTCGTCAAGAATATAAGATGAACTTGGTTGAAGCGAAAGCTTACCAACACATATTTCGAGAAATATGTAAGCGAGTTAATCTCAGCTCTAAATCTCAAATGTGTATAATCGACAACTATATAGTAATACGAATTTTGTCTCAATATAGGAGATAGAGTAGAAATAGACTTTCCAAGTGATAGATGAGTTTTAGTCTCCACATACCTTTTGTTGGTGAAGTTCCACAAGCTCTCTTTAGTAGTTCGTCTTCAATTGATGAACGCCGTGAAGTCTAATGCTCAACTACACAATATATCCTAGTCCGAGACATTACTATAAGTAGACTAGAAATATAGTTTTGATCACTAACATTGATAAACAAGCTTGAGATAGCAACGCTTGCGAGTTCGACCGAGCAGTTCTCTAACAATTTCCCCCTTTGTCAATTTTAGTGACAAAACTATCATTACATATGGATTACAAAATAAATAAACTTTGTAGCTTCTCATCCAAATGCTTGATCTCCTTGGTTCTTCAACATTACTCGAAATCTTTCTCACTTTCCCAATGATTCCAAATGTGTTCAACTCATCATCATCATAGTTGTTGAAGATCCGTAGTAATGATAATGAGAAAACAGTTGCTCTTAATCATTGTTATACAGTGTCATAGTATCATTATTCAGTATCAAAGTTCAATTGTATCACAACTTTGACAACAATACTATGGTGATATGTATCACTCCCCTTAGTCAATACTTCATCTGACAATGAAAATCACCGCCCCTTACATAATGATCCATAAACCATATGTATTTGTAGTGTGAACTACACATTAATTCTCCCCCTTTTTGTCAACAAAAATTTCCAAAGGTACGAAAATTAGTGGGATCCTCATGAAATTTTCATAGATATACTTCATGACCAAAAGAGAACAACATATCAACTTGTTTAGATGCCATAAAATAGCCGAAACTAAATGCATTCATCAAGGAGTTTATAAAGATACAAGATAACCCCTACAATATTCCACAGCCGCACTCCCCACAAAGATTTGGAAATTAAGCACAAGTTCAATTAAGAACTCTCCCCCATAAACTGTCATTCCCGAAAGAACAACATGAACGACCTTACTTTTACAAGAAAAGAAGGATTTCTTTGGACATTAATGATGAGATTTTTAATTTTGTTGTTGTAGCAAATAAGATTCGAACTCTAAGACTTGTGAAGATTAAATTTAAAGATTTAATGAAAATAATAAATATAAACAAGAGTTACTGGGACTAGGATTCCACCGAATTCATATCATAAGGCTCAGTTATTTATTCTCAACAATTAACGCTCAATAAAAAAAAGTATATGGACTCTTATTTTGCCAAAGTAGATTCTCAAAATATTAGTTATAAATCGTAAGCATGGGACATCAAACATTTAAGCAAGCATGACCCATCAAATAAAATGATAACTAATTAATTTAAATCATAATTCTATTTTAATTAGTGCAAAAGTCATATAGAAAATAAAATAATTTTACCCATGTATGAAATTCGATTTCCTCCATCGTCCCAGAGAAAGGTTTAGCTCCACATAGTGAAAACACACTCAAAAAGATAACTCATAACTCAAATGGTGTTGTTGATGGTGGATTTTCATTTAAGGTTAAAATTGTAAAAACCAGAAAATTATGCGCTAACATCTTGTAAAATATAAAGCCATTAATAAGTGTTGAATACTTCTTCACTTTACTAATTCACCTAGAATGGAGCATGTGACAACAATCCCATTCTGTGAATTAAATACACGAAATTCATCCAGGTTGGAGCATGTAGCAACAATCCCATATACCCCGTGAATTTATAGCATTATTAATTAATGCGTAAGCAGCCTTGTATTTCATGTACTCATTATCAGTGCGGCATGACGACTGAGTGTTGCTCTCAGCAGAGCAACACGAACCTCCCATTATAATGAAAGCATGTACGAAATACCCATACAAGCTGCAACTCTCGGTGTGTTATACTAGCCCGATTGAGCATCCGGACTGTCCGTATCAGTCTGGAAATGATCACGATCATCCAACTTCACCAGCATGATTGGATGACCCGGATCAATTCCATAACCCCAAGCGGGTATGGAATATTCGTTGCCGAACCAACGCGGACCCCGCATGGTCGGCCTCCCCAAAAGATTGGCATAGCTTGCCAAAACGTCCAAACCAGTGCGGTATGGGCGGAAAACCCTAAATTAGGGTTTGTGGCACATTACATGTGTCACAAAACAGTCTCAACCATCCATCTTCGCGGTATAGATGGAGGGTGTAGATGTAGATTCAAAAGGCCCAGAGCATGTCAACACAATCACCGTGGGCTGCCTACATACCCGACCAATCGGTCAGGACCAACCATGGTTGGTCATCCAAATTCGTACGCCCGAATGGAGCATGACGCATGGCCGTGAAACCCAAAATTATGGTCTTATGAGCATCACGAGCGTCCATCTTCTCCGGCACGAATGGAGGGTCCAAGATTAGATTAAGCAGGTTCGGTCATACCAACATGACCACCGTGGACCCATCTATCCCCTCACCTGGTCGGCCAATGCATACCATGCCTGGTTATCCCAAATCGTCCTCCCAAACTAGCGTGGTTACACTTCCCAATTGCAAACTAATCTCGACCGCTCAACTTCACGGGACGATTTGAGTGGCTTAGATCACGTTTTCATGGGACAGTCAGTATAGGCGTGAACACCAGCCTATCACCTACACGCCAGAGCCGATCGGCCAAGACAGGACCAAGATTGGTCGTCTTGGAATGCGCGCCTTGAAGTTGGCACGATGCGTGGCTTTTGTTTGCACTCGTTTTCGCCAAACTGATCTCGACCACTCGACTTTGCCGGACGAATTGAGTGGTCCAGATCACACTTTCGTGAGATAATGGGGTATGGGCGCCTACACCGTCATGCCGTCTACACGCATGTACGATCGGCCTGGCCAAAATCGTATCACAAGCTTGGATTCGACCAGGCTTAAGAGGGATGCTTGCGCACCTCTTCTAAAACCCTAATTCCATCAACGGTCGCAGATGAGTGTCTCAAAGATCATCTCGTCCGTCCAACTTCACATGTATCGACCTCCTGAATAACGCAGTTATTCAATTTAGCATTACATGCTACCTTTTGTGGGTCCCACGACCCACACATTCCAGACATCAATCATATCACAAACTGGGGGATACATACTGGGGTATTGGTCTGGCGGTTTACAACGTGCAGCGCACAACGCGCCATCACAAGAGCGTGTCAGGAAGTCATGGATGGTTAAGTGATGATGGGAGAAGTGGGCAAGCCTGGTCGTGTGACACTAACACATTACTCCACTACTCCATCACTCCACTTTCTCCACTTCCCACGAGATACGAAGGTTAGGCTAAAAGACTTGTATAAATAGGTTCTCCATCCTATTTTTTAAACAAGAACAAGTCCAGACAACAGAGGCAAGTGTTGATACAATCGTATTCAAATACCGGAACTGATAGCTTACACCCTGCAAGCCAGTTCAGCTTTCTGATACAAGTCATTCATAGCCAACACCTTCACATTCTCAACACCTTCTTCGCTTCCCTCCCTAAGATCAACCCCATCTCATTCACTTTGTGACCGAAACAAGTCTGGAACGGCCATTTCTTAGTTTAGGCCGGACTTGCACAGATTGATTTCTCGAATTTACAAGCACTCACCGCGCAGTGCATTTGTTTAAGGTTTAGACTCATTTCTCATCCACACATCCCAAATTACCAAAACCGGCAGAAATAGTTTTCACCCATAAACAATTGGCGACCACAGTTGGAGGTTGATCTCTCGGTTGCAAAAAATTGAATTCTCAATTTTTCGGTTTTCATCTCGCGATGTATCCTCACCAGGAAGCCATAGGTGGTTCAGATACCATGGGAAGTATAACTAGAATGCTGGAAGATGTCTTGTCAAATCAAGCTGGTATCGCTAGAAGACAGAGCGAAACATTCCGCCTTTTGAATGATATAACGGCACATTTACAAGGAGGGTCGACGGACATCTACTCAGACATTGCGAGAAACGCTGGATCCTTAGCCAGGGGTCACACCTTTGCCGGTGGAGAAGCAAAAAGAGCGCGTAATCGCATGAGACTCAGGAAAGATGAACAACATGGTCCAGCCAACAATGAAGACTCGAGGCTCCACAGAGGAAAGGACTTGTCCGGAGTACTACAACGTCTGCCAGATAAAGAAAGGGAGCCTGCAGCCTACGGAGCCCTGCTAGAAGATTTATATCTCAAGACTCTTGTTGAAGCCCGGAAGACTTTCCAATCCACATCGACCTGTCAACCAAGCGAGGAAATGCTTGAGGAAGGAGAGATGAATCAAGGAATACGTGAATACAGAGGATGGGAGCGTTCAATTCGATCACTCGGCGGTGATATTACGACACCTTCCACATCCCTTTACCTGTGCAAGCGATCCGCGCAGATATGATGGCACTCACAAGTCTTCCAACTTCATCTCCGAAACGTGCTCCACATCGAAACCATGTAGAGACACCACAACGCCCATGAACGCAGGAAGAGCTAGACTCTAAGTACCTACACTTTCCGTTCCCAATGGAAAAGATTTTGGAGTTGCTGGAGACGTGGGTACGAAACAGAGAGGTGGAGCTACCTCCTGTATGGCGTCCACCAACTGATCAAGAAGTAATGGACCCGTGGTATTGTCTTTTCCACCGGTTCCTTAACCACCATACCAGTGAATGCAACGCTTTGAAACGCATTGTTCAGAAGAATCTTAATTCAGAGGAATAGCTTTCCCTATCTGGGAGATTAATGCGGACGATTTCCTTAGAGAGGATACTTCGGTTTGATACAAGTAAGGCTTCAAAAGCAAGTAAGTTCTATTCAACAATTTTACAAGAAAGATAGTTTTAGAATTCACTGGGACTTGGCATCCCGCACATAGAGAAAGAGGCTCAATGATCAAATGCCATGTTTGTTTCCATTCATACTTCCCTTTTATGCGACATTTGCAATTCCATATGACATGTGCAATCATTCATGACCAAGATGCAAATTCCATTTAAAATAACCTATTTCAGAAAAGTTATTCACAAAACTATCTCAAAATAAACCAATTCAATTACCTATTAATTCAAAACCGGAAGTCAAATTATGAAAGGAAATCCTCACTATCACTCAAAAAGAAAAACATCTAAAAGAAGAGACAAGTATATGGCACAAATCCTTCAAGGAAAGTCCTTCAGCAGCAACTCGTCCTTCTGGGCAAGAGCGACTTTCATCCCGTGAAGTCTGACTGCCTAAACCTTCAACTCCTCAGACAACTTTTCAACCTCTTCTTCCTGGCGAGTAACACATTCTGCAGAAGGGGCTTCATCTTGTAATTTCTGGAGCTCCCGAATCTCGGAGAACCCTTTGAGGAACCAAGGAGCATTGAAGTCGTACTGCACAAACACATCTCGATGGAACTTCCAGTCTTCAATCATCTCCTCAGAAACTGTTCGACCAGTTGTGACGCTCATCCAATGGATAGAAAATAAAGCCTCCTGAACGCGGTTGACCAATGCAAGATGACTTTTGAGCTTCGTAGTGGTAGCAATGTGGCCATGTTTCTCCCATATCACCGTGTACAACTCTTCGAACCGAGCTGGCACACTGAATCCTCCAACCAACACATGACCTGGATAAGGGACAATGAAAGGAGGATCGAACAAAGCTCCAGGTTGCACTACCAATGCTTCACCAGTCACAAGAAACTTGTAAGTTGCAGGAGGTCTTTCAGAAGAAGTCGCCACGACAGCTTTATTGATTGGAACCTGCTCAGAACGTTCTTCAAGGGGAGCTACCTCAACAATAGCGGATGTTGCCTCTCTTACATTCCTCCCGATATCTACTTCGCTCTGGGTGCTAATTTCCATCACGGCCCCATCAACAAGATCACTTAGGGAGGCTCCTTGTCCAACCGAGCTTGCATCATCTCTGTCATGGTATGGAAAAGGAGCGATTTCGCCAGACTTCTCAGCATGAAGATCAGTACCGCCAGACTTCTCAGCATGAAGATCAGTACTGCCAGACTTCTCAACATGAAGGCCAACATTACCAGCCTTCTCATTCTGAATGCGCGCCAACCTTGTGAAGACATTCTCTTTCGGAATTCCCTGATTTCAAGCAAGGATCACTCTTAGAAGAATTTACTCTGGAGAAATAAAGGAATCAACAGAAAGAGATTTAAATACCTGCATATTGGATGAATTTAGGATCATCGAACCACATGCCTGCCTCTTAGATCTCTCTCCTGCTTGGGGACTGCAATCCCCGGCTCTGGTCCGTTTGGCTGGAAGTGGCCTCAACCGGAAATGCTTCTTCAGGACGTCAGAAGATGGCTCACCACGGGAATCTGTCACAACATCCTCCGAGATTTCTTGGAAAGCCAACAGTTGCTTCCTCCAAAATTCCTTATACTTGTCGGTTACCACTGAGTTTCTCCCAATAGGCCAGAAGGGAAGACTCTGCGATGCCAAGAACACATCAGCATCAAAGATACCCGGGAGGAGTTCTTTCGGGGCCTCCGACGGACGGATAAATGGAACACCCTGGTCAAATCCCATTTGGCGAGCAGCCCTGTCAATGTTGTACCGAGTCACAGTAAGAGCTTCATTGAATAAAGACGGGATATATCCCGGAATGCAGCTGTGCAGGTAAATAAGTTCTCCAAATTTCATAGTGTTGGCATCGGTACACAACGCAACATCAGGACCGTCAGAAGCAATATCAAAAGTCTTCGGCTGAGCAATGGAAGAGTGGATCGGCCCCCATGGACGGAAATTTACAGAAGACACGTTATCAAAGATATCCATGAGTTTCGCACCAGTTCTGGGACGCCTCCTCTGCCAACGAAGTATTCTCGAGCCACCATACAAATTGCCGAGCGAAGTTGCAGGAACAGGAGCATAACTTTTGAAATGTTCCCACAAGAATGCCTGAAGAAAAGCGAAGTGGACATACGACTCCACCTTCTTGTACCCATTGGAAACATGCATATCCATTGCTAAGGCGTCCAGATGAGAATACAACGATCCAAGGAACAAGGCACCTAAGGGAAGAACTTCGCCTTTTGCTAGCTTTATAGCAATCTTAACCAGAACACCCCTTATGGTTTTCTTTCCAGAACCGTCGTCATATATATCTCTGGATAGCCACAAAGACAGAATGCAATCACACTGAGCTCGTTTTCCAACTCCTGATCCGGCTCTGGGTCTACATGAGACCATTCCGATACCCACCAGGTGTAAAAGCATCTTGTATCTTTTTTCTCCTCCTTGTCCAGATCGTCGAATTCTGCCACCTTTTGGAGTATAGTGTCATAATCACGTTGTTCCGTGTCAGAAAGCTCATAATAAAGATTCCCAGCAACAGGCAGGTTCATCAATGCAGCTACGCTTTCCAGAGTAATAGTCATCTATCCCCATCTAGATATAGTTGTATGAGTAGAAGGGCGCCACCGAGAAATGAAAGTAATCAAGCCTGCAGCATCTTTCTTAATTTCAAGAGTAGCAGATGCCATGACTGCATTGAGGATTTGCGCTTTGGTCAAATTGGCTTTAACGTCCTTATTATTCAACATGCACCTCATCCATCCTTCATAAGAAGCCAGTGGAGTATGACAAGTCTTGAAGTCGATAGGAGATGGCGGATATTCATTTCTTTGAAGACAAAACCTCATCACAAGTGCCGAAGAAGAAGATGGATCAGCTTCTATATTTTCTGAATCGGAAAGCAGGACTATCCTGTGAGAGGGATGTTTCCTATTGTTTGGAAAAGATAAGGTGAACAACTCATCAGCAATGTTCGGCATATCTTTGAAGCTGTCAACATTTCCCGACTTGGCACCAGCATTATCTCCAGAAGACATATCAACAGGAGTTCTTTTCTTCATTCTACAATAAATACAGGAGTCAGTACTTGTATAAAAACACACGATACGTGCGCAAACTGCATTCACGTTGGAATGTACAAGGCTGGGATTGGGTCCAAACACCGGCTCAAGTTTCAATTCTGGTATTGGTTTCAAGTCCGGTATTGGTTTCAAGTACCGGTATTGGTTTCAAGTCCGGTATTACTCAAGCTTCAAGTCCGGTATTGGTTTCAAGTCTGGTATTACTCAAGCTTCAAGTCCGGTATTGGTTTCAAGTCTGGTATTACTCAAATTTCAAGTCCGGTGTTGGTTCAGGGCACAAAGCTAGTATAAGGTCGACTTTCAGTCAAGCATGTGTGGGTGGGACCCACGTTTGGATCAAACGCACATGGTGAGACCGCATTCGTATGCACGTATTATAACACGGTTTTTCTTATGAGAATTGTGTTTATGAAATTCAAGCCAAATTTCTCTCCAAGCTACAACCTAAGAAACTAGGTTTTGCATGCAACGATGAAAGAAGAAGCAAAAAACGGCATATTCATGGGCTCGCGGAACTAAACAATTCTAGCAAAATGGGCAGTTTTACTATCAATCTTGATGGGAAGCTAAGCATGATGTATCTATCAATAGATTTTTACCTAAGAAATTAGGGTTTTTTATAAAAAAAAAAAAAAAAAAAAACCCGAAACTTACCTTGGACGGACGGACGGCAGCGGACGTCTGGCGACAACAATTCCGGCAACGGCGGTCGGTGGCGGCGGTGGAGATCACGCACGGGAGCTGGCCGAACAAAAAAAAAAAAAAAAAAAAAAAAAAAATCTCGTGAGAAAAAGAAAAGGGGGTTGGTCTCTTTTATAGAAAAAAATTAGAGAATCCCAATAGAACAAGGATTCCTCTTTTATTTGGTTTCCTCTTTTGATTCAAATACCCAAAGAAGGAAACCGGTCCCACCAAAGGATTCCATACAAGCACAACGGCATGAACAACTAGCGGTCGGTCAATACTCTTCCGGGTAAACTTCCTTTATCCTGTCTTTCTCACATATGTGTGTCACCATATCATGCCTACCCCACAATATTGTAACCATTATGTGCTAGGCAGGGGACTTAATGTTGATGGTGGATTTTCATTTAAGGTTAAAATTGTAAAAACCAGAAAATTATGCGCTAACATCTTGTAAAAGATAAAGCCATTAATAAGTGTTGAATACTTCTTCGCTTTACTAATTCACCTAGAATGGAGCATGTGACAACAATCCCATTATGTGAATTAAATACACGAAATTCATCCAGGTTGGAGCATGTAGCAACAATCCCATATACCCTGTGAATTTATAACATTATTAATTAATGCGTAAGCAGCCTTGTATTTCATGTACTCATTATCAGTGCGGCATGACGACTGAGTGTTGCTCTCAGCAGAGCAACACGAACCTCCAAGCATTATAATGAAAGCATGTACGAAATACCCGTACAAGTTGCAACTCTCGGTGTGTTATACTAGCCCGATTGAGCAACTCTCGATATGTTATACTAGCCCGATTGAGCATCCGGACTGTCTGTATCAGTCTGGAAATGATCTCGATCATCCAACTTCACCAGCATGATTGGATGGCCCAGATCAATTCCATAACCCCCAAATAGGTATGGAATATTCGCTGCCGAACCAACGCGGACCCCGCATGGTCGGCCTCCCCAAAAGATTGGCATAGCTTGCCATAACGTCTAAACCAGAGCGGTATGGGCGGAAAACCCTAAATTAGGGTTTGTGGCACATTACATGTGTCACAAAACAGTCTCAACCATCCATCTTCGCAGGTATAGATGGAGGGTGTAGATGTTGATTCAAAAGGCCCAGAGCATGTCAACACAATCACTGTGGGCCCGCCTACATACCTGACTAATCGGTCAGGACCAACCATGTTTGGTCATCCCAATTCGTACGCCCGAATGGAGCATGACGCACGGCCGTGAAACCCAAAATTATGGTCTTATGAGCATCACGAGCGTCCATCTTCTCTGGCACGAATGGAGGGTCCAAGATTAGATTAAGCAGGTCCGGTCATACCAACATGACCATCGTGGACCCATCTATCCCCTCACATGGTCGGCCAAGGCATACCATGCCTGGTTATCCCAAATCGTCCGCCCAAACTAGCGTGGTTACACTTCCCAATTGCAAACTAATCTCGACCGCTCAACTTCGCCGGACGATTTGAGTGGCTTAGATCACGTTTTCATGGAACAGTCGGGTATAGGCGTGAACACCAGCCTATCACCTACACGCCAGACCGACCAAGATTGGTCGTCTTGGAACGCGCGCCCGAAGTTGGCACGATGCGCGGCTTTTGTTTGCACTCGTTTTCTGTCGCAAACTGATCTCGACCACTGGACTTTGCCGGACGAATTGAGTGGTCCAGATCACAATTTCGTGAGATAATGGGGTATGGGCGCCTACACCGTTATGCCGTCTACACGCATGTACGATCGGCCTGGCCAAAATCGTATCCCAAGCTTGGATTCGACCAGGCTGAAGAGGGATGCTTGCGTACCTCTTCTAAAACCCTAATTCCATCAACGGTCGCAAATGAGTGTCTCAAAGATCATCTCGTCCGTCCAACTTCACCGGCTTGGTTATACAACCCTGGTCAGGACTTAATTGGTCAGTAAGGCGTCTTGGTGATCACCACCCGTTACTTTACCACACCATGATGCAGTACCTGCATAGAATACACACGATACTTCACAAGTATCGACCTCCTGAATAACGTAGTTATTCAATTTAGCATTACATGCTACCTTTTGTGGGTCCCACGACCCACACATTCCAGACATCAATCATGTCACAAACTCGGGGATACATTTGGGGTATTGGTCGGCGGTTTACAGCGTGCAGCGCACAACGCGCCATCACAAGAGCGTGTCAGGAAGTCATGGACGGTTAAGTGATGATGGGAGAAGTGGGCAAGCCTGGTCGTGTGACACTAACACATTACTCCACTACTCCATCACTCCACTTTCTCCACTTCCCACGAGATACGAAGGTTAGGCTAAAAGACTTGTATAAATAGGTTCTCTATCATATTTTTTAAACAAGAACAAGTCCAGACAACAGAGGCAAGTGTTGATACAACCGTATTCAAACACCGGAACTGATAGCTGACCGCTGTCGTAAGCGTCAAAAATAAATTACACTTTCTTACTACTCAAAATATAAATATAGCAAGGGCAAGAAAGGATCGATCCCACAGAGAGGTCTAGGTTGTCAAATTGTTGTGGTTTCCTATATAAATTACCGGGTGTTTTCTGATTTTTATGAGAGTAAAATAAACTAAAAGCAAATAAACAAAAGTAAACAAATAAGATAGAAGAGATATTGGTTAAGGATTTCGTTTTCATTCACTAACATGCTTTTCACAATAACTAGAATTGATATTTAATCTCAACTTTTATCAAAGACCCTAGAATACCTTGATCGCAAGTATATCCCGCAAATCTCCTCATGTCATCAACAAACACATTAAAAGATGCGAATATGAATTCTACCTAAAAGAACAACCTAACGTGTAAAAGCACTAATCAAGTTTAATTCCCTAGGTGCATTAAGTTCTATGAAATCAGGCCAATCAAAGCAATCGAACGTGGAAAGCGCACTAATCCGATTTAACAAAGGTTATAACTCACATATGATCATAAGAATATATCACTACAAACTATAATCATATTATGCTACTTGTATTCAAGGAATATCACTTTTACGTATAATAAACCCTAAACTAGCAATAGGTGTGATTAGAAGTTCTACCAATTTGCAACTTGACAAAACAATCAATCAATCATAAAACAATATTTTCAGAGAATTGTAAACGATAAATATGAGACAAAACTAATATATTGAACAAAGAAACATGCTTTGTGGAATCCAACTATTCCATAACCAATAATAAACTTAGGTACTCATATTCAAGGAGTTCATCACAAGAAGAAAGAGAAAAGACTTCATGGTTCTAAACCCTAAAATAAATTAGAGGAAAAAGAATAATAAACAAGATAATAAGATATCCCCCATGTTTTGAGAAAAGTCTTCTCTTTTATAGCTCCACTCCTTCCAAAATTAGGTTTTGTCTTCAAAGTCCATTAGTTAGAAGTCCACCAAGCCCACAAGTGAGAGAAACCCGTGTAGAAAATACGCCCCAAAAAACGGTCGCCGGAAAACTGGGATTGCGGCTGGAACTTGGCCGGAAAGTCGCCGGAAAACTGTTTCAGGTGACCGGCAAAGTCAAACCGGTCACCGGTCAACGGGCCAGGACCGAGTCATCTAGGGTCAACTCGGTCCCAGATCACCGAGTCAAACGGGTCGAGTCAGGTTAGTGAGTCAGGCATGAGTCAGTGATCCATCTGAGTCAGGATCTGAGTCACCTTGGCCTAGGCCATTGCACTATCCTAAGGTTGAGCAGCACAATCCTTGTGCTTCACCACCTCAATCACAGCCATGTTGGCCTGCACAATTCTCAGCATCAGCTCAAGCCAGCCATCACCATCACCTAGTTCATATACATTACCAGTGCCACTTCTTCCATTCATTGCACTTGCAGTTCTGTCACAGTGAACCACCTAAGTTATCACAAATTCCGCATCCAACTCCTACACTTCCCAGCTCAGTCTCCATCTGCTCAGTCACTGCAATGCAGCTTCCCTGCTCACAACAAACCACTCCCCAGCATCACTGATTTGAACCTATTTTAGCTTATTCAACCTGTAACACAGCCATCTCCCCTGCAATATCAAGTGTAGATTCACACAATGTCTATCACAGCTCATCTCCAGCTCGGTCTTGCTGCTTCATCCATAGGTCCATGCCTCCACTATCTGGTTTTAACTCAATTAGAACCACCAGATGCACACTAACTTCCACCAGAACTACTTCATAATCTCCTCAGCCAAGACAGCCTCCAACACCACCAACAATGCTGCCATCCTTCCCGACTTGACTATTCGGAGCTTCAGAATCGCATCTCTGCTCTACCAACATCACTCAAATGCACTTGCACTTGCACTTGCACCTGCGCACACCAGCCAAGCTCGGTCTCAAAATCTGAGTCTCACTACCAAGAAGCAACACAATTATTGCAAATTTGCACTTCAAGGCCAGCAGTACCAATTGCTAGTCTCTGCAAAAATCATCCTAGCATTCATCTAATAACTTTGCTCCTCCATCACCGCACAACATCAACTAGTCATTGCCCGAGACTCACTCATGACTCCACCGGACCATGGCAAACATCTCCACCAAGATAAGCCTAACATCCAGGCTTCAATCCCCATCCGCACTTTCTCCCCGGGTTCCATTCCATTGCCACTAACCGCAGTTTGTATCTTCTCACTCACTTCTCATCTCCCGGGCCAAAGAACCAATACCAGTGCATCAGTTCATTCCCATCCGTGTACCAACACTAGCTTCCACCTCGAGCCAACTCCATGCCACATTATTAGCCATACATCACCACCATTTCAGCCTTGCTGCAAACATACCTAGCATCAGTTTTTCCATTATCTTCCTCCTTGCCAGACTCTCAAATCAACAGCCGCAACAAACCATTTCATCCTGCAAATCACAGGCTCATATGCACCAGCACCAACTTCTCTAGTCCATAACACCACAGTCAATTCCTAGCCAGCCTCTCACAAACAACATCACCAGTACTCAGACCAACACCCATATTCTGCAACAACTGCAACCTCATGCCAACAATCATCACCATTCTCTTGTCTCCACTGCAATCTGAACCTTCTCAGGCTTCCACCTTCCATTCTTTCTCTGAGCTTGATCTGAACCAATTACGACAGCAACCCATACCACCCAATCCACCAAATACAACCCCAGTTCAATTTCTTTTTCTTGTGCTTTTGATTTACCAATTTCATCGTTCACAGCAATCAACACATAACCATTTTCTTTATAGATTCAAACCCATCTTCCATCATCTCATATTCAACACAGATCCCCTCTCGAGCATCAGCAGTAGATTGTTGTTTATTCTCATTCCCAACTCTTCTCATCGTTGATTCCAACAAAACCCATCTTAAATTTCTTCATATTATACTCAATAACAGCATCAAATTTCTTCAATTAACTCTATTCAGATCCATGAGATTCAAACCCATCTCAATTCGAGTCAGTACTTCAATTTCTCAATCTTCTCTGTCTCCCCATTGATTCTTTTCCTTCAATCCGAAACAACATCACACACCCCTTCTCGTTCTTCAAATCTCCTTCGAATCTCGACATCCTCGGCAATGAGATCTCTCTCTTGAATTTTTTCCAATTTCCTATGGCTGCCGTGTTTCATTCATTTCAGGTGGAGAAGCAGTGATTGAGAAAAACACTTCTCTCGATTTAGGTTTAGGATTATGCTGGATAATGACACCCGGTCACCCCTGATAAGGGCTACTCAACTGGTGACCCCCTAACCATTGTTGGCTGCCTTTTAGTATTCCTCCCAAAAGAGATTCCCCTTAACTTTGATCGGGCTCCAGATAGTGTTCGCCACTGAAATGACAATTTCGCCCTTTGACTCAATTTGGGTGATTTCCGCTTCTTTTCCTCCGTGCGACTCCAGAGTACCTAATAACTCAAAAACACACGTAAAGTGCATAATTCACAAGAAAAATAGCAAAGAAAGCGTAACTACTAAATAGTAAATACGGTGTATTCTACACCTATCAGATTCCCCCACACTTAGACTTTGCTAGTCCTCGAGCAAATCAAACAAAACAAAAATACAACAACTCCGTGTCGTCGAGGCTACGGTTAATTTTAGCATGAATAACAAGCCTTTAAACCCCTAGGTGTCCCTAGTGGACGAGTTATAGTCTCGTGAAGGTTTACAAGAGGTCTACCTACAAAACCTATATATCAAACTCCGTCTATTTGTGACAAATCAATGAACGAATCCAAATTGACTACAGGCGGAGGTACCTTGCAAATTCAATTCATATATTAGTAAATAAACTCTAATTAGATAGTCGAACAAGCCACAATACTCGGAAACTAACAAACCACAATCACAATGAAAAGATAAAGAAGATGGATAAAGATGTAGATGTTGGCGAATATTCTCAAGTGTTCGATGTTTCCCATATCTGTCTGAAGGTCACTGCTAAGATGAACCTAATCCTATTGGATTGAGCTACTTGGTGCTGAATGCTACATCAAATCAATTGGCATATACAAGGGAACCAAGAGTGACTTTATTCAACACAATAATAATTTTTTTATTTTTTTTATATGATTGGATCAAACTGGATCCAATTCTCTTTTTTTTTTTAGACGGCATGATTAGATCTTTTGGATCCAAGCGCATGCTTCTTGTCAGCAAGTACATGATAGTTGCCTTGGATCCTGCATTCCACGCTTGTTTAGGCGACGGAGACAGGGACTACGTTCACACATACTGCTTTTCCCAAGTGTCTTTTTATTCCGTTTTGGTCTAATTGGTGTTTTTTTTTTTTTTTTTTTTTTTTTTTTCATATATATTTTTTTCATCATTTTTTTTTTCTTTTTCTAGTAACTCAATCACTCTATTTCATCCTAGCAGTAATAACACGTCGATGTTTAGTGACCCACCAAAGCACTTAGAGAACAATAGATAAATATGGAAAAAATAAAAATAGAATGTGATATGGTGATATTCCGAGATATGGTAACAACTATCATGTTAATTTGTGATTCATGAGCTATGTTCTTCCCTTTTAGTTAATTGGTTCCTCAACTCCTGCATTCAAAATGGTTCCATCCACTAATGGTGTCATCCTAAAGGCACAAGTTTCTAGATTTCGGAGTTCAAAAAGCACAATTTTTTTCTTGGTTTTTTTTTTTTTTTTTTTTTTTTTTTTTTTTTTTTTTTTTTTAAAAGAAACATAAAACAAACTAAAACAAACTATACAAACATATAAATGCTCCCCCACACTTAAACTTCACATTGTCCTCAATGTGTAAAACCGAAAGTTCTGAATTCTGACGTAACAGCGGATAAAACGCAAAAACTGTGCAAATTGGTAAGGAATTTGGAAAAACTCCATTTCACAAAAGTTGTTCACCTACGTGTTTTATACACGGTGTCAAAATTTCACAGTGTTTTGATAAACGGTCTGACAGTTATGGTCTCTGGACTAAACTACGCGCAGTCTGAATTTTTCTGACGAAAAGGTATTCGTCATAATTCTAGTATAAAATAGATTCCGGACACAATGAAAGTAAACATGGGGATGCAAATATGATATGAAAACTATTAAAATAAATAAATAAAAGGGTTCAAGATACAAAACCTATGGGTTGCCTCCCATTTAGCGCTTGTTTTAAAGTCGACGGCCCGACTTAGCTTCTTGTAAGATTCATTCCCCATATACCAACAATCTGAAAAGTTGGGGATCCTTCCATAGAACCTGTTTTGCAAACACTAGCTTCACACAAATATTAGTACAATAAAGCAAAAGTGAAGCTATGAACCGATAAAAGCTTCCCCCACACTTATTCTTGTCCACACTTGGAAGTGTATAAAGAATATAGGAGTCGGGTACGTCCACGGTTTCTTGTTCCATAACCTGCATAGTATGAGAATCAAGTATCTCTAATGGCGGAAAACGAGAAACAAAGTCATTCAACAATATTCTCGAAGCACATACATTCAAACCAATAAGAGGTAAAGGAGAAGAAACAATAGGCAAAGGGTTAGATAAACCTTTCACAATCTCTTGTATTATGGAATCCTCTTCATCCTTGAAAAACTCAAGTGAATTATTCACCTCTTGTGTATCATGGTCCTCTATCAAACCTTGCAACCATTCTTCGTCCGTTTCTGCCGTAACCAAAGTCTCGACATAAACATCATCATTACAATCATGCACAAGTTCAATTGGGTCTTCCACAATAGTGGTCATAACGGTCTCATTCTCAACATACTCCTCTTTGTTGTAAGGCACATACTCTTTTGCGGATCCAAATTTTATCATAAGAAACTTTTTTAGAACACTCGAAAATGCATCATCCTCAAGCTCCACCCTTTGAATAGGCTCTTTATCATTATTAAGATCAATGCTTGAGTAATCTACACAAGTGTCGACATAGTCCTCTTCGTCTTCATCTTGATCCCAAAAAGACTCCTCGGTGATGTCACCATGAGTTGTTTCAAGCAATGTATCATAATCACCGTCACTATCATAGTCAACATAAGATTGTTCCTCGCTGAATTTAGTGTTGTTTATCTCTAACTCATCCTTTTGAATAGGTGAATGATCATTATTACGATCAAGAGTTGAGTTAACTACACAAATATCAACGAAAGTCCCCAAAGATTCGCCTTTTTCAACATTAGCATCAATCAAATATTCATCACAAACCATATGCACATTAGAATTATCCATATCTTCCTTATATTGATCAATACCTCTTCGCAAGATAGTCATACCTTCACGAAGTTCTTGGAGTTGCTCGTTCGTAGTCTCTTTAGCTTTTTGAAATTCCTCTTGTAAAAAGGTGGAAACTTGATCTATAAAATTAGAAACTTTTTGTTCAAGAGCATAAGAATCCTCCCATCCTTGTGGTTGTTCACACACGTACCCGCCATAAGGTTGTTGAGGAAAACCATAAGGTTCCTTCGAGTATTGGTCATAACCAATGAATTGGTTTTGATTATACCCATGGAATTGGTAGTTATCACATTGTTGAGGTTGAAACCCGTATTCATTGTTCCAATATGCTCCTTCCATAGAAATAATCACCTGAAATAAGATTCTCAAAACTACGGTTAAAACCCAGAAAATATGAAAAAATAAAACAAAAACTAAATACAAAAATAAGAAACCAAAAACAATTAACAACCGCTGCCTCCCCGGCAACGGCGCCAAAATTTGACCATTTGTCGTAAGCGTCAAAAAATAAATTACACTTTCTTACTACTCAAAATATAAATATAGCAAGGGCAAGAAAGGATCGATCCCACAGAGAGGTCTAGGTTGTCAAATTGTTGTGGTTTCCTATATAAATTACCGGGTGTTTTTCGATTTTTATGAGAGTAAAATAAACTAAAAGCAAATAAACAAAAGTAAACAAATAAGATAGAAGAGATATTGGTTAAGGATTTCGTTTTCATTCACTAACATGCTTTTCACAATAACTAGAATTGATATTTAATCTCAACTTTTATCAAAGACCCTAGAATACCTTGATCGCAAGTATATCCCGCAAATCTCCTCATGTCATCAACAAACACATTAAAAGATGCGAATATGAATTCTACCTAAAAGAACAACCTAACGTGTAAAAGCACTAATCAAGTTTAATTCCCTAGGTGCATTAAGTTCTATGAAATCAGGCCAATCAAAGCAATCGAACGTGGAAAGCGCACTAATCCGATTTAACAAAGGTTATAACTCACATATGATCATAAGAATATATCACTACAAACTATAATCATATTATGCTACTTGTATTCAAGGAATATCACTTTTACGTATAATAAACCCTAAACTAGCAATAGGTGTGATTAGAAGTTCTACCAATTTGCAACTTGACAAAAAATCAATCAATCATAAAACAATATTTTCAGAGAATTGTAAACGATAAATATGAGACAAAACTAATATATTGAACAAAGAAACATGCTTTGTGGAATCCAACTATTCCATAACCAATAATAAACTTAGGTACTCATATTCAAGGAGTTCATCACAAGAAGAAAGAGAAAAGACTTCATGGTTCTAAACCCTAAAATAAATTAGAGGAAAAAGAATAATAAACAAGATAATAAGATATCCCCCATGTTTTGAGAAAAGTCTTCTCTTTTATAGCTCCACTCCTTCCAAAATTAGGTTTTGTCTTCAAAGTCCATTAGTTAGAAGTCCACCAAGCCCACAAGTGAGAGAAACCCGTGTAGAAAATACGCCCCAAAAAACGGTCGCCGGAAAACTGGGATTGCGGCCGGAACTTGGCCGGAAAGTCGCCGGAAAACTATTTCAGGTGACCGGCAAAGTCAAACCGGTCAACGGGTCAGGACCGAGTCATCTCGGGTCAACTCAGTCCAGATCACTGAGTCAAAACGGGTCGAGTCAGGTTAGTGAGTCAGGCATGAGTCAGTGATCCATCTGAGTCAGGATCTGAGTCACCTTGGCCTAGGCCATTGCACTATCCTAAGGTTGAGCAGCACAATCCTTGTGCTTCACCACCTCAATCACATCCATGTTGGCCTGCACAATTCTCAGCATCAGCTCAAGCCAGCCATCACCATCACCTAGTTCATATACATTACCAGTGCCACTTCTTCTATTCATTGCACTTGCAGTTCTGTCACAGTGAACCACCTAAGTTATCACAAATTCCGCATCCAACTCCTACACTTCCCGGCTCAGTCTCCATCTCGCTCATCACTTCGCAATGCGACTTCCCCGCTCACAACAAACCACTCTCCAGCATCACTGATTTGAACCTATTTTAGCTTATTCAACATGTAACACAGCCATCTCCCCTGCAATATCAAGTGTAGATTCACACAATATCTATCACAGCTCATCTCCAGCTCGGTCTTGCTGCTTCATCCATAGGTCCATGCCTCCACTATCTGGTTTTAACTCAATTAGAACCACCAGATGCACACTAACTTCCACCAGAACTACTTCATAATCTCCTCAGCCAAGACAGCCTCCAACACCACCAACAGCGCTGCCATCCTTCCCAGCTTCAGCTATTCAGGCTTCGTAACTGCATCTGTTCTACCAACATCACTCAAATGCACTTGCACTTGCACTTGCACCTGCACACCAGCCAAGCTCAGTCTCAAAATCTGAGTCTCACTACCATCAGCAACACAATTATTGCAGCTGCACTTCAAGGCCAGCAGTACCAATTGCTAGTCTCGCAAAAATCATCCTAGCATTCATCTAATAACCTGCTCCTCCATCACCGCACAACATCAACTAGTCATTGCCTCGAGACTCACTCATGACTCCCACCGGACCATGGCAAAGATCTCCACCAAGATAAGCCTAACATCCAGCTTCAATCCCCATCTGCACTTTCTCCCCTGGGTTCCATTCCAGCTGCCACTAACCTGCAGCTGCATCTTCTCATCTCACTTCTCATCTCCCGGGCCAAAGAACCAATACCAGTGCATCGAGTTCATTCCCATCGTGTACCAACACTAGCTTCCACCTCAGAGCCAACTCCATGCCACATTATTAGCCATACATCACCACCATTTCAGCCTTGCTGCAAACATACCTAGCATCAGTTTTTCCATTATCTTCCTCCTTGCCGGACTCTCAAATCAACAGCCGCAACAAACCATTTCATCCCGCAAATCACAAAGCTCATATGCACCAAAGCACCAACTTCTCTAGTCCATAACACCACAGTCAATTCCTAGCTTGACCTCTCACAAACGGCATCACCAAGACTGGACCAACACCCATATTCTCGCAACAACCGCAACCTCGGGCCAACAATCATCACCATTCTCCTGTCTCCACTGCAATCCGAACCTTCTCAGGCTTCCACCTTCCATTCTTTCTCTGAGCTTGATCTGAACCAATTACGACAGCAACCCATACCACCCAATCCACCAAATACAACCCCAGTTCAATTTCTTTTTCTTGTGCTTTTGATTTACCAATTTCATCGTTCACAGCAATCAACACATAACCATTTTCTTTATAGATTCAAACCCATCTTCCATCATCTCATATTCAACACAGATCCCCTCTCGAGCATCAGCAGTATTGACTGTTTATTCTCATTCCCAACTCTTCTCATCTGTTGATTCCAACAAAACCCATCTTAAATTTCTTCATATTATACTCAACAACAGCATCAAATTTCTTCAATTAACTCTATTCAGATCCATGAGATTCAAACCCATCTCAATTCGAGTCAGTACTTCAATTTCTCAATCTTCTCTGTCTTCCCCATTGATTCTTTTCCTTCAATCCGAAACAACATCACACACCCCTTTCTGTTCTTCAAATCTCCTTCTGAATCTCGACATCCTCGGCAACAGATCTCTCTCTTGAATTTTTTCCAATTTCCTATGGCTGCCGTGTTTCATTCATTTCAGGTGGAGAAGCAGTGATTAAGAAAAACACTTCTCTCGATTTAGGTTTAGGATTATGCTGGATAATGACACCCGGTCACCCCTGATAAGGGCTACTCAACTGGTGACCCCCTAACCATTGCTGGATGCCTTTTAGTATTCCTCCCAAAAGAGATTCCCCTTAACTTTGATCGGGCTCCAGATAGTGTTCGCCCCTGAAATGACAATTTCGCCCTTTGACTCAATTTGGGTGATTTCCGCTTCTTTTCCTCCGTGCGACTCCAGAGTACCTAATAACTCAAAAACACACGTAAAGTGCATAATTCACAAGAAAAATAGCAAAGAAAGCGTAACTACTAAATAGTAAATACGGTGTATTCTACACCTATCAATAGCTTACACCCTGCAAGCCAGTTCAGCTTTCTGGTACAAGTCATTCATAGCCAACACCTTCACATTCTCAACACCTTCTTCGCTTCCCTCCCTAAGATCAACCCCATCTCCTTCACTTTGTGACCGAAACAAGTCTGGAACGGCCATTTCTTGGTTTAGGCCAGACTTGCACAGATTGATCTCTCGAATCTACAAGCACTCACCGCGCAGTGCATTTGTTTAAGGTTTAGACTCATTTCTCATCCACACATCCCAAATTACCAAAACCGGCAGAAATAGTTTTCACCCATAAACAGGTGTTTACAAAGAAGAAATTATAAAACTCAGGGAATTTGCAACGCTGTTTCGGCGCTACAGAATCCACCGTTACAATATATGTCACAAACTGAAGATAAATGTTGCAACCAGACCATTACAATACTGTTGAATATAAGACACTGGAAACTCTTAACGGTGTTATGTTTTTCAGGTTCTTCTTCTCTGCAGCAGCAGAAAAATCTGCTCTGCAGCTTCCTATTCTTCTCTGTAGCTTCCCCAATCACTTAATATCTCCTCTAAAACATTCCAGCATACTATATATACCCAACATATCCTCCAACTATCAACAATAACTCCAGAATCTTCCGCATTCACTCTCGGCATTTTTCTGAGATATTATTCCCTTATTTCTTTCTTCTCTCCATTCTCACGCCTCTGCTCGTGTTGTTTACACTCCAAACTTGTTACCAACACCTCAGACGAAGTCAAAACACTTCCAACTAACGTCATGCACAGAAAACACGTACAATCCCGTGTCTTTCTTCACTCCTGTTTGACTTTAACTCGGTGAGTATACTCCATTTTTCACAAACAACCAACTTACCAATTCTGTTTCAAATAAACAGGATGGTATCAATCCAATTCCGTGCTGAAATCTCGCCAAAAACCTTCTGAAATCAATACAACATATATCGTATCCTCAACCAACTATCTGTTCCCTGTTTTCCAAAAATATACGATTTCTTTCAACTCTAGACACGTACAAAGTCTTCTTTTTATGGTAAGAAGATAATCATGTCTTAAAGACACAAAAATCCTCATAAAATCACGACCAGAATCTCACACAGTTGAGATTTACTTTTCCCGCCAAAACTGATTTTGAGTGAAGAAGAAGGTATTCCCCCTAACAGAAATGGGGTGTGAATAGCCATGGGGTGCAAACAGTGATTGAGGTTCCCCTTAGTAATTGAGTGCCCCTTATCCAAAGTAGAAAGTCCGAATAACATGTGTCCTCCGGGTGCCAAAATCAACTTTTCGAGCAACATTTTCCACAAGAGCTTATTTCCTTGAAAAGACTTAAAACAAGATTATTAGTGATAGAATGAGTCCCAGCTAATGTATTTATGGGTGAAAATGCGTCGCACTTTTGTGTTGATCAATTAACAAATCACATAAGAATATAAATTTGTATCTAAAACTCTCAATTGAATTAACCACAAGGAAAATGATGAATTCAATTGGTCATGCTCAACATAAGAGAACTTACGGAGCAACACAATATATACACAAAGATGTGGATCAGGGAAAGACCAATACTGCGGAATAATCAAAGATTCATTCTATTTTTCGTCACTATTTGCACAATGACATACAATAGACTTAATCTTTGTAAACAAAAGTTCATCATTTCTTCCATCAATATTTGCATAATGACATAAAAGGATTAACTTTTGTAGTCAAAAGTTCATTCTATCTTTTAACAATACTTTCACATCGACATATAATAGAGATAACTTTTGAACAAGTCTGGGACCGTCAAGGTTCACGGACGTAAACAACATATCCCATAACAATTTCCAATATATAAAACCATAAAGATTAATACTGCAAAAATCATCTTCCAAATCAACTTTAGAATTTAAATAAATAAATCTAAAAACATTGCAAGATGAAAACGTTGGCAATAGCTATGTGTACTCACAATAATTGCTATTCCAAACTCTAGTAATCCTTCTCAAAAACAAGAATAAATTCTCATAAGAAGTTTCCTAGACATCAAGATAAACTCGTAATGCACATATAAGATGATTTGTCCTTAGAGGGTAGAATCAATCTTTTCGCCCGGATTTACACCAAGAATAGCTACCAAAGGCGTATAAAAAGATTTTCTTAACAAAGAAGAACGTACAAAGTCAGTAACGACGATGCACCATAGTTCACATAAAATGATTGTGAACATTCAAGAATTCCATAACAATGCGTACTACTGCCCATTTTTAAACTTCCTTCTTTGTGATTCACTAATATCATTCTTGTAAAAGCTACAAATGATCTTAGAAGAGGATTACTATAATAATCCAAGTGGCCAAGTCCAAGGGAAGTAGAACAAGTGCGATGAAACAGAGAAAAACACTCGAAAACAAGAGACATGACAATTACCAATCTTAACTCATCCAAATTCAATAATTCTCATCTCCAATTCGAATATAATTCAAAGAGGAAGAGAATGCAAAAATAATTAGGTCATTCCGAGTTCGAACGAAGAAGTGACGGCCAAAACAAGTTTACCGAACATCGACGTCTACAGGCCAGTATGCATACCGGTTTGCAAACGAATTTTCGTGACCTGAAGCAGTATGCAAATGGGTATGCGTACTAAAATCCCTGGATTTTGATTTTAAATGATGGTATGCATACCTGGTATGTATACCATGAAGTCCAATCATCCCGAACTACTATTTTCAAATCTAAACATTTAAGAACCTTAAACACAGATCAAGTTAGGTAGAAATGAACGATAAGAAAGGTACGTGGATCATTATAAGTACTCTAAGCAAATAAATAAAAGCACAAATCTTGCTCAAGTTTATAGACATACCTTTTTAGATGAATCCAACCGAATTCTACAGCCTTACCAAACATAATCTGTGCGCCCCAATTCTCGTGCTTCCCTCACCGTATACATAACAGGGCATTCCTTGGTGAGGATGCACTTACAACACAATCAAGTTATGTTGAGGTGAACAATGTCTTGCTCACCACAAGTGACTGAAACAGACTTTTCCGTAACTATGGAATTTTCACCATCTATAGTTTTTGGCTTATTCCGTTTCATTTTTGGATTATCATGAAAGAGATCACTTTTAAACCTTTCACATCCACACCCATCTTTCCAAAGAACTTTGTAAGTTCCAACATCATGGATACTGTCTTCTTCATAGTCATGGAATTTTCTGGGAGATCATTCCTTTTCACACTCAAAGTATCATAGGATTTCTTTGGTACCCACTTCTGAGTGCGTTTAGGAACAATATGAACCTTCTTCCCATTAATCTCTTTTAGATTTCTCGAAAGAATTGGATTGACTATTATTTTGCAAGTTAGTCTTTCTCCAATTGGGAGCATCGGATCTTGTCTTCGTCTTTACGAAGTTATCCTTTTGATAACCATTACAATTGTGTAAAGGGATTCGTATGACGTTTATAGTCAAATCTAGGTTTATCACAGCACTGATTCCTTTGCCTAAAGGTTGGACAGTTACAACCTGTAACATTAAGGGGATTAGTCTTAACATATGATCTTGGTTTCACAACTTCTTGTGATTCCCAAACAAGAACATCATGAAGTTTCTCATTCCTTATATGGAAACGACATCTCCTTTCCAGGTGACCTTTATTTCCGCAATAGTGGCAAACATAAGGAATGTTCATACCTCTGACTTTGGAGGTTGATATACATTACTCTTTCTAACCTTAACTTTCGGTGAAGGTATTTCACTTTTGCCATCAGTGGAAACCTTTTGTTGAGAAGAATCACCGGCCTTGACAAATTTTACCTCTTTGCTAATACTTGGAGCATTTATTCCCTTATAGCCCAATCCTCGTGTATCATAATGATTTTTACTTGCTCCTAGCATAGTGGTTAATTTGCTTGAACCACTGTTGAACTTTTTCAAGTCATCTTCTAACATCTTGATTTTATCAAGAGCACCACCTAAATCAGCCTCAAGGCATTTTTCTCGAGCGAGATAAGCGCTTTCTTTGTCATCAAAACTAATTTGTTGAGAGTTAATCCTTGCTTCAGATTCTGCAAGTTTCTCTTCCAACGAAAATTAATTTTGATAAAGATTATCACATTCAAGTGACTTCATACGTAGGTTTTCCTCAAAATCCTTGAGGATCGATTCGTTAGAACGATTCGAAACATAAACACCTGCGTAACATCTTCTCAATTTCTTGTTTTCTCGACAGAGAGGAATCAGAAGAGGTGTGACATGAGAAGTTCTTATCTTCTTCTTTTCCACCGAATCCAATAGCTTAACTTACTCTAAGACTTCCTCATCAACATCTCTATCAATATCTGAATCACCTTCATCAGAAAGTTTATCCAACTGTTCTTCTAGGCGTGTTTCCCAGACTTCAACAGGTTCTACATAAAGAGAATGTTTAAAACTGACCTAGATGTGACAGTTCTATCAGGTGAATCCAAGCTTTGAAAATCATCTGGTAATTTATGAACATGTACGTTATTAGAGATAGACTCGTCCATAAAGATCAGATTGCTTCAAACAAAGACTTATGAGGTCTTAACGTGTTTGCATTCTATGATACCAATTGAAAGAGCGGGGGTACAACAACCACACCTAATATTTCGTTTGGAAATCTGAATAGACAAACTCAAATATACTTTCATGAGAATCAACTAGACAGTCAGACTCAATCTAGAGAAAAGTATATCAATGAGTTTTATATCTCTATCTCTCAATTCAATCTGCAATCAACAAATAGAAATTTACGAGCCCGATTGAATATAAGAGAAGTAACTTGAACGGTACCAAAGACCAATGTTCAAGGATCAATCAATTTCAATCAACAACCAAAGGTTGGATTTACCAATTGATCGATTCAACGCACAACCTGTGATATATCAATTATATAACAAAATATAATGCGGAAAAGAAATAACACATACACCAGAATTTTGTTAACGAGGAAAACCGCAAATGCAGAAAAACCCGGGACCTAGTCCGACTTTGAACACCACACTGTATTAAGCCGCTACAGACACTAGCCTACTACCAATGAACTTCGGACTGGAATATAGTTGAACCCTAATCAATCTCACACTAATTCAAGGTATAGTTGCACTCCTTACGTCTAATCCCAGCAGGATACTACGCACTTGATTCCCTTAGCTAATCTCACCCATAACCAAGAGTTGCTACGACCCAAAGTCGAAGACTTGATAAACAAATCTGTCTCACATAGAAAAGTCTATTGGAAATCTAAGTTATAGTTTTCAAATCAGGGTTTGCAATCTAAGTTACCTTGGTAACAAAGCATTCAATATTCACCATTAGATGAAAACCTGATTAGACTCAAGCTAATATCTTTCAACCTTTAGATCGAACTTAGCTTGTTATACGCAAATGAAATGTACCTTCATTTAGGTTTATGTAACAGTACCTAAACGTGTACACCATGTTGGCTCAACCGTAGTTAACCGAGGTTAGCTATATGAACACTCTCATATCAACCTTATTCATCTTAACCATAACTAGTTCAAATGACTCAAATAAAACTAGTTAAAGACTTGTTCAATTGCTATATTCTCATAGAAATATACAAGAACACAATTGAAGCAAAATTGGTTTGATTCACTCGAATCAATTCATGAACATTATAGCCACGGTTTGCAAAGAATGCATTCCTTAATATATAAATGTATTAGTTCATGAACAAACCAATTTTATAACTTTAACCACTCAAGTATGTAAACGGGTACGCATACTTAAGTAACCGGACCAAGATTGGTTTTCACCAGTATGCGAACGGCGTACGCACACCTCCAATCCCAGCAGAAATTTCCGGACCTGAACCTTACGCAAGTATGCGTACGGGTGCGTGTACTTAGGTACTCGGATTTCACAAACCAAAATGTACACATACGGGTATGCACACTATGGTTCCCGGACATGGATTACATATATGCAAAGTGCATAACATGTTCATAATCCAATATTGGTTAATTTTTCTAAACTCTATTTCAATCATTGAAACTTTCTTAGAGGATGACAATAGCCGTTTTCACACACTATTAGCATCAAAGAAATTTTCAAGATATTGAAATAATCATAACGAAACATTCCAAGTCTACACCAAATGATTGTATCACACAAACCATGTAAGATGTTACTCGGCGATTTTCACATGATCATCTTTTGACTTTCGTCAAGAATATAAGATGAACTTGGTTGAAGCGAAAGCTTACCAACATATATTTCGAAAAATATGTAAGCGAGTTAATCTCAGATCGAAATCTCAAATGTGTATAATCAACAACTATATAGATATACGACTTTTGTCTCAATATAGGAGATAGAGTACAAATAGACTTTCCAAGTGATAGATGAGTTTTAGTCTCCACATACCTTTTGTTGATGAAGTTCCACAAGCTCTCCTTAGTAGTTCTTCGTCTTCAATTGATGAACGCCGTGAAGTCTAATGCTCAACTACACAATCTATCCTAGTCCGAGACATTACTATAAGTATACTAGAAATCAAGACTTATAGTTTTGATCACTAACATTGACAAACAAGCTTGAGATAGTAACGCTTGCGAGTTCGACCGAGCAATGCTCTAACATGTATTGCTGCTGAAAAACCTAATATTTTCGAGTTCAACTTCACGTGGACTATCACCGGGAAAAAAAACTCCAAATCCTAATTTTTCTCTAGTATATGAAAGGCGGGTCTTTTTTGTTCGATAGTTGGGGTCAACCACTAAAATCGGGCGTCAAACGAAGTTTACAACCTATGGAGTGAATGTCGCGCAAGAAAGGACTTTCCGTTATGAATTTAACTTAGGGTTTTCACCTAATTGCATACACAACGAAGAAAGCGAAGGTTTGTATCAAGTTCGAGCTCATGATGGAGCCTTTACTTTACCAGAAGAAGGAATTTACCAATATTTAAGGAAATCATCTCGCAGCATCGGCCTCTACCTCTCGGGAAAAAAACTCTCTCTCTTCTTCCCTAAGGACTCAATATCCTTTCCTCCACGTCTCCTCGGCTACCAGTATCTCTTCTATAAGGGACTTCTTCTGAGAACCGAAGACCGTAGTTTAGCTTGTTCCAGTCAGCTCCAATAGAATCCAGCCCTTCTCGCGACTACTTCATATTAAAATCAAAGAGATATTCTCGGGTTGTCATCAAGTTTCCCATATTTACAATATCCTCAGAAGTAAGGTCGTTAATAGTTATCATTCGTAATGCAAAAAATTGCCAATAAGTGTCTTATCTGAAGTTAAAGAAGACATGGGTCCTGTGAAATCACCTGCAGGACGTTCGATTGCCTCTATGCACCTCAAATCACTTTCTGAAGGCCCTCGGAATTTTTTTAAGCCCGCCTCATCCTCATTCTACCAAAGTCAGACTCGTTCTCACCATGAAGAGTACTTAATTCCATAAAAGTCTTGTTTTCCATGTGAATCTACAAACAAAGGAGGAGTTAAAATAAGTGCATTATGAGAATAAATAAACAAGGAGTTGTAAAAGTAATAAAAAAGTATGGGTATTGAATATATACACAATACACGGCTAGGGTTTTGCTCTACGAGAATGCATCAAGTCACGTAACTTCATAATTAAGGGCAAAAACATACAAGCATGTCACGAACACGTTTTCGCCCAAGGAGATTCAAGTTACGACCTATGACAAGCTAAGGAAGATTAATTAGGTCATAACACCCCAAGGGTTCGTTTCCTAAGAGTCTCAATGCTACAAGAGTTCAAACGCAACAAGGACTCCTTTCGAAAACAGACATCCGCACATTCCAGCGTGAAGACTTCAAAACTGATGAAATCCGTGAGGAATTTCGGGTTACTTCCAGAAGAAAATATGTTATTCTATGTCTTCCCAACAACATATAAAAAGGTCACCTCAAACGGACAAACGATCTAGGAGATTTGGTAACGACACCAAAGTAAGTGCAATCTGAAAACTCCTGAAATTTTATATGGGATTTCTGAAGTCAAAAGTATACACGGATTTGATTGGCCAAACAAACTCGAAATTGAGTAATTCTTTTTGCATTTGAAATCCTATCCTCTTTTATTTCAAATTTGGGGTAGGGGACTGAAATTGGAGTCTGTATGAAGATTTTACATCCATTCTCTCTAAGTGTCTCAAATCTGAAGTTTTGTGACGAACTCCTAAACGAAGAAAATTCTTGACAAATACGACTACTTTTATTCATTTAATGGTCGAAGAAGTATGCATCAGACATGACTAAGGAGATATAAAGTTCAAGACTTACCGAGGATGCTTCAATGAAGAACGAACGATGGGTATCTACACCAGCAAACTCAAGATCATTAATTATTAGCTTCTACATCATCAATTTGAAGATTAATATCATTTTGAAAGACGAACAAAGCTATTATCTAAGCAAGAGGAAGATGTTAAGCTCATTCATGACACGATTATAATTCATGGGTCAATAAGTAAATTCAAACACTAACTATACTAAAACGGTTTCCTGCAATACCAGTTATACTTCGAACAGAAATAGGAATTCCGCTCAACCAAGGATTTTCAGTTCAATTAGAATTCGTGGGAGGAGGTGGACCGGTTTATATACATTACCACATGTAAAAATAATTCTCTTTTCAATTTTATTTCAAAAAGGAAGCCTTAAAGCAAAAGAAAAAGGAATTAGAGCTAAAAGAGGAAATTAAATGGAATTTGGGTCAAATAAGGAAACCAAAGTCTTTTCTTCGTCTAAAATTCCTCCAAGTCATGTCCAACCCCTTCCTATGCGTAAGAATGATTTCCTAGGCCATTAGGGATTTTGACCGAAATACCTTTATTTCACAATTTGAGTATTTTCAAAGAAGAAGGACCTAATACATCCAGAGACCGACCAAGCGATCATATACTCATTCCAAAGGCCTCATACACGTGATTATTAAGTTATCTAAGTGTTCAAAGAGGAATGAGGTTGAAACATAATCCAGAGAGGCAAAATTTCAAAGAAAATAAAGAGAATCTGGCTCAAAACGGGAAATTCGAAACGCACATCTCTCTTTCAAGACGTGACTATGCCTAGGGAAGCTCCATGACTCTCTCATGCCAAAGAAAAAGCAAGCTCACAATGGTTTTTGATGAAAATACCCTTAGTTTCAAAAGTATGTATTTTCACTAATAAAGAGGTGTTTGATTGGTACAAAGAATTAAACAAGCTCTCATCACACAAGGTGCCGACCCCACAAGATATATGCACACCTTACAAGCCTCGTCAAGCCTCTCCAGAGTGTCTGAAGGAGTCAGACGCGAACAAAAGAGAGATTAGGGTTTAGGTACAGTACAAGCCTGATGTGTGTCGTAGGTGCAATCAAATTAGTGATCTTAAATCCACTCAATTAATTAATAATATAATTGAAAAAGCGGATGTCTAACAACCTCATCCAATATTTCGTTTAGGCAATCTGTATGAACAAACTCCAATATAATTCCAAGAGAATCAACTAGACATTCAGACTCAATCAATGGAAATATATCCAAGAGTTATATCTCTGTTTCACAATGTAATCAGCAAATCAAACAGATAGAAATCCGCGAGCCTAATTATTATTGTTTGTACCATAAGTAAAAATACCACTTAATGGGCCAAATTGATACTTGAATCATGTTTTGGTTCTCATCCAAGCCCACTAACCAGTCAACCAAGGCAGCCCACCAGTCTGCACGGACTGGTCAATGGTCAAAGTCGGTCAACTATCAAAGTCAACTTTCGGTCAAGGTCGATGGTCAAAGTCGGTCAACTATCAAAGTCAACTTCCGGTCAAGGTCATGGTCAACGGTCGGTCAACAGTCAAGGTCAACCGTCGGTCAACTATCGAAGTCAGTCGCACCCCTAGCGAATTTTCAGTCTTGTAGCCAGCAAAGCTGCAAACCAATTCCCAGCCAAAAACTCTTCCACGCTGCCAACCAGTCTCTAACCATGCTGCCAGCCAGCCTCCATCCACACTGCCAGCCATCATGCCTGTCAACCATCAAGCCAGTCCCTACCCATGAAGTCAGCTGTTCCGCCAGCAAAACTGCCAGCCATCATTTATGCAGAATTTATCATGGAAGCATAAATGTGCAGTTTCATGCAGAATTGAATTCCGATTTCGGCCATGCGAATTGAAGTCCATGATTTTGACCATGCAATATTCATTTCGCCGATTTCGACCATGCGGTGCTAAATGCGCGATTTGACCATGCGGTACTAATTGCAGCAGTTTCATACATGCAGAATTAACTCCAGCTATTTCATTCAGAATTGATGATGGAGACATGAATGAGCAGTTAATGTAATTTATGTTTGTATTTAGATGTGGAACTGTATAAATAGGAAAGGGCAGAAATCAGGAAAAGAGGGGGAAGAGGAGGAGGAGAGAAAAACATACTTTGTAATACAAAAGTCAATAAAACATTTCTCCCCAAGGGGATTCGCCCGTGGACGTAGGCAACCTATGCCGAACCACGTTAAACCTCTGTCTTTCATTTTGTTCTTCATTTCGTCTCCTAACCCAAAATACACACCAAACTATCCATTCATCGTGTTTCGTGCCCAAAAGTAATTTTGGGTACAAACATTGGCGCCGACTAAGGGGACATACGAGAAAAGAAATCGTGTTTTCCCATTGAGAAAAGTTGTAAAAAATGCTTCAAAATCTTGTCCGCGAAAAAAGCAGTCTGAGCGTTTTGAAAAATCATCTTTGCAGTCAGTTGACCGCAAGCTCGTCGTAGTCCGATTTGATCATAACGATCCTTGAGTCCAGTGATCGCAGTAGTCTTGACAAGTATAATCGCACATACTACAGTCCATTGATCGCAATCGCTGCAATCAAGATTCGTCGTTTGATTTCTTGAAGCTATTACTGCGGATACTGTGAAAATCGCGTCACTACAATATCTCGATGATAGTGTTCTTTGGGACGCTTTCGGTTCGCATGACCAAAGATGTAGTGAAATACCATCAAAATCATTTGTAGGAGAATCGATCCACAACATGGCTAGATCAAGTTTCGATTTCTATCCGCCGTCCAGTGATCGCAGTGCTGCAAGTTCAGATTAATCACAATTACTATAGCCCAAAGCATCACGGTCGGAAGCCACCAAAGGCGACTCACCGCGAACATCGCTAAGATTGTTGCCGGGATGTTCGATCCGCGGCATGTTCATGGAGAAAAATGTTGCAAGGAGAAAGGACAACAAGTACTCAAAATGCGTTACAAAGGGGAAGTCAGCAAGGATAACACTTCAACCATCCGTTGCAAGAAGGCATGAAAGAAAAGACAACAGTTCCCCAAAGCTGTCACCAAATGTTCGGAGTAAAGGTCACAGTTTCGTAGCACTGTCACCAAAAGTTTCAAAAAAAAAAAAAAAAAAAAAAAAAAAAAAAAAAAAGACGGCCGACCCGGCAGAAAACCCCGGCGGCCAAAAGCCGGCGGCCCAACCCGGCGGCCATCACGAGCGGCGGCGGCAACGCTCAGATCTGTTCACCCTCTTCAGGGGTTTCGTTCACCTATATTTGTTTTGACTCACCCACGTCAAGGGTGTCCATCACCCACGTCAGAATTCTTCGATGCTTCCAGATATATCAAAGTTCGATGCGCAGCAAATGACCACCGTGGATTTTCTAAGGTACATCAAACTTCGATGATCCGCGATACATCAAAATTCCATTCTCAACAACAGTTCGATGCAACGGTGGTACATCAACCTTCGATGCGCTGAACACACAGACCGTTGATGCTCCCTGGTACATCCATTTTCGATGTTCTGTAAAACATCAAAATCAAATTCAAACTCAAAAAAAAAAAAAATCAGGAAAAAGCCGGCGGCCAAAGCCGGCGGCATCCACGAGCGGCGGCGGCGATCGGCGGCGAGCGGCGGCGGCGGACAGAGCCGGCGGCCACCAGCGAGCGGCAATCGGCGAGTAGTTGCCGATTAATCTCCGATTAATAGGAGCCTCTGATTTGTTGCAGCTCGGTACAACTTAATCCCGTAGCCCTCGGATCTTTCCGTCCCGTTCCTCTTGCCTTGCGGATATGTACACCCCACTAGGGCTTGGCCTAAAAATTTGTTTCGCTGATATCTTCTTCGTCTCACGTCCGAATTGGATGATTTTTGGCTCGTTGCGATCGCATTTCAATATCCTACGACATGAAGGTAAAATTTTGCAATTGGAGAATAATATTTTTGGGTACAATCACGTCATCAACATGTTTGGAGCAAGGGGCTAACCAACCAATTTCGTTTCTTCGATAACTTCTTCTTCATGCATCCAAATTGAGTGATTGTCGGCCCGATGAGATCGTATGTCAATTACCAAGGTCGTGAAGGCGACATTCCAATTTTCGGAGAAAGTTAAAATTTTTAGAAACGGACACCACCGAAAACACTGCAGTCCAGTTGATCGAACTACTGCAGTCCTTTTCCACATAACTATTATAGTCAATTGATCGAACTATTGTAATCCGTTTTCACAAAGAACACTGTTGGTCTTTGATCGAACAGCCGCAGATCCTTTTAATTCCTCTGATCCGGTGGGTCGAATCTGCTGTAGTCCGATTTTCCCCAAAAATTGTTTCAATACAGTTTTCCTCACAACTGGTTCAGTCCAGTTTTGCGCATAATCATTGCGGTGCTGACTGATCACTGTTCTTTGAAATACGATTCCGTGGCAACTGTCTTCGATCCAAACTTGGACTTAATCTGGTGCATTCCGGTCCACGAGACAAATCAATTACTAAGTCGAGACGAGACGCTAAGGCAACTATACTAATCATCGTCATTTGGAAAACACCGACATAGCCGGTGGGCATCCTAATCACTTCGTAAGCGCGATCACAGTAACATTTTCAATAAGGTAAGTATACAATTTACATATTTTTGCATCTTTTCATATATTCATGCATACTTTTGTTCAAGAAGACACCTTTAATGTGGCAAGCATCTTCTCACGAGGATGCACACATTTCAATTGCGCGCATCCGGAATAGTGGGATTGGCCCCCGCGCGAATTCCGGATAGCGCGACGTATTCAAAATCCCATGCGCGAGCAAAATGCGCAAGGCAGTGCACCCTTGTGCAAGCATTGAGCAGCATGACAATTACTATCTTCCGGGGGCGAGTTGCATATCACTCAACATGACTGACCATCACTTGGGGGGAGAGATATGTAACACCTCATGGTCTAAAATTACTCTTTTGGGCAATCTGTGTAACACTTCATACGCTTGGGGGCAAGTTACATAGCACCTAATTGCAATGCGGAATTAAGCTTAGAAAATCGAAACTTGTGTAAGCCAAACTTATTAATCCTCCAACGAGTTGCGGGGATTAAGAGGGGGCGACGTATACCCTAATATTTTTACGCAATTTTTACAATCGGTAATGTTAAACTGCTATAGTTATGTTGATTGAATTATTGTACTCAGTTCAAAAGCAACCGTCGACTTTCGGTTGGACGCGACCGATGCGATCGATTTTGCCTATGAATTCTCAGCTCGGTTGGGCGCTAGCCGATGCGATCTGGTTGCACTCGGTTGGGCGCTAGCCGATCTTTGTCTAGTTTTATTTGTAACGGTTACACCTAGGTTTATCGAAGCTGTTTAAATCCAGTCCCTCGGCAGTGCTGCGATCCAGTGATTGAGCTACTGCGATCCGTCTCTGTTTGTACTCCTGCCAGTCCAGTGATCGCAGTTGCTTTGCAATGCTCGATCTTCGCTGCGGTCCGGCTACTGTTCGCAACTCCTGCTGATCCAGTGATCGCAGTTCTGCTGGCGCTGATTTGTTACGCAACTCTGCGGTCCGGTGATCGCATTCTTCGCTGCCTTGATTTTGTTAGCAACTCCTGCCGATCCGGTGATCGCAGTTGCTTGTAGTGCGATTTGCTCGTCGCTCTGCTGATCCGGTGATCGCAGCTGCACGCAATGCTCGATCTCTGCTGCAGACCAGGTGATCGAAGGCTGCTGCGATCGGCTACATTCGCAACTCCTCTGATCCGACTAATCGCATTCTGCTGCATGATCCGGCTACATTCGCAACTCCTGATCCAGTGATCGCATTCTTTGTTAATGCCAGATTTTGTTCGCAACTCTGCGGTCCGGTGATCGCAGTCTTTGCGGTGGAGTTTGTTCGCAACTCCTGTGATCCGGTGATCGCCCATTTCTTGTAGTGCGATTTTGCTCGTTGCTCTGCTGATCCGGTGATCGCAGTTCTTTGCAATGCTCGATCTTCTGCCAGAACCGGTGATCGAAGATGTTGTAGTCGGCTCTGTTCGCAACTCTGCCGATCCGGTGATCGCATTCTTCTGCGATCTTGATTTTGCTTTCGTCACTCTGCTGATCCAGTGATCCATTTCTTGTAGTGTCTGATTTTGCTCGTTGCTCTGAGTCCGGTGATCGCAACTGCTGGCGATAGGTGTCTAAAACACCTAATTTACTATCTAGTAGTTACGCTTTCTTTGCTATTTTCTTGTGAATTATGTACTTTACGCGTATTTTGAGTTATTAGGTACTGGAGTCGCACGGAGGAAAAGAAGCGGAAATCATCAAAAGGCGTATTTCACATGCTATCCGGATCCCAGTCAAGGTTAAGGGCCAACTCTGTTGGAGGAGCACTACGGATTGGGATAGCTAAGGTTAAGAGGCTGCCAGGTTGGGTACCCCTTATCCGTTTCACCAAGGTGGCCATATTCACTGGTTCATTCCTACACTAACCCAAATCATTCTTCCTCTCAATCATTATCTTCCCCTAAACCAGAAATAGAGAGAAAAGATGGCATTTTGCTTTGTTGCCGAGAGATCGAGAAATTGAAAGGGGATAGCTCGGAGAGACATTTGTTCGAATTCATGGCGAGAGATGGTTTAAAGGGGTGAATCTATTTTTATCAGGAAGAAATGATGATGAACAAGTGATGTTGTTGCCATCGATTGAATCGATGGTCGAGTAGAAACCAGATTTGATGTGGGAAGAAGCTGAGCTCGATTTTGATGAATTTGAGAGAAAGGACGAGATTCAGAGGGATTAGAGGATCGAGATGGAGCCACTAAAAGTTGTTTGAGCTAGGGTCTTTGGTGAAAGCTTACACAGATTGAGTTCATGGAAGCTAGGGTTTTACGAGGAAGTCGTTGATGTTGATTTTGAATTTCAGATGGAGAATATGAGCTGCCTTAGAAGACCTGAGATGGGTGTTGCTCTAATTGAAGGAGGAAATTCTTGTGTTGTACTGGAAGTTAGGGTTTCAACAGGAATTGGAGATTTAAAGTTCAGTTCAGTTCAGATGTTGGTGCTAGAGTGGGGTGACCTGAGATGTTGGTGTTGCAGTGGTGGTTTGTGAAACTAGTGATGCTGGCAGAGGTTATGAAAGAATGGGTATTGTAGCTGCTTCAATTGGAGGTTCTGGTGGTGGATTTGGTTGAGTTTTGTGTTGCTGGTACTGAGAATGGGAGTGTTGGTGATTAGAGCCACACAATGGATGTGGTTGAATGAGTTTGGTGGAGTTAGATGGCAAAGAATTGATGATGCTGGTGTACTTAGAGTTGAGCTGGATGCCATATTTTTGGCCTGGTGGCCTGAAATGATGAATGCAATTCTGGTATAGAGAGGTGAAGTTGCAGCTCAGTTGGAAGAGCTGAAATTGCAGGAGTCTGTGAGCATTTGGAGCTGAGAAGAATTATGGTTGCACTGGTTTGCTGGAATGGCCTTGAAGCAGCAGGTTATGGAGAATAGCTCAGGTGAAGTATTATGGTGATGTTTAGATGAATGCTAGGTTTGAAGTGCAGTCAAGGGGTTGGCTGTGATATTTGAGTTGCAGTTATGGGTGCAGCTCTGGTTGCGTATGACAATGGCTTGAGCACGGTGGAATTCGGCTAGATACAGGTCTGGTGGAAGCTGAGTTTTCAATACAAAGGAAGGAGTGCGGTGGACTAGAGATTGCAAGTGTTGTTCTTTGCTCGGATGGTCGTCTAGAGTTTGTGAGATAGAGGCAGCGATCTTTTTGCACTGGTAAAGGCAAGAACTCGAGTGAAGAAGTCAAGTAACGAGAGAAGGTGGAACTGGTGTTGGTTGTGTGCAAGGTGCACTATGAAGGAGCTTACGAGATGGGGTTTGAGCTGGTATTGATGGTCTTTGCGGACCGAGAGCGTGAGGTTTGAGCTAATGGTTCGTAGATTTTGAGTTGCGGTGTATGAAGCCGATTCTTGGGTTCTCTCGTAGAGTAAATGTTGCGAGAAAATGGAGTTGAGGAGTTCAATGATGAAATGATGTCTAACGAGATGAAGGCACTTTGGTGCTATGAATGAATATCTTAGATGTATGTTAGGACGGGGAATGCTTGGTCTTGTTTGTGAATTGCGAGGCATGGACCGAGATGGAGTTCGCCAAGGAGTTGTGGTGATGGGGATCGGGGAGGAGTCGGTGACATGAATCTGAGATTCAGGTGGTGCAGTGGTGGTGTTACTATGAAGGGTATCGCAGTTGGCTTAAGGAATTGGTTGCAACCGAAAGCCAGTACACCGTGGTGATTTATGTTAGGACAAGAAAGAGCTGATTTGCAGTGAAGCCATCTTGGCTGGAGAGTAATGTTGCAGCACAATAATTGTGCCACACAAGCTCAGGCCAGTGCAATAGCCTGGGCTCATGCCAAGCTCAGTCAGACCAGTTAGACCTGACTACATCTGACTCCGTCCTGACTCGGTTGATCTGACTCGGTTTGACTTCTGAGTTGACCCGAGTTGATTCGTCCGAGTTGACCCGTTGACCGGTGACCGTGCGGACTTTGTCGGTCACCTGAGATGTCTGCCGGCGACTCTTCCGGCCAATTTCCGGCCACAATACCAGATTTCCGGCGACCACTTTTGGGACATATTTTCACATGGGTTTTTCACACACAATGGGCTTGGTGGACCACATGGGCTTTGGGCTATGAAGACCTAATTTTAGAAGTTGGAGAAAAGCTATAAAAGGGAAAGTTTTCTACAACTTTGAGATCACATATTATTATTCTTGGGAACTTGGAGAGTCGCTTTTGTTTACGCTTCTAGGGTTTGCTTTTGTTCATCTTCTTCTTTATTCAACTTATATTTTTGGTGATGAATTCCATAGCTATGAGTAGCTAATTTATTCATTATTGGTTAAGGATGTAGTCCTATTTCTAAAACTTGTGTTTGCTTTATGTATTAGTTTTCTCTCTTGATTATCGTTCAATTATCTACTGTTTTTATGATCACATGATTGATGTATTGTGATAGGATTATGATGTTTGATTAGTTAAGTGTCCAATTAATTGAACTTGCATCCTAGTCCATAGCTATTTTAGGGTTTTTCATCAAGCGATAACCCTGAATACGAGTAGCATGATATGTTTACGGTTTGTAGTGATACACTCTCGTAATCATATGTAGAGTTTGACCATTGTCCGAATTATTATGCGCAACGCATGACAATTGCATTGATTAGCCTATTTCTGAAACTTAATGCTCCTAGGAATTGAACTTAATTAGCGCAAGGCGTTAGGTTATTCTTTAGGTAGAATTCACATACGCAGCTCTAATGTGTGTGTTGATGAACTTAGGAAATTAATAGATTATCTTGCTCACTTGATTCTCTAGGCTTTTGATAATATAAGAGATTAAATCGTAATTCTAAACATATATGCAAGCACATGTCTAAGATTGAAGATGAATTCCTTGACCAATATCTTTCTCTATTGATTACTTTCTACAATTTACTTTGCTTTTAATTTTCTTTTATTGCTTACATAAAAATCAGAAATCCCCCCAATTGGTTACTTTAAGAAATTGAATACATAATAACTACAATCGCCTCTCTGTGGAAACGAACTCTTTCTTATCATATACTTTAGGAAAGTGAAATTATTTTTGACGCATACTGACGATCAAATTTTGGCGCCGTTCTTGGGAGGCATACGGCTAGTTATTAAGTTTTTAGTTTCTTATTTCTCGTTTTTTGCTTTTATCTTTGCTTCTTGTTTTCTTGTCTTGTTTCTCACTTGTTTGCGAGAATTGTTTTCGGGTACCTAATCCCCGGCTTCTAAAGATTGGAATTATCCACGGTGCGGGATAGCTACTCGAAGAGGCACAATACTCCAACCAAGTAAAGATACAACGGAAGAACAAGAGTTGGAAACGGAAGAAGAGACTTTCCAACAAGGAGAAGCAGTTTTAGAACAAGAGGTTAGGGTGAACAAGGACTACCTTTTGAAGAAAAAGAAGAAGCAATGGGTGATGCAAATCGTTCACTCAAGGAGTTAGCTTCTCATAGGCTTGATACACAACAGGGGTGTATTCAAACGAACTCTACTTTTGAGATAAAACCGGGGTTGCTTAGAGGATTACCAAAATTCCATGGCATGGTGAATGAAGACCCAAACAAACATCTTATGGACTTACACACCATTGTCACGGCCATGCTTCCAGCGGATGTTGCGGCGGATGGTGCAGTGTTGAAAGTTTTCCGTTTCTCTTTGATGGATAGTGCTAAGGATTGGTTGTACTATTTACCTCCCGGAAGTGTCACAACATGGAATGGGCTGAAGAAACTCTTTTTAGAGAGATATTTTCCTGCATCAAAGGCTACTCAAATTCGCAAGGAGATTTGTGGGATGAAGAAAAATGTGGGAGAATCCCTATATGAATGTTGGGAACGCTACAAGAGATTGGTGGCAAGATGTCCTCACCACCAATTCAGTGACGCTATGATCATCCAATACTTCTATGAAGGACTCCAATCAAGTGATAGGAATCTTCTTGACGCTGCGGGTGGTGGTGCACTAGTTAACAAGACGGTGGCACAAGCGAGAGAGTTGATTGAAAACATGGCAGCGAACTCACAACAATTCTTGAGTTGTGGTTCGGATGTGATTCTAAGAAGGGTGAATGAGGTGAGCGAGGTTGAGGAACTTCGTCAACAAATGGGTAACATGAACGCAATGCTTCAACAAGTTGCAGCCGCGGTGATACCAAGTTCCTCTCAAGCTTATGAGGACGAGCAATCTAATGCGATCTTTCCAAATCAACAAAGACAGTATGATCCCTACTCCAACACTTACAATCCGGGATGGAGAGATCACCCCAATTATAGCTATGCCAATAAGCAAGGAGCGATTCAACAACCTAGTTTCAACAACCCGAGTGGATTTCAACCTCAACAACATCAATTCCAGCCGAGACAAAAATTTCAACAACAACAACAACCTCAAAATATGGGGTCCAATATGGAGGAGTTCTTTGAAATCTTTTATGCAAAGAACGGAGAGTACGGTTAAGGATTTGCAAACTCAAGTTGGTTCTATGGCTATTGAGTTGAATCAATTGAAGGCACAAAATGGTGGGAAACTCCCTTCTCAACCTATCAACCCAAAAGAGGGTGTCAATGCAATTACGTTGAGAAGTGGTACACAACTTGTGCAACCCGAAGTTGCTGATTCGGGTATGGTGGAAACACCAAAGGAACCTGTTTTGGAGGAGAAAATCGAGGATTCTCCCCAAACTTCTGAGGTACCTATATCTAACTCTAAAACTCCGGTTTCTACTTATGTTCCTCCTTTACCTTTCCCTCGCAGATTTGCAAATTCCAAGAAGGCGGAACTAGAAAAGGAGATTTTAGACATTCTCAAGAAGATCCATGTGAACATACCACTCATAGATGCAATCAAGCAAGTTCCAAAGTATGCAAAGGTGTTGAAGGACTTGTGTACCAATAAACATAGGCTCAAAGGTAATGAAGTGCTTAGTATGGGGGAGAATGCTTCGGCAATCTTACAACACAAACTCCCACTTAAGTGCAAGGATCCCGGAAGCTTTGACATTCCCGTCACAATTGGTAACACCACATTTAATAAAGCTATGTTGGACTTAGGTGCATCCGTTAATGTTATGCATGCGTCTATGTATAATTCACTTGATCTTGGTCCTCTTAAAAAGTCTGGAATTGTGTTGCAATTAGCCGATCGTTCTAATGTCTACCCAATGGGTATTGTTGAGGATGTTCTTGTGCAGGTTAATCAAATTGTATTTCCAACTGACTTTTGCGTGTTAGAGATGGATGAAGGTTCACCGGACTCGTCTCTTTCATTGCTACTTGGGCGTCCCTTCATGAAAACGGCGAAAACCATTATTGATGTTGATAAGGGAACACTAACTATGGAGTTTGATGGAGAAATAATACGTTTCAACATTTTCGAGACGATGAGATATCCTAGTGATGTCCACTCTTGTTTCTCCATTGATGTGATGGACACATTGGCGCAACAAATGTTTGAGTTGAATGGTGTTGATACTTTGGAAACCGTGCTCACTACACCTATTGACGATGGTTATGCATATGGTGATGAGATTAAAGAAACCATTGGTTCTCTTGACTCATTACCGGAAAAATCAGCAATTAAGAATATTTCATATGATTCTTTACCTTGCAATAATGAAAAACTTGTGCCATCTATTGTTAAATCTCAAAGTTTAGAATTGAAACCTCTTCCAAGTCACTTAAAGTACTTGTACTTGGGTGACAATGAAGATTTACCCGTGATTGTTTCTAACGAGCTTAATGAATTACAAGAGCAAAAACTTCTAAGGGTTCTAAGGACATACAAGACGGCCATAGGATGGACAATCGCCGATATCAAGGGTATAAGCCCTGCCGTTTGTATGCACAAGATCTGTGTGGAGGATGATACAAAGCCTACAAGGGAAGCGCAACGTCGTTTGAATCCTCCCATGATGGAAGTTGTGAAAAAGGAGATACTCAAGCTTTTGGACGTGGGTATTATCTACCCCATATCCGATAGCAAGTGGGTAAGCCCGGTACAAGTGGTACCAAAGAAATCAGGTGTGACGGTGGTGGAGAATGATAAGAACGAACTTGTCCCAACTCGTGTGCAAACCGGTTGGAGGGTTTGTATTGATTATAGAAAATTGAATGCCACTACTAGAAAAGATCACTTTCCATTGCCTTTTATTGATCAAATGCTTGAACGTTTAGCTGGACACTTTTACTATTGCTTTCTTGATGGCTATTCAGGTTATAATCAGATTGTGATAGCACCGGAGGACCAAGAGAAAACCACTTTCACTTGTCCTTTCGGTACTTTTGCTTATAGAAGGATGCCTTTTGGCTTATGAAATGCTCCGGCTACCTTTCAAAGGTGTATGGTAAGTATCTTTTCGGAATATGTTGAAAACATAATTGAAGTGTTCATGGATGACTTTAGTGTCTTTGGTGATTCATTTGACCTTTTCTTGAACAATTTGTCTCTAATCCTTGAACGATGTGTTGAAACAAATCTTGTGCTAAATTGGGAGAAGTTCCATTTCATGGTAACTCATGGCATAGTTTTAGGCCATATAATATCTTCTAAAGGCTTGGAAGTCGATAAATCTAAGATAGACCTTATTCGTGCTCTAACCCCTCCCACTATGGTGAGGGAGATACGTTCTTTTCTTGGTCATGCAGGTTTCTATCGTAGATTCATCAAGGACTTTTCCAATATAGCATCACCACTTTGTAATTTATTGCAAAAAGATGTGGTTTTTAACTTTGATGAGAAATGTATGGTGGCATTCAATCGTTTGAAAGAACTTTTGATTTCAGCCCCTATCATTAAACCACCAGATTGGAGCAAGCCCTTTGAGCTTATGTGTGATGCTAGTGATTATGCGGTTGGTGCGGTGCTTGGGCAGCGTGTGGGGAGGATACCTCATGCTATCTATTATGCTTCTAGAACGTTAAATGAGGCCCAACAAAACTACACAACCACTGAAAAAGAGTTATTAGCCATTGTTTTTGCTTTAGAAAAGTTTCGCTCTTATCTAATTGGTACAAAAGTTGTTGTCTTTTCTGATCATGCAGCGCTTAAGTACTTGCTTACAAAGAAAGAGGCGAAACCGAGTCTCATACGGTGGATTTTACTCTTGCAAGAGTTTGATCTTGAAATCAAAGACAAGAAAGGAATTGAGAACACCGTTGCGGATCACTTGAGCCGACTTGCTGTGGACAAGGAGACTATCCTGTTGCGTGAAAGTTTCCCGGATGAGCAACTATTCTCAATTGCCTTTGGAGAACCATGGTACGCTGATATTGTTAATTACTTAGTGTCTAAACAAATCCCAAAGAACTTGTCTCGTCTTTGAGAGGGACAAACTTAAGAAGTTAGGAAACCAATACATATGGGATGATCCATACTTATGGAAGCATTGTAGTGACCAAGTAATACGTAGGTGTGTTCCCGAAATTGAATTTAATTCTATCTTGTCCTTTTTCCACTCATATGCTTGTGGAGGACACTTTGGGAGTAAGAGAACCGCTCTCAAGGTACTAGAATGTGGTTTCTTTTGGCCAACTTTGTTTAAGGATGCACATGCATTTTGTATCACATGTGATAGGTGCCAAAGAACATGCAATCTAGGTGCTCGAAATCAAATGCCGCAAACTATTATTCAATTTGTGGAGGTTTTTGATGTATGGGGAATTGATTTTATGGGTCCTTTTGTCAATTCTAGTGGGAATTATTATATCTTGCTTGATGTGGATTATGTCTCGAAATGGGTGGAAGCTAAGGCCACCCCAACTAATGATTCTAAAGTTGTTTCAGATTTTGTGCAAGCTAATATATTTGCAAGGTTTGGCATTCCAAGGGCTATAATTAGCGATGGAGGTTCACATTTCAAAAACAGGTTCTTGCAAAGCTTGTTAAGGAAGTACAATGTGTCGCATAGGATTGCAACTCCCTACCATCCACAAACAAATGGACAAGCCGAAGTTTCCAACCGAGAGGTGAAATCCATTCTTGAAAAGACGGTGAATCCAACAAGGAAGGATTGGAGTTCGCGACTCAATGATGCTTTGTGGGCGTATAGAACCGCATATAAAACACCTATTGGGATGTCTCCTTTTAGGCTTGTTTATGGTAAACCTTGTCACTTACCCGTTGAAATTGAGCATAAGGCGTTTTGGGCTATTAAGCAATGCAATATGGAGTTGGATGGTCTTTGGAAGGCAAAGGAAGTTACAACTTCAAAAGTTAGAGGAGATTCGCAATGATGCATTTGAAAGCTCACGGATTTACAAGGAAAAGACGAAAGCATTTCATGATAATATGATTACAAAGAAACAATTTTGCATTGGGCAGAAAGTGCTTTTGTTTAATTCTCGCTTGCAATTATTTCGGGTAAATTAAGGTCACGTTGGATTGGACCTTTTATTGTGACTAATGTGTTTTCTCATGGTGCAGTGGAAATTCGTAGTTTAGCTACAGGAAATGAACTTAAAGTGAATGGGCACCGGTTGAAACCATATTATGAGAACTTCTCTTCGGATGTTGTGGAAGGAGTTAATCTTGTGGAAGTACTCCCTCGGAGGAGTCATAGAAAGCAAGGAGATAGTCGGGTGACGACTTTAAACCAAGCGCTAAATGGGAGGCAACCCATCGGTTTTGTATCTCTTGTCTTTTATTTTATTTTCTTGTCATGTTTTTACTTTTTTCTGATTTTTTGTCACTTTTCCATTAGGATTTCCCACCTTGAATTTATTTGGAAGATTCAATTACATTGAGGACAATGTAAAGTTTAAGTGTGGGGGAGTGGTTTACTTTGTAAATTTTTCAAATTTTTCAACTTTTGTGTACAGTAGTGAATAAGAAAACTCCAACTTGTAGTTAGTTTAGAGTCACATAGTATACATGTCGCTAAGATTACATCGAGAATCTCATAAGAGTGACTGAACTTAGAGATGACAGAGAACATGATCGGGTTTCTTAACTGTATGAGAGTTAAAGTTGGATTTAACCATGCCAAAGTGGCAAATAAGGTGCAGATCGAATTCGGTATTAGAGCGGTGATCCCCTATAGTGGAGACTACCCATGTTACATAATGTGAGGCACCGACCTTCAATTCTTTGTACTGTCTAAATTTGTGCTTTTTGAGTGTGTGTCACCGTACGTAAATTAGGGCAGAATGGTGAGCTGCCCAACCTCCCACCATAGAAGCACTATTTTGATCTCTTGAGTGCTATTTTTATCAACCATGTTGGTGACATCGAATTGCTAACTTACATACCACTTGTAATCTTATTCGCAGTTAGCACCATCCACCTTATCTCTCTCTACACCAACAGGTCCATAGAAACACCATCATCATCAACAAGAGGAGCATCACAAATTCGAAGGAAAGTTGAACACGTTCGAGGTTTACAAGCAACGGTACAAAATTGAGCAGATTTCAGATTCAAGTAAAGCAACAAAACAAGGAGCAGAATTTTTATAAGTTGAAGACTATTGTACAAGAGTGAAAATTATCAAGATGAGAGTTCGAGAAGTTTATGATATCAAGACATATAAGTTGTGAAGAATCAAGCGGTAAAGTACTTACACCATGGCCTTTGTACTTACATTTTTATTTATCTTATTTGTATTTTATTTTTCTCTTGTCTTAAAAAAAAAAAAAAAGTATATTTTGGGTTTATATAGTTCGTTTTTAGTTTTGTATTCTTTCAATAAAGCCAAGGGAAGAAGGAATATCTATAATGAAGTTTCAAGCAACAAGGAATTTGAGGAAAGAATCATATTGTCGAGATTCTACGAAGTTCAAGAGTTATCATCAAGAGTTGAAGACCGAAGACGAAGATGAAGACACCAATAGAAGACCGAAGACGTTTCTATGGATGCTGTGAGAGTGGTGCTAGCTGCACGCCGAACGGATAACGAGGTAAGTAAGCATATTCCCACCTTCGTTAAGTGGTTGATTTCCTTTCTTAGAGATCGTCAGAAAAATTGGTTTTCAAAAATTTGTAAAAGATGTGGGTTTTCAAAATACTTCGGAGGGTTTACCTTCCTACCATTCAACGTGTCGCAGGATTCTCTCTTCATTCCTACCTGGACACATGTGTGACCCATAAAGAGTTGTTTATTATTGAGAGCAACTTCATAAAACCATTTCTTGTGAGGCAGAGTCGAGACTTTCGATCACTCCGAACCCGAATTTCTTTCGATAAGGGATGGTTATTTCTCTCTCAACTTTTAAGGATGAGATTGTGTTCATTTATGTGTCTAACTTCTTATGACTAGTGTGCAGAATCTCTATGTCTTCTTAGCGTGTTGGATGCTATCATTACGGAGAACTAGTAAGTTGGAAAAATAGGTTTTGTGGGTATATCTCTAGTAAACCCTCACGAGACTATAACTCGTCCACTAGGGACACCTAGGGGTTTAAAGGCTTGTTATTTATGCTAAAAGTGACCGTAGCCTCGACGACACGGAGTTGTATGTATGTTTTAGAATTGTTTTGTTTAATTTGCTCGAGGACTAGCAAAGTCTAAGTGTGGGGGAATCTGATAGGTGTCTAAAACACCTAATTTACTATCTAGTAGTTACGATTTCTTTGCTATTTTTCTTATGAATTATGTACTTTACGCGTATTTTTGAGTTATTAGGTACTCTGGAGTCGCACGGAGGAAAAGAAGCGGAAATCATCAAAAAGGCGTATTTCACATGCTATCCGGAGCCCAGTCAAGGTTAAGGGCCAACTCTGTTGGAGGAGCACTACGGACAGGATAGCTAAGGTTAAGGGGGCTGCCAGTTGGGTACCCCTTATCCGTTTCACCAAGGTGGCCATATCCACTGGTTCATTCCTACACTAACCCAAATCATTCTTCCTCTCAATCATTATCTTCCCCTAAACCAGAAATAGAGAGAAAAGATGGCAGCTGCTGTTGCCCGAGAGATCGAGAAATTGAAAGGGGATAGCTCAGAGAGACACTGTTCGAATTCATGGCAGAGATGGTTTAAAGGGGTGAATCTATTTTTATCAGGAAGAAATGATGATGAACAAGTGATGTTGTTGCCATCGATTGAATCAGTGGTCGAGTAGAAACCAGATTTGATCTGGGAAGAAGCTGAGCTCGATTTTGATGAATTTGAGAGAAAGGACGAGATTCAGAGGGATTAGAGGATCGAGATGGAGCGACTAAAAGTTGTTTGAGCTAGGGTCTGCTGGTGAAAGCTTACACAGATTGAGTTCATGGAAGCTAGGGTTTTCTGAGGAAGCTGTTGATGTTGATTTTGAATTTCAGATGGAGAATATGAGCTGCCTTAGAAGACCTGAGATGGGTGTTGCTCTAATTGAAGGAGGAAATTCTTGTGTTGTACTGGAAGTTAGGGTTTCAACAGGAATTGGAGATTTAAAGTTCAGTTCAGTTCAGATGTTGGTGCTAGAGTGGGGTGACCTGAGATGTTGGTGTTGCAGTGGTGGTTTGTGAAACTAGTGATGCTGGCAGAGGTTATGAAAGAATGGGTATTGTAGCTGCTTCAATTGGAGGTTCTGGTGGTGGATTTGGTTGAGTTTTGTGTTGCTGGTACTGAAAATGGGAGTGTTGGTGATTAGAGCCACACAATGGCTGTGGTTGAATGAGTTTGGTGGAGTTAGATGGCAAAGAATTGATGATGCTGGTGTACTTAGAGTTGAGCTGGATGCCATATTTTTGGCCTGGTGGCCTGAAATGATGAATGCAATTCTGGTATAGAGAGGTGAAGTTGCAGCTCAGTTGGAAGAGCTGAAATTGCAGGAGTCTGTGAGCATTTGGAGCTGAGAAGAATTATGGTTGCACTGGTTTGCTGGAATGGCCTTGAAGCAGCAGGTTATGGAGAATAGCTCAGGTGAAGTATTATGGTGATGTTTAGATGAATGCTAGGTTTGAAGTGCAGTCAAGGGGTTGGCTGTGATATTTGAGTTGCAGTTATGGGTGCAGCTCTGGTTGCATATGACAATGGCTTGAGCACGGTGGAATTCGGCTAGATACAGGTCTGGTGGAAGCTGAGTTTTCAATACAAAGGAAGGAGTGCAGCTGGACTAGAGATTGCAGTGTTGTTCTTTGCTCGGATGGTTTGTCAGAGTTGTGAGATAGAGGCAGCGATCTTTGCATTTGGTAAAGGCAAGAACTCAGTGAAGAAGTCAAGTAATGAGAAGAAGGTGGTACTGGTGTTGGTTGTGTGCAAGGTGCACTATGAAGGAGCTTCTGAGATGGGGTTTGAGCTGGTATTGATGGTGCTGCGACTGAGAGCGTGAGGTTTGAGCTAATGGTTCTGTAGATTTTGAGTTGCAGTGTATGAAGCTGATTCTTGGGTTCTCTGTGGAGTAAATGTTGGCAGAAAATGGAGTTGAGGAGTTCAATGATGGAATGATGTCTAACAGATGAAGGCACCGGTGCTATGAATGAATATCTTAGATGTATGTTAGGACAGGGAATGCTTGGTGCTGGCTGTGAATTGCAGGCATGGACTGAGATGGAGTTCTGCCAAGGAGTTGTGAGATGATGGGGATCAGGGAGGAGGTGGTGACATGAATCTGAGATTCAGGTGGTGCAGTGGTGGTGTTACTATGAAGGGTATCGCAGTTGGCTTAAGGAATTGGTTGCAACTGAAAGCTGTACACTGTGGTGATTTATGTTAGGACAAGAAAGAGGCGATTTCTGGTGAAGCCATCTTGGGCTGGAGAGTAATGTTGCAGCACAATGATTGTGCTACACAAGCTCAGGCCAGTGCAATAGCCTGGGCTCATGCCAAGCTCAGTCAGACCAGTTAGACCTGACTACATCTGACTCTGTCCTAACTCGGTTGATATGACTCGGTTTGACTTCTGAGTTGACCCGAGTTGATTCGTCCGAGTTGACCCGTTGACCGGTGACCTGGCGGACTTTGCCGGTCACCTGAGATGTCTGCCGGCGACTCTTCCGGCCAATTTCCGGCCCCAATACCATATTTCCGACGACCACTTTTGGGACATATTTTCACATGGGTTTTTCACACACAATGGGCTTGGTGGACCACATGGGCTTTGGGCTATGAAGACCTAATTTTAGAAGTTGGAGAAAAGCTATAAAAGGGAAAGTTTTCTACAACTTTGAGATCACATATTATTATTCTTGGGAACTTGGAGAGCCGCTTTTGTTTACGCTTCTAGGGTTTGCTTTTGTTCATCTTCTTCTTTATTCAACTTATATTTTTGGTGATGAACTCCATAGCTATGAGTAGCTAATTTATTCATTATTGGTTAAGGATGTAGTCCTATTTCTAAAACTTGTGTTTGCTTTATGTATTAGTTTTCTCTCTTGATTATCGTTCAATTCTCTACTGTTTTTATGATCACATGATTGATGTATTGTGATAGGATTATGATGATTGATTAGTTAAGTGGCCAATTAATTGAACTTGCATCCTAGTCCATAGCTATTTTAGGGTTTTTCATCAAGCGATAACCCTGAATACGAGTAGCATGATATGTTTACGGTTTGTAGTGATACACTCTCGTAATCATATGTAGAGTTTGACCATTGTCCGAATTGTTATGCGCAACGCATGACAATTGCATTGATTAGCCTATTTCGAAACTTAATGCTCCTAGGAATTGAACTTAATTAGCGCAAGGCGTTAGGTTATTCTTTAGGTAGAATTCACATACTTGTGACTCTAATGTGTGTGTTGATGAACTTAGGAAATTAATAGATTATCTTGCTCACTTGATTCTCTAGGCTTTTGATAATATAAGAGATTAAATCGTAATTCTAAACATATATGCAAGCACATGTCTAAGATTGAAGATGAATTCCTTGACCAATATCTTTCTCTATTGATTACTTTCTACAATTTACTTTGCTTTTAATTTGCTTTTATTGCTTACATAAAAATCAGAAATCCCCCCAATTGGTTACTTTAAGAAATTGAATATATAATAACTACAATCGCCTCTCTGTGGAAACGAACTCTTTCTTATCATATACTTTAGGAAAGTGAAATTATTTTTGACGCATACGACAGCGATCAGCTGCAATGCTCGATGCTGCTGCAGACCAGCTGATCGAAGCTGCTGCAGTCCAGCTCTGTTCGTAACTCCTGCAGTCCAGCTGATCGCAGCTCTTTGCAAGTGCGATTTTGCTCAATCTTTGCTCTGCAGACCGGTGATCGAAGATCTTTGCAGTCCAGCTCTGTTCGCAACTCCTGCCGATCCAGTGATCGCATGTTGCTGCAGTGCGCTTTGCTCGTCACTCCTGCTGATCCGGTGATCACAATTGCTGCAGACCCGACTTCACTCAATGTTGTTACTGCTCATTTCCAACATCACTCTGCTCCATTATCAAGCTTCTGCTGCAGCACCTCAGTCTTGTTTTTGCAGCACTTGGGGGAGACTTGATTACGATCTCCACAATCAACGAAGGTGTTTCTATTTACTATTCAGCAACATAAATGTACTCTTGGGGGCGTCTTGATTTCCGCAAAAAACAAGGGAAGTTCTCCAATCACCTCAATATCAATAGTCCACACTTTGGGGCGAGTTTTATCATTGACTAAGGAACACGAAATTTTTTCTTAACCCCTAACAAGTTGGAGGTTAAGAGGGGGCGATGTTTGTACCATAAGTAAAAATACCACTTAATGGGCCAAATTGATACTTGAATCATGTTTTGGTCCTCATCCAAGCCCACTAACCAGTCAACCAAGGCAGCCCACCAGTCTGCACGGACTGGTCAATGGTCAAAGTCGGTCAACTATCAAAGTCAACTTCCGGTCAAGGTTGATGGTCAAAGTCGGTCAACTATCAAAGTCAACTCCCGGTCAAGGTCATGGTCAACGGTCGGTCAACAGTCAAGGTCAACCGTCGATCAACTATCGAAATCAGTCGCACCCCTAGCCAATTTTCAGTCTTGTAGCCAGCAAAGCTGCAAACCAATTCCCAGCCAAAAACTCTTCCACGCGCCAACCGGTCTCCAACCATGCGCCCACCGGCCTCCATCCACACCGCCACCATCATGCTCATGTCAACCATCAAGCAGTCCCTACCCATGAAGTCACTATTTCGCCAAAGAAAGCGCAACCATCATTTATGCACGAGAATTTATCATGGAAGCATAAATGTGCAGTTTCATGCGAAGTGAATTCCAGCGGTTTCAGCCATGCGAATTGAAGTCCAGCAGTTTCAGCCATGCAATATTCATTTAAAGCGATTTCGGCCATGCGGTGCTAAATGCAAGAAGATTTCAACCATGCGGTACTAATTGCAGCGATTTCATACATGCAAAATTAACTCCAGCTATTTCATTCAGAATTGATGATGGACACATGAATGAGCAGTTAATGTAATTTATGTTTGTATTTAGATGTGGAACTGTATAAATAGGAAAGGGCAGAAATCAGGAAAAGAGGGGGAAGAGGAGGAGGAGAGAAAAACATATTTTGTAATACAAAAGTCAATAAAATATTTCTCCCCAAGGGGATTCGCCCGTGGACGTAGGCAACCTATGCCGAACCACGTTAAACCTCTGTCTTTCATTTTGTTCTTCATTTCGTCTCCTAACCCAAAATACACACCAAACTATCCATTCATCGTGTTTCGTGCCCAAAAGTAATTTTGGGTACAAACAATTATGTGAAACAACTTGAACGGTACCAAAGACCAATGTTCAAGTGTCAATCAATTCATATCAACAACCAAAGGTTGGATTATCTAATTGATTGAACTTACACACAACCTGTGATATTTCAATTATCTAAACAAATATAATGCGGAAAAGAAATAACACAGACACCAGAAATTTTGCTAACAAGGAAACCGCAAATGCAGAAAAACCCCGGGACCTAGTCCAGATTGAACACCACACTATATTAAGCCGCTACAGACACTAGCCTACTGCAATTTAACTTTGGACTGGAATGTAGTTGAGCCCTAACCAATCTCACACTGATCAAGGTACAGTCGCGTTCCTTACGCCTCTAGAACCACGCATGATTCTGCGCACTTGATTCCCTTAGCTGATCTCACCCACAACTAAGAGTTGCTACGACCCAAAGCCGCGGACTTGATAAACAAATCTGTCTCACACAGAAAAGTCTATTGAATAGATAAATTTTTCTCCCACAGAAATACATACGGGTTTTGTTCCTTCTTTTGATAAATCAAGGTGAACAGGAACCAATTGATACACCGGACTTATATTCTCGAAGAACAGCCAAGTAATATCAATCACCTCACAATAATCTTAATCATATGGTAGCGAAACAAGATATTGTGGAATCACAAATGATGAGACTAAGATGTTTGTGACTACTTTTTATCTTGCCTATCGGAGAATAAATCTCGAGCAAATCTTATAGAAGATAGTACTCAATACGATAAAATACAGCAAGATCAGAACACACAACTACAGAGAAAATAGTTGGGTCTGGCTTCACAATGCCAGTGAATTCTTCAAGTCGTTAACCTAATGGTTTTAGAAAAACCTAGGCTAAAGGAGAATCGACTCTAGTCGCAACTAGTATCATACAGGAAGTATGGGGATTAGGTTTCCCAGTTGCTAGAGTTCTCCCTTATATAGTCTTCCAATCAGGGTTTGCAATCAATGCAACCTTGGTAACAAAGCATTCAATATTTACCGTCAGATGAAAACCTGATTAGACTCAAGCTAATATCTTTCAACCGTTAGATCGAACTTAGCTTGTCACGTACAAATAAAATGCACCTTCATTGAGATAAGGGTAACCGTACCTAAACGTGTACACTTAGTTGGCTCAACAATAGTTAACCGAAGTTAGCTATATGAACACTTTCATATCAACCTTATTCATCTTTATCACAACTAGTTCTGTTAGAGCATTGCTCGGTTGAACCCACCAAGCGTTGGTATGTCAAGTTTGGTTATCATATTTTAGTGAATCAAAACTCATTTAAAGAGTCGCTTGATTATGTACTAGAGTCAACTTTGTATAGGTTAGCTTGAAAGTATTAGGATGTGAGACATTACAAGTATTGCGTAGACTTGAAGAAGTAAGAGCTACAACGACAACATCATCCTTCCACTTGAGGTTAGTGATATTTGACTTGAACTGTTTCATTCCATAACGTATCTTTCAAGTCGTGCATATTGGAAACAAAACTTCGAAGCATAAACACTCTAGTTAGACATAGTATTAAGGAATACAATACGAGGTTTATTGCTTAACCATTAAACTTTGTAGATAAGACATCGACATAATCGTTTAAATGCTATTGTGATTATGTATGGGTATGAGGTGAGGATTTCATCCTAGGAAACAATGTTTTACATGTGTTTTAAGGAAGTAAATTCATGAACTTGTTTTGTGAATCGAAAAGGAAATCGCCGAGCGTTATTGGTATTGTTATTCATTGCATATCTTGTGAACAACCAATATGTGTGATTAGTATAACCGCTCATGACTTGTTTGTGTTCTTGGTAAAACTATTCACACAGGCCTGACTTTTGTATTGGTATGACTTTTATTAGTAAAACCGATCTTAAGTAATCACCTGAGATGGTATGATCGAGTTTGCGATTTTGTGTAAGACCGACTCTGGGTAAAGGGGAACCGATCCTAAAAAGAGGTGCAACACATCACAAAGGGGAATCGATCCTTGTATGAGGTGCAACATGTTTTAGCAGAAAGGGGAACCAATCCTATGGACATGTGCAACACGTTTTTAGGTAAAGGGGAACCGATCCTATGGACATGTGCAACACATTCAAGTTAGATACCATATATATATGGGGAACCGATCCTAGTACCTAGTCAACCGAATTTTGGAAAGCTAGTGTGACTATGCACAGTATTCACATGGAGGTAGAACCAAAACTTGTTTTGGTAGAACCGTTAAACCCATGATTTGTGATTGAGTGTTCTTGAAAGTAAGATGAACCAATTCTAAACTTGTTTGGAAGTGTGGCAAATCGGTTTCAAGATTGTAAGTATGAAAGAGGATTTACAGATTAAGGATGTCGACATACTTTGAACATGTGCAGTAACGCTTATCTTTAATTGTTCAAAGTTATTCCTTAATAGCTAAAGGAAGAAAATCCCAGGATCGAAACATAAATAAGTTAAGAATATTTTATTTAAGGTTTTTAATTTTATTTTAGGAAAATGAGAATTAGTAATGTGCACTTACTAGTTGAAGATTTTCCAAAGAGATTTTCGGTCAATATTTTGGACAAAGCATTTCCAGGAATTATGGAAACCGAATTTGGAATATATTGCATATCTTGAGAATATTTTCGGTTTTGGAAATTCCTTGGTGTCCAAACTTCCTTGTCTATAAATACTTGAAGTTTGCATTTCTAGCAAACTAATCCTTCGTGACAGCAAACTTCCTCGGTTGTGTTGTTACTGGTGAAGCCGCCTATTCGGAGAGGAGAGTAACCTAATTAGGCGAAATCTCTTACAGACGCTCAGTTTAAAGTCTTCTTTGGGATTGAGAAGCTCTATTAGTACCGTTGGTGGGAAACTAGATAATTGTGGTTCATCTTGTGTATTCGATTGATTTGATTGACTAACGGTGGTTGAACTTTGATTGCACCTAGTTTGTGAAAAAGCGGGGGTCTAACAACCTCACCCAATATTTCGATTATCAATCTGTATGGACTAACTCAAATATACTTTTAAGAGAATCAACTAGACAGTCAGACTCAATCTTAATAAAAAGTATATCAAGGAGTTAATGTCTCTATCTCTCGATTTGATCTTTACTCAAGCAAATGGAAATCTGCGAGTCTTTATCAAATACTAGAGATATAAACTTGGATGGTACCAAAGACCAATATCCAAGTGTCAATCAATTTCCAATCAACAACCAAAGATTGGATTTCACAATTGATCGATACAACGCAAAACCTGTGATATTTCAATTATATAACAAAATATAATGCGGAATAGAAATAACACAGGCACCAGAAGTTTTGTTAACGAGGAAACCGCAAATGCAGAAAAACCTCGGGACCTAGTCCAGATTGAACACATACTGTATTAAGCCGCTACAGACACTAGCCTACTACAAACTAACTTCTTTCTGGACTGTAGTTGAAACCCAATCAATCTCACACTGATTCAAGGTACAGTTGCGCTCCTTACTTCTCTGATCCCAGCAGGATACTACGCACTTGATTCCCTTAGTTGATCTCACCCACAACTAAGAGTTGCTACGACCCAAAGTCGAAGACTTTAATAAACAAATATGCATCACACAGAAAAGGCTACAGAATAGATAAATCTGTCTCCCACAGATAAACTTACAAGTTTTGTTCCGTCTTTTGATAAATCAAGGTGAACAGGAACCAATTGATAACCCGGACTTATATTCCCGAAGAACAGCCTAGTATTATCAATCATCTCACAATAATCTTAATCGACGCAGCGAAAAAAGATATTGTGGAATCACAAATGATGAGACGAAGATGTTTGTGATTACTTTTCTATCTTGCCTATCGGAGATAAAGATCTCAAGACAATCGTTACGATTGTACTCAAAATGATAGAATCAGCAAGATCAGATCACACAACTACGAGAAAGTAGTATCGGTCTGGCTTCACAATCCCAATGAAGTCTTTAAGTCATTAACCTGGTTTAAGAAGAAAACCTAAGGTTAAAGAAGAATCAACTCTAGCTAATACAACTAGTATCACACGGAAGGTGTGGGGATTAGGATCCCAGTTGCTAGAGTCCTCCCTTATATAGTCTTTCAAATCAGGGTTTGCAATCAATGTTAGCATGGTAACAAAGCATTCAATATTCATCGTTAGATGAAAACCTGATTAGATTCAAGCTAATATCTTTCAACCGTTGGATCGAAAACTTAGCTTGTTACACACAAATGAAATGTACTATTTTGGGTTTATGTAACCGTACCCAAACATGAACATTTGTTGGTTCAAAAATAGTTAACCAAATGGTTAGCCATATGAGCACTTTCATACAAACCATATTCTTCTTCACCATAACTAGTTCAAATGACTCAAATGAACTAGTTAGAGAGTTGTTCAATTGCAAGGAAATCTTATGTAACTACACAAGACACAATCGAATCAAAAACGATTTGATTCACTCGAATCGGTTCATGAACTATATATTCACGGTTTGTAATTTGCATTCCTTAGTTTTTATAAATGAGTTCACAAACAATCGTTTTTAGATATAACCAACTCAAGTTCGCAAACTTAGTTCGCGGACTTAAGTTCCCGGAAGGAGTTCTCAAACTCCAGAAGAAATTCTCGGGAAGAGAACTTCCGCCAGTTCGCGGACTTAGCTCACGGCTCTGATTCCGGTTCTCTTGATAAACAAAGTTCGCAAACTTCGGTTCAAGGAAAGTAAACTTGTTTGGAAGTGTGGTAAATCGGTTTCAAGGTTATCAGTGTGAAAGAGAACTTACAAAGTTAAGATGTCGACAAACTTTGAACACGTGATGTGAATGTTTATTTCTATAATTGTTCAAAGATATTCCTTAACGGCTAAGGGAAGAGAATCCCAGGATTGAAACATAAGTAAGTTAAGAATCTTTTAATTAAGGTTATTAATTTCATTTTGTAGGGAAATTACAGAATTAGTAATGTGGATTTACTAATTAGATTTTCCGAGAGATTTCGATCGCCATTTTGGACAGAGCATTTCCAGGAATTATGAATACCGAATCTATGCTTTTATGAATATCTTGAGAATATTTTCGGTTTTGGAAATTCTTTGGTGTCCAAACTTCCTTGTCTATAAATACACGAAGTTTTCCTTTCTAGCAAACTAATCCTTCGTAACAACATATTTACTCTTTTGTTGTTGTTACTGGTGTAGCCTCCTATTTGGAGAGGAGAGTAACCTAATTAGGCGAAATATCTTACGGCCGCTCAGTTTAAAGTCTTCTTTGGGATTGAGAAGCTCTAGCACGACCCGTAAGTGGGAAACTAGATAATTTTGGTTTATCTTTATTTTCGATTGATTTGATTGACTAACGGTGGTTGAAATCTGATTGCACCCAGTTTGTTTATTCTTGAGAATCTTCTCTTCTGATATAAGATTCACTCAAACTAGTTCAGAGTTTCGAAAGGGACCTTTAGACTGTTGTTAGTTCTAAAGACGATCTTGTGATAATCCATTGTTAACAGACTCCGTTCTGTGCGTGATTGATCATAAGAGATTCAAGTGATTGTGTGCAGGTTTTTATTGAAGATTTAAGAAGATTTGAAGACAAAGAAGATATTGAAAATATGACTTGGGTTTTATAATCTTTGGTGTGCACAATACTTGTTTCGGTAAAAGATGATCCAATTAATAATCGGTTTATCCTTGTGGTAGATTGGATTGATTAATTGAGTAGATCGGTGATAAGCACGTAAGTGCTACATTTTATACCCATATTTATATTAGCTAGCACTCGATATTTTGGCTAACAACACTGTTTCAGCTATTTGAAGGAGATACGAGTGAATTCGATCACCCGGAAAATAAATGACTAAATGGAAGCTAAATAGCGCTCGCGACTAATGAACTCCCACAGTGCAGTCCACGGCACAAGAGAGAGGGAGCTGCGTCAAGTCAAGGCATCACCTTGCATTCACTGTTTTTGGCCAGAAAACAAAATAATTAATGGCTCGTGCTGAAGAGAAACTGTTGGTGTTAGTGATGGCCGTGTATATTCCTTGTATGTGGAGATATTCGGTTTGCTAGAGCTCATTGTTTGGACAGAAAAGAACTAGCGAAGATGGAGAGTCGACGATTGATGAGAAAGTTCAGGGTACATGGCTGAACTAGTTTTCAGTGAGAAAGATGAAAGAGCCATTAGGAGACGGGATTGAGCTGTTGTCGCTTTCGATTTGGAGAGATTTAAGGCATGGATCGATAGACGGGACAATTGGTTTGCTGTACGGGGAGAACATGGGTGTTGAGTTTGACATTTAGCTCGAGTTGTGGCCGGACGAGAGAACTCAGGGAAGGAAGATAAAGAAGAAATATGGTTTGTTTGCCGTGTATCGATGAAGCTAAAGAAGATGCCGCTGTTGCATTTGACAAAGTTTGTCATGACAACAGTGTTATGGAGAAAAAGGTTTTCTTGCGAATGCCTTACACAAAGGATTACCTCAACAACTTATGGACTCAAGACTCTTTACAAGGAAATAAGATATTACAAGATATATTCTACTTATACAAGATATATTCTAATAACGAATATGACACAAAGAGAAACAAGATATAGCAAATATATGAAATTAAATGCCATATCTTTTAACACCCCCCTCAACCTCAAGATGGTACGGAACACATCTTGAGGTTTTGCTTCGAGTCTAGGAGAAGACAAGGACTTGGTGAAGAGACAAGTCAAGTTACGACTTTACATGTTGATAGTTTTTTTCTTGAAATGATGACGTACAAAGTGACAATCTATTTCAATATGTTTTGCGTTCATGAAAGACATCGTTATGAGCAATATGGCTTTGTTGTCACAATACAAAGGAGTAGAATGTGTCAAGTGAATGCCCATGTCACTAAGTAACCATCGTAGCCAAATTAGAAGTAGCGTGTGCCATAGCTCTATAACTCAAGATTGGATCGAGAAACAACCGATTGGCCAAGAGATTAAAGAGTTGCCTAGGAACACACAAAGTGGATCTTATGGTTTGTTTGCCGAGTGCATAAGCACGAAGATGAAGTTCGATTGAGAAGAAAAGCGCCAAACCTTGATCAGTACCCGCAAAATGTGTGGTACGAGGAATGAACCGACTCACTACATGAATCGCATAACTAATGTCGGCCTTGTGATAGTCAAATAATTTAGACTACCCACCAGTTGTCTATATAAAGTTGGATCAGGCAAAGCTTTTCCATCGATAGAATTGAGCTTAACATTCGGTTCTAAGGGTGTTTACGAAACCTTGCTATCGTTAGACCGGCTCTATTGAGAATCTCGGTGGCATACTTAACTTGTGAGATAAAATACCCTTCGAGATGATCATCAACTTCTATTCCAAGAAAGTATCTCAAATGTCCGAGATCTTTCATTTGAAAGCATAAATTTAGATGAGATTTCAATGATTGTATACCTTCGTGTCATCGCACTTTTGTGATAATCATATCATCGACATATAGAAGAAGAAGTACTATCCCCTTTTAGATTTTCGATGAACATTCTTTGAGTCATAGTACCCAATTTTAAGAATAGGAACCATGCACGAGGTGCTTGTTTGAGACCATAAAGAGCTTTACGAAGCTTGCATACCGATTTGGAGAGTGAGATAGACTGGTGGTGGACGCATATACACTTCTTCTTGTAGTTCTCAGTGTAGGAATGCGTTTTTAACATCCATTTGATGAAGATCCCAACGTGTACGCCTTTGTTGTCATACGTGCAAAGGAGCAAAAGTCTCTTCATAATCAATGCCATATTGTTGTGTATTTCCTTGAGCGTTCCAAAGTACCATCGATTTAGTCTTGACTTTATAAACCCAGTGACTTCCCACAACAGGTTTTCCAAGAGGTAAATCCACCATTTCCCATGTACCTGCTAGTCTATGTGCAGTCAACTCTTCTTTCATTGAGTCTTGCCAATCTGGTATGATAGAGGCTTCCCTGTAACTCTTAGGTTCATGTAATGACAAGATAGTTGACAATGAACAATGCTCGACACGAGGAGGCAAAGTGAAATGCGACTTTCGGTACAAGATCCTCGAGAGGAAATATGAACTATAGGATTTTTCCGGGTGAATTTTTGAATTATCTTCAAAAGGATCAAGATATGTGAAGTTTTCTAGGGAGGAATCTTTGCTACTAGGAAGAGACCAAAAAGGAATTTTATCCCAAAACGTTACATGTCTAGAAATGCGTAACCTTCTAGTTTCAGGATCATAACATCTATAACCCTTTTGTTCTATACCATAACCTAAAAAGACACAAATGGTATTCTTTTTCCCTAGTTTGTTTCGTTCACGTTCTGAGAGAAGAACAAAACAAGTTGAACCGAAAACATGGAGTTCAGAGTAAGTTGGTTTCTTATTATACAAACACTCATACGGAGATTTGCGGTGAGAACAGATTCACCCCAAAAATTTCGGCAACACCAGTACAAGATAGTTGAAGAAGAGTTCCTTCGATTTTAAGAATTCTTTGAAAGGGTTGGATATGTACTCTCCACCTTGATCTCGCACGAAAGGTTTTGATTGTTTTTCCAAATTGCGTTTTGATCATTATAGTCATCGTGTAGATTTTAGAAAATCGATCCGGTCTTTGAAAAGATAGATCCAAGTAAAACGAGTGTGGTCATCAATGAATATAACATAGTACAAAGCTCCTCCTCATTTTGCAAAAGGAGCCTTACCCCAAACATCGGAATGTATAAGATCAAAAGGTGCATTAGACGAAGTAACACTTTTATTAGCTGCTGTTTGCCCATTTTCCAATGCAATGAGGACAGATATATTTCCTAATAACCCTTTATTAATCATGTAGGTAAGACGGGAGAAAGAAACATGACCTAATTTGGAATGCCAAGACCTTGTGGAAGGTAAAGTAGATAGGCAACAAGTTTGTTCTTGGATTGTGAGGAATGACTAGAGACTCAGCGATGTTACGGCTTATCCCAACAAGCTTCTTTGTCTGGGATCGTATATAACAACGAGATGAAGTGAAATAGATGTTAAAACCTTGATTACACAACTGTCCAATAGATATAAGCGATTTTGCGGCACAAGAAGCACATCTTGTATATGTATGTTGTTAGAAATTTTAATATGGCCAATATGACTAGCCGTTATTTCGTACCATCCGGATGAATCTTAGGTGTAACAATAGGATACTTTCTCTCAAACAAAGTTGAGTTGAAAGTCATGTGATTTGATGCCCCCGAGTCAAGGAACCATTTCGAGCCGTTGAATTGAGAAGGCGGACTTGTAGAATTATTACCAATGGACAAGGCTTGTTTAAGCATTTCTTGAATTTCACCAAATTGGGTGTGGTGGAATGTGCGCATCTTGTGGTTTCTCCAAACCATATGAGATATTGAAACATGTCTGGGAGCAGTGCTATTGTATCTCCTTCTTTCTCTCATGTTTACGGATGAGGGTGAAGTGCAATTCCCAACCAAATGTCCAAATGCCTTGCAATATTGCACCGAGGTGTGAGGGCGAGACTTGTTCTTAGCAATATGGCCAAAATTCTTACAATTGTGACACTTTGGATTTGAGAAAGATCACGTGAACCCCTTTGATTGTTGGTGTGAGTTGTGACTTGGTCGTGTTGGTACTGCAGAATTTGTTTGAACATCTAGTGATAAGCTCGAGAGAAGCGGTTTCTACGGTTGGGAGAGGAGATCGATGAAGGAAGATTTCAAACTCCTCTCTCAATGCCATCAATAGTTGAACTAGTCTAGACTCTTCTATATTTCCTCGCAGTTTGGTTTAGGTTCCATAAGCTTTGATTCCATATGATTGGTGAAAATCGAAATGGGTGATCACTTTGTTGTTTCAAAGAACGAATAGCTCAAGTTTATAACGTTGGGCAAAATTAATTTGAGTGAACTTCAAAACCCGATGAGGCATACTTATGGACGTCTTTGAGGTTCCTTATCTTTGATGACAACATGGTTTTCTTTCGGTGCCATCAACATATTTCCACATCCCTTTTCCCTTAAGATGAGATATGACAGTGATTGTAGTTGGGCGGTGAAGAATCGAGACATGGCCCGATGCATTTGGTATGACAGGAGATAATTGGATTTATGATGTCTTAGGGTTTCAATAACTAGCGAATTTGTTGGCGGAAAGTGGTTTTAATATTCGATGATGACAAAGTTTGTCATGACAATGATGTTATGGAGAAAAAGGTTTTCTTCCGAATGCCTTACACAAAGGATGGACTCAAGACTCTTTACAAGGAAATAAGATATTACAAGATATATTCTACTTATACAAGATATATTCTAATAACTAGTTGACACAAAGAGAAACAAGGCAAATATTTAAGGGCTAATTAATGGTTGGTGATAGCCATGAGGAGGCCGATAAATCGTGAGAAAAATATTGGATGAATCGAGTCCGAAGATGGTGCTTTGCTTGTTAGGGTTTGGAATCGGAGGAGTGAGCTTGAGGAGTTGGTTTTTCCGGTGAATGGAAGTGATGCATAGATGACCAGAAAATGAAGTTGAGCTGTTACTGTTGTTTAAGGATGATGTTCATGTGGCCGGGATAGAGAGTTGAGAGATGAATGCAGCGTACACAGTGGTGGTGGTCTCGCTTACCTGCAATGGCCGTGGGGGTCTTGTGCCGAGATGAAGAGTTTAATACCGCTGTCGTTGTTGGCAGTTAACTGGTGCTGTTCACGGAAGATTAAGATCGAACAATGGTAATTATGGCATGTCTGGGAAGTTCTCCAAGTCGAGTTTTGGCAGGCAGCGATGGTTGTGATGGCTGGTTGTATTTTGAACTGCGGCACTCGAATGGAAGAAGATAGCAGCGAAGTGAGGCATCGAGAATCATTGAATTGGTGGTGATCGATTGGCAGAGAAGCTGCGTGTTTGTCGAGATGCTGCTGCTGATATTTGTACTGGCAAGGAACGCGATGCCGATAGTATCTAGCAGCGATGGAGTTGTTGTTGTCTGTGGGTGATCGACAGAGAAGGGGTTCTTTGGTTAATCAATTTGTAGCAGTTGGAGATGGGAGCTGGCTTTTGATGGGAATGAAGCTTGAGAACAAAAGGGTCTGTGTGGCGATGAAGTTTCAGATGGTAGATGTGATGTTGATGTCGTGGGACTGCAGATTATGGACTGATTAAGAGGATGTTTTCGAAGGCATTGGACAGAATTAGAAGCCAGTAACGCAACAAAGGTTGGCTGTGGGTTATCGAACCGAGAACAGAAAGTAGTCGTGTGGTTGGAAACTGGTGTTTTTGGACTGGGCCTCGGCAAATGTTGCTAGGGCTTAGGTGAACTTTCCCCAACAGTACATACGTATATATTGGATGCGAGAAGAACAGACGAGGGAGGCCAGTTGGGGAGTTGCGACAACAGGCGGCTGAGAGCCGAAACCAGAGGCCGTTTTGGGAGGTTCTGTCTGGAGTTGGGAGGCGGCGGAAGTTCGGTTGGAGGATTTCTTGAGGTCATTGAAGCATAGATAGGGAAGAAGACGACGCCATTGGTTTAATCTTTTCTCTGTTGATTAGTATTGTTGATGGGTTTTGAGAAACCCATAATCATGTCTTGCTAGAACTTTATAACTAGGGTTTGTGTTGAAACCACTTTTGAGCATTAGACCACTTTGATTGGAAACATATATGGTTTTGAGGCTATTTTGATTTGAATAAATTAATTTCATGATTTTATTTTGTTGATTAATCGAAACATGGGTTGTCGTTTCACCGGTTTTGTATAACCTTTGCGCACAATTGTGAGGATCGAAAATATATTTGTCTACTTATTTGATATTCCATGCTTGGGTTAAATCCTTTGATGGGGTATGCTTAGAATAGCCAGGTATTATTTGAGGACCTAATTTATTTTCGTATAATTTTCTCGCTAACGCAATTTGATGGTGCATGCTTTGGTTTAGTCTCTTGATGTGCCATGCTTAGGGTGTCCCAGTGATATTTGCGACTCTAATACATATAATAGGTGATGTCGATAGAACGAACGATAAATAAATCTTGAATTATGTTTCAATTCAATAATTGAACGAGAAATAGTGGTGGATTCATTAAACCCCAGTTATCGTCTTTCCCATTGGATTTCTTTCATTAGTTTAGTTCAATTTTATTATTTCGTTTTATATTATTCTTTCAAAAATCCAAAAACATCTTTTCTGGTTAATTTTTATTAGAGATATTGATTATAGTATTTCCACCGCTCCTTGTGGGAACGACCCGTACTTGCCTCTGTCTACTAGTTGGACACCGTGCGATTGCGGTTTATTATATAGGCATCTCCGGATCCTACCAATCGGCATCAATATGTTTCCTTGTGATTAAAGGTATTGATTGGCTTAATCTTAAACGATTACCTTTGGGTGATTGAACATAAGATAGATCTAAGGACCCGACGAAGGAGTTTATGTTAAGATAAACAGAAGAGCCTTTGTCCAACTCATATCACTTGGTTGAATAGAGTTGATACCAAACAGATTTGTTCCAAGTACGTGACTTATTCACAAGTCGGAGGCGTGGGAATACAGACGAAACTAAGTGAACTATAGGGTTAGTTACTTGGTCTCAACTATACGAAGTTAAGTGTAATTTTGTGTAGCGGCTTAATCCTGAGAGTATTCAATTCTGGACAAGGTCCCGGGGTTTTTCTGCATTTGTGGTTTCCTCGTTAACAAAATCTTGTTGTGTCATTTACTTTTATTTTCCGCATTATAATTGTTTTATTATAATTAAAGTAAATCACACAAACGTTAATTCCAATTTACTTGATAAGCAATCCTATTGTGTTTGGTTAAGTCTGAACCTTTGTATCAAGTAAACATACTTCGTTTTTGTATTGTCTCGATCTCGTATCCATAAACGATCACACGAAGTGTGAACCGATTAGTTGTATTGTCTCGACTCAGTCCATAGACAATTACATTCGGAGAAAGGACTTATAGGTAGGAAAAGTTTTAGCTTGAGGTATATTTTGGTACCCTTGCCTTTTGAATTGGTATCAGAGCGGGCAAACACGAAAAGATCTAATAATCTGTGTTTGGTGCGATCCAACCTATAAGAATTGAATCTAATGTCTGATTCAGTTAATGTGTCACAAGGTTTGAAGAAAACTCGCCCTGGATTTAAGTTCCGAAAATGCTTGGAAGGGATGTCTTCTATAAGCTCCTCGTGCTCTTCTGAAAACATGCCTGTATGCTCTCAAGAAGAGGTTAAGTTAAGTCTTGTACTCACACTCGATTAGTCTGATTCAGAATCACTAAATGATGAAGAAGATGTTGATTATGTGAACATAAAAACATCTCAGCTTGATGAACTAAAGAAAGAATTTCTTTCCTGTGCAACTGAGCTCACTCTTGCACTATGTAGGATCAGAATATCGCAACACCTAAACGACACACTGCGAAGATATCGCGGGTTGGAAGTAAAAACGACGTAACGGATGACGACAGCCAAAACACGAGAAAGATGTGAAGATGTAGTGAGATCGAGGAGTGCCGCGAGATTTGACATTTGTACATTTGCGATACTTCGCAAGACATACCCGAAAATAAAGGACAACTTAGCTGTCATCCACTATGTAATGTCCTATATAAAGAGCCGAATAGGCTTACGAAGAGGGGGATCCTTTTTGAGTGTTGAGCAAGTCATTAAGAGAGATAAAGTTTAGAGTGGTTGTAATTCTTTGGTTTATCTCATTTTCATCTTGTAATATTTCTGGAATTTGATCAATAAAACTTATAATTGTTCATCTTAAAATGATTTGATTGTGTGGATTCTTGTGAGGGGTGTAGTGTGGGATTTCCTGCAACTACACACTAAAGAGAGAAGGAAAACTTATTAAAGACTTAGGTCATATGAAAGCTGAAAATGATCAGCTCAAACGTGATTTGTCATCATGTAAAAATGACTTAGAATCATATAAGGTCAGTTGTTTCTCAAAGATCAATCTATTGGAAACTAAGTTGAAGAAAAGTATTGATCGGGAAAAGAAAACTGAGGTCTTAAGAAAAACAACAATAAATGAATACAATGTCTTAAAAGTATCTTATGACACTGAGATAAAGACTGTCACCGAACATGTCAACATGCTTAAGAATGATATGTGTTCATTAATGTCTGAAAATCAGTTGAATACTTCCTTCCCAAAATCTAAGAACTCTGGATTGTACAATCCTCCAAGAGGAAATAATAATACCAATCGTATGGGTGTTCAAAAGAAAGATCATGTCTGTAGAAAGGAAATGGCATCCTCAGGAACTAAAAAGATGAACTACTCTCATTTGAGTTCTTCACATCATCCTATACATCCTGATAGAGGATGTTTTCATTTTGGAAACAAAGGTCATGTAATTAAGGACTGTCAACGTCTTTCATGCTCGAACCTCAGCCCAAGGCTTGATACGAGAACTCTATCTAGAAAAACCACACACAAACATGATCATCCCAGATCAAAGAATTCTCTAGCAGTTCATCACAAAAGAAAGGAGGATCAGAAAGCTACAAACTCCAGGAAGTGGATACCAAAGAAGGTCATGAATCTGGTAAAGAAAGAGGTTAATCAAGTCTCCGGATCAAAGGTAATTCCTAAATATCTTGATGATAGTAATTTCTATGATAAATTTGGTTTGTTGTCAAAAAGTGTTAGGGTTCTTAACAAACCTGGTAAGAAGCATTTTTCTGATAGTCATGAAAAACCTTATTTGTCTCATTCAGATACTTAGTATCCGGAAGAAACACACTGACTTTTAGAGTACTCAAACTAAGTTTGATGAGTTCAGTGTATTTTTGGAATAGTTCAAAGACTTGGGAGATTTATGAAAATATTCACAGGATCGCACTTTCCTAAAAATCCTTAATATTAAATTTTTCAATTTTTCTATTAAGGGAGAATATTTGTTTTCCATAATCAATGAACAAGTTCTTAGTAACTATTGATTTATATAATGTTCGGTCTTATATGTGATTCGGTCTTGTGACTGAAACCTGGAATCATGGAAAAATCAGATTTGTATGCAAAGCTTTCTTCAAAAGTGTCAGAAAGGTATGCTGAAAATTGGCTAGTGACTCTTTCGGCCATCTAAACTTCAATGGATCCGCTTCCTATATGAATACGAATCCTTCATCTTGTATGATCGATTATGAAAAAGAATTCTACAAGTTGGCTCGAACTTGTGCCGAAACTAATTTGGAAGTTCTGATGTTAAGACGTAGCCTTGAAAATTCTTTATTAGTTCAAGCTCAAACGCTCAAGCAACTGGATTTACTCACCAAAAGAGTAAACGAGGAGGAATCCAACTCTCACACGGTTGAGGAATTAGTCTTCAATCAAGGATCGCTTCAGGGGATCAGGAGAATCATTCCCATCAAGCGCAAGAGATCTCAAGTTTTTTGAAGAATTCTAAAATCCTAGTTTAATAGACATTAATTTTTGATTTCTTTCATTGATTGTATTGGTCTATTATGAATAAAATTATTTGATTGGTAATTTTTCTTGTGATAGTTTTCGGTTTACATAGCCTGTGCTTAATTGCTTTTACCTTATTGCTATGTATGTTTATGGGATGTTTGATTTCGCTTTTACTACCTTAATATTCGATCTCATATATTGTGAACCCTCATGGTTTGGGTGACTTTTTGATTTAGCGGGATTAAGTTCTAGCCCTTGTAGGTAGGCTTTATCAAAGGATTATGAGGGGTTCTAATAGAAACAATATGTGAAAAAGTCACAATATGTTGAATCGGTTTTGGTTTAGCATAAAAGCATATGTGTTTCGACGGTTTTCAACTTTTGCTTGCAATTGTTAAAACCGGTTTTCAACCTTTCTCTGGTAAAGATTGAGGTGTGTTGTTATTCTTTTGTTCACGCATAAGGATGACAACGTGGTGATATTTCGATATCAATTCTCCCTGGACGAAGATGCAATCATATTGGATAAGTGAATGCGAAATTTGAGGTAAAAATCTTGTTAGTTAATTGTTTTCCTGTTTAAGAAAAGCCTGAGTTTATATTATATATATTTGTTGCTTTTTCTTAACAAAATTTCGGTTCAATTGATATTTATTCCATGATGCATGTGTGGATGTGTGTTTCAATTGGTTCCGGTTAAGAAAAACTATTGTTATCTTGCTTTATTGTGTGGTATCAATTGTTTAGGCTTACAAAATTTCGGTACAATTGATGTGTGTGTTGATTCAATTGGTTCCGGTTAAGAAAAACTACTGTTATCTTGCTTTTGTATGGTATCAATCGTTTAGGCCTACAAAATTACGGTGCAATTGCGGTGCTTATAATGTCTATGTTATTTTAATTGCTTCCGGTTTGAGGTGAATAATTATGCAAGTTGATTTATTTTGGTTTGTATGAATTATTTATGGCTTAACGAAATAATATGTGTACGGGATGATTTGTCTAGTCCAATTCGATTCCGGATAAGAAACTAAGTTTATTCTGATCTTAGTTATACTTATCGAAGTGAGGTTTCAGTTATTCAAGTCTAATCGAATGCCTAAACAAGAAATGCTAGTTAACTAACCTAGTACTTGTCTTGTTTAAAATTGAAAGGTCTAAGTCTATGGATAATTATAACCTGATGAGAAAAATGGAGTTTATCTTTATTTTGGTCTTATCGAATTAAGCGGTTATTTTTGAACAATCGGTTTAGCAAAGGGACTAATATGCTTAGTTGTTTTTGGTTTGCTAAACTAAATTGGAAAAATTGTTTCGGGCAATTGTTTCCTTGGTAACATATCAAAATAAGACTACTTGTAGTTTCAGTTTTGATATTGGTTATCAGAACATGATGTGTGGAACCCTCGTGCCTAACTCTACAGGTTTGCAAGTCTATTCTGAGATTTGTAAGATTCTTTTCGTGTTGTCCTTTATTTTTTCGTTTCTTAGTCATTTTTGTGACAAAAAGGGGGAGAAATATATAGAGTAAACAGGTGATGCTGGCATTGATATTTATATTGATTGGCATCGCTAGGGAAAAGAACATTGGTACTTGAATGTTTTTATCTGACGAAAGAGTGAAATAACAGACTAAGGGGGAGTAACATGTCATATGATTGGTATAACAAAGATGTGTGGATTGAATATCTACCTATCTTCCTTAGGGGGAGTAATAGCTTTGTTATTATAATGTCAACAACGACATTTTCAAGGATTGAATGTAAGCAGTTTCACTATGTTGTTGAATCGGGAATCAAGTAGATTGTAATGAATTATTGTAATTTGTTTATCCATATGATGTAAGAGTTTTGTCACTAAAATTGACAAAGGGGGAGATTGTTAGAGCATGGCTCAGTTGAACCCACTAGGCGTTGGTATGTCAAGTTTGGTTGTCATATTTTAGTGAATCAAAACTCATGTTAAGAGTCGCTTGATTATGTACTAGAGTTAAACTTCGTATAGGTTAACTTGAAAGTATTAGGATATGAGACATTACAAGTATTGCGAAGACTTGAAGATGTGAAGAAGCAAGGAGATACAACGACAACAATCATCCTTCCACTTGAGGTTAGTGATATTTGACTTGAAATGTTTCATTCCCTAATCTATCTTTCAAGTTGTGCATATTGAAAACATAACTGCGAAGCATATTTGAACTCTAGATAGACATAGTATTAAGGAATACAATACAAGGTTTATTGCTTAACCATTAAACTTTGTAGATAAGACATCGCTATAATCATTTGAATGCTACTGTGATTATGTATGGGTATGAGGTGAGGATTTCATCCTAGGGAACAATGTTTACATGTCTTCTAAGGAAGTAAGTTCATAGACTTGTTTATGAACCGAAAAGGAAATTTCCAGGTGTTATTGGTTTTGTTATTCATTGCATATCTTATGAACAACCAATATGTGTGATAGAGTATAACCGCTCACAACTTGTTGTGTTCTTGGTAGAACTGTTCACAAAGGCCTGACTTATGTATTGGTATAACTTTTATTAGTAAAACCGATCTTAAGTAATCACCTATGGTATGATCGGATTTTGTATGTCTGACCTTGTAAGGGAAAGGGAACCGATCCTTGTAAGGGAAAGGGAACCGATCCTAGTAAGGGGTGCAGTACATCAAAGGGAACCGATCCTTGTATGGGGTGCAACAAGGTTTATAGCAGAAAGGGGAACCGATCCTATGGACTTGTGCAACACATATAAGTTAGATACCATATATATGTGGGGAACCGATCCTAGTACCTAGTCCACCGAACTTTTGGGTAGCTAGTGTGACTATGCACAATACTCACATGGAGGTAGAACCGAAACTTCTTTTGGTAGAACCGTAAACCCATGATTTTGATTGAATGTTGGTTTGATCAATCACATAGTTCTTGAAAGTCAGATGAGCCAATTCTAAACTTGTTTGGAAGTGTGGAAAATCGGTTTCAAGGTTGTAAGTGTGAAAGAGAACTTACAAAGTTAAGATGTCGACAAACTTTGAACACGTCTCTGTGAATGTTTATTTCTATAATTGTTCAAAGATATTCCTTAACGGCTAAGGGAAGAGAATCCCAGGTGTTTATGGGTGAAAACTATTTCTGCCGGTTTTGGTAATTTGGGGTGTGTGGATGAGAAATGAGTCTAAACCTTAAAAAAATGCACTACACGGGAGTGCTTGTAGATTCGAGAAATCAACTCGTGCAAATCCGGCCTAAACTAAGAAATGGCCGTTCCGGACTTGTTTCGGTCACAAAGTGAAGGAGATGGGGTTGATCTTAGGGAGGGAAGCGAAGAAGGTGTTGAGATTATGAAGGTGTTGGCTATGTATGACTTGTATCGTAAAGTCGAACCGGCTTGCAGGATGTAAGCTATCGTTCCGGTGTTTGAATACGATGGTATCAACACTTGCCTCTCGTTGTCCGGACTTGTTCTCGTTGTTTTTGGAAATAGGGAGGAGAACCTATTTATACAAGTCATTTGAGCCTTATTCACGTCTCTCATGGGAAGTAGAGGAAGTGGAGTGATGGAGTAGTAGAGTTGTGTGTTGGTATTACACGACCAGTCTTGCCCAATTCTCTTGTCATCTCTAACCGTCCATGACTTCCTGACACGTTCTTGTGATGGCGCGTTGCACGCCGCACGCCGTAAACCGCCGACCAATACCCCGATATGTATCCCCTGGGTTTGTGACATGATCGATGTCTCGAGTGTGTGGATCGTGGGACCCACGTAAAGTAGCATGTAATGCTCGATTAACTAACTAAGTTATTTAGGAAGTCGATACCTGTGAAGTATCGTGTGTATTCTATGCAGGTACTGCATCATGATGTGGTAGAGTGACGGGTGGTGATCACCATGACGCCTCACTGACCAATTAACTCCTGACCAAGGTTGTATAACCAAGCCGGTGAAGTTAGACGAACAAGATGATCTTTGAGACACTCATCTGCGACCGTTGATGGAATTTAGGGTTTTTGAAGAGGTGCGCAAGCATCACTCTTCAGCTTGGTCGAATCCAAGCTTGGGATACAATTTTGACAGGGCTGATCGTGCATGTGTGTAGACGACATGACGGTGTAGGCGCCCATATCTCATTGTCTCATGAAAGTGTGATCTGGGCCACTCAATTTGTCCGGCGAAGTTGAGTGGTCGAGATCAATTTGCAACAGAAATCTGGTGCCGCAAAAGCCGCGCACCATGCCTACTTCGGGCGTGCGTTTCAAGACGACCAAGCTTGGTCGGTCTTGTTCGATTAGTCGGGTATACAGACGGCGAGCTGGTATACACGTCCATATCTCAATATCCCATAGAAACGTGATCTAAGCCACTCAATTTGTCCGACAAAGTTGAGTGGTCGAGATTAGTTTACAATCGGGAGGTGCGACCATGCCTAGTTCGGGCGTGCGAATCGAGGCAACCAGGAATGATATGCCTTGGCCGATCGGGTGTGGAGATAGATGGGCCCACGGTGGTCATGTTGATGCGCACCGGACCGCTTTAGTCTAATCTCGGACCCTTCATTCGTGCAGGAGAAGATGGACGCTCGCGATCGTGACACAACCCTAATTAAGTTTTGCCGGCCGTGTGTCATACCCAGTTTGGGGCGCACGAATCAAGACGACCAATTATAGTTGGTCCTGGCCGATCAGTCAGGTATGTAGGCGGGCCCACAGTGTTTGTGTTGACATGCTCTGGGCCTTCTGAATCTACATCTACACCCTCCATCTATGCCTGTGAAGATGGATGGTTGAGACTATTTTGCGATACATGTAATGTGCCGCAAACCCTAATTTAGGGTTTTTCGTCCATACTGCTTTGGCTTGGACGGTTTGGCAAGCAATGCCACCCCTTGGGGAGGCCGACCATGCAGGGTCCGCGTTGGGTCGGTGGTGCATATTCCAATACCTGCTTGGGGTCATGGATTCAATCTAAGCCATCCAATCATGCTGGTGGAGTTGGATGGTCATGATCGTTTCTGAGACTGATATGGTCGGGGTTCAGTTCAAATATGCTCAATCGGGCTAGTATAACACACCGAGAGTTGTAGCCTATATGGGTATTTCGTACATGTTTTATTATTAATGCTTGGAGATTCGTGTTGCTGCCGAGAACAACATTCGGTCGTCATGCCACACCGGTAATGAGTACAGAAATACAAGGTCTGGTCATGCATTAATTAATAATGTCAGTAAATTCACAGGTATATGGGATTGTTGCTACATGCTCCAACCTGGATGAATTTTGTGTATTTAATTCACATAATACGGGATTATTGCCACATGCTCTATTCTAGGTGAATTAGTAAAGTGAAGAAGTATTCATCACTTATCAATGGCTTTATCTTTTGCAAGATGTTAGCGTATAATTTTGGCTTTTACAATTTTAGCCTAAAATGAAAATCCACCATCAACATTAAGTCCCCTGACTAGCACATAATGGTTACGCTATTGTGGGGTAGGCATAAGATGGTGACAAGTTTGTATACAGGAATGACCAAGCTAAGGTGAATATACATTTACCGAATAGGTCGACATCGTCAGTGTTGTCCCTTAACCGGGTCGGTCCCGATTAGGATGGTGGAAGGAGCAGGCTTGATCGAGCCGCTTTGGGTTCCTCTCGCACTATATGGACAGAGCTTGGCTCATTTCTTGGACTAGGTGCACTACCCTTCGTTACACGGCATCTTTCCTCAAATATATCCGATAAGCATCATTGATCGTTATCTTGAATCGGTAGCTTTTATAGGTGGCAAGTAGAGACTCCTTTTCTCCCGGGATTCTGTTGACTTGCTAGATTATAAAGAAAAATTCTAAGGATTCTTCTCATCACGTAGTCGTTCCTTTTGTATCTCAGGTATGGCTCCGTACTCATCTGATCTTCTGACTGATGATGATGATACACATATTTTTGTGTGCTCATAACTTCTTCTTCTTTGCAGCTTTTCATGGAAGCAGCCGACGATGATCATTCTGTAACTTCCCCAGAAAAAAGTTTCGAAGTTGACAAACCCGAAATTAATGCGCACGAAGAGGTAATGGCTAAAATTGACCTCCCACTTCGCGAAGTCGGTCGTGCCATACAGGGGATGGCCATTCTGCACCCGCGTATTGCCAGGGGACGCATATGTGCCCTTTCAGCTGCGATCGACATGGAAGAACGGTGGAGGCATGAGGAAGCGTTGCGAGCACCAGTAAGCGCAAGGGCGTAAAGATTTGCGCGCGGTTAAAGAGGTGGAGAGTGGAGCATAAACGGCCTCCCGGATGAAGATAGGCGTGATTATCCAATCCAGGATGGTGTGATAATCCTTGATTTCCGACACGGATGGACCCGAGTGTTCGAAGGCAATCAGCGCAAACCCCGATGTTCTTTGTGGGCTTTGAGGAAGACTTGGAAGCTGTTCCAGCCGATGATGTTAGGACGGAGAACATTACTGCAGAAACATCTGAAGCGGAAGCTGAGGCTCTGAAGGGAGAAGCGGCAGCAGGTGATGGCGTTGAAGTAGTACCAGGCAGTGGTGCAGGCGCGGTTATTCTTCTTGACGGCTAAACCTCTTTGCTTCTTTTTCTCTTTTCAAGTGTATTCCCGTAATTTTTTGAACCTCTTTCTTGTACTAAGTGGCGGCTGAGTTCAAGATCTGTTCTTTTGTTTGCTTACCATTGAATAAAGGTTTATGTCATAACCCCTCGTTAAGATTGCATCTGTATGTGATCCTGACGTGAGTTCTCTTCGGTCTTGCTGGGGCAGATGGCTCAAATCACTTTCTTTTTGTGCACACATTCTATTTCCTTCTACCCATGAGATGCTTGCTTAGGGTTCCCTTCCTTGCTCCAGTGGGTCGATTTAGGCTGACTCAAGACTTTGTGTTTTTAGGGGTAGAGAGGTTCTCAGATGGAAATGACGCTTCAATTAAATTGAAAATTGAAAATTGAAACCCCAACTATGTATGCAAGTATTGCAATCATTTTCTGGAGGAATTAGAAATATGACATGAAATTGTAAAAGGGAACACGCTGGAGGAAATAACGCAGCGTTTTAAAGTGTGGAGGACGATGGAAAGTGGTAGCACAATGTCTTAAGTTCGGTAGGGTTTGAGCCATTGTGAGTGAATTGTTATGCCTTCTAGTTTATAAGCGTTGATGAGCTTGCAGTAGCCTCCTAGGATAACATCTGCTACCAGGTACGGTTCATCTTCTCTTTCGGTGGGTGAGTCAGGTGGAGTGGTCATTTTTACCGTCATGCTCCCAACCTTGAATGCAGTCGTCTTCGTCACCAGATCTCCAATTCCAAATGGGTTTGGGCATGCAGATATCCGGACCTTGGCCTTATCGTCCTTGACCAAGATAGCCTCTACGCTCTTGATAAAATGTTTGAAGGGGCCGGCTTCCCATTCACATCTCTTAGCCGGGGTTGGTTTGTTGGTCGGAGCCAGTCCCCATGACTTATCAGAGTGAAGAGTGATTGGTTGCAAGAAAGGTTGCATGATGAGACTTACTTGAGCTCAGAACCTCTTAATGTATGCTGATGGGCTCTCTCCAGGAAGTTGTGTCACATTGGCAAGCTGCAGGTGCGGCAACGGACAGCCTTCAGGTCCAGACGGCTTGTTGGAGATCCTTTCAGGTGTTGTATTCGGTAGAGGGCAAACTCCCAGTGTTGTCTTGTTGTCGTGTACCCAAGAGCGTCCTAGGATCATGTCGTAATTCGGATGCTCTCTGACTATGTAGAACTTTGCTTGATGTAGTTTTTGTGTTGTTGTAGAAAATGGTAAGAAAGATGTCGTTCCTCTCAGACTTGTGAAGGATTTTTTTAGATTCAAATAAAACTAGAAAACTCTGACAAAGATGTTGTCAATATTAAAGGACACTGAGGCTAAGATTCCACTATTTTTCCAAGTTCAAAACGATTTAACCCAATATTTATATTCATGCAATTTTCTCGTTCAAAGTGATCTTAAACTATTGCAATAAGTAGATTCTCAAAAGAACTAGTGTAAATCCGAAGTATAGAACATCAAAAACCTAGGTCCAAGCATGCTCTATCAAAAGAAATCACAATTGCTTAACAAGAATCATTCAAACAATTTTCAATCAAGGCAAAATAATCATAAAATAATTGCAATAAATAGATAAATAAGAATATACCACTTCTTGTTGGAAAAATAGCTTCCTCTATCGCCTCAAAGAATGGGGTTTAGCTCCTCATATTAATCATGATCTCAAAATATGTGTTTATGGCTCAAAAGTTGATTAAAAGGATGAAAAACAATAAAAAACAGATCGCTTGCAACGCCGTAATGGCGTTACAAAGAAGTCATTACAATGGACCGTTACGAGACAGACTTATGCACTGTTGAATTGTCGTTGAATCTACGACCCTTTAAAAACGACTGTCCTTGAAGGTATTTTGTTCTTCGTGTTCTTCCTGTTGCGGCAAACGAGAAGAAATTGTTCAGCTCGTGATTCTTGCTTCCTGTTCTCTTCTAAACCTCCCCAAAGTGTTCGTCCTCCCTCTGTAACTTCTCCCTAGCCTTTATATACACAGCAGCGACCCTAAAACTCAATATAATCTTCTTTTTTCTTTGGCAGAAAGTCTCGGACTTTCCTTTCCCTGCCAAGCCACGATATTTTCTCCCCAAGCTTCTCAACGCGTTTCTTAGCCGTACAAGTCACTCCAATCTCTCTTATTGATTGATACGAATCTCAGGAAGTGTTTATCTTGCCTCAAATCCCCCGTAGCTGCCGAGAATAACTCAAAACAAAGACCCGTGAAACCCCACCTCCTCTGTTTTGCTCCAACACGATTTCTAGCCCAAGTTGATCGATATAAACACCCATATGAACCCTGTTACGCTCTAACAGGCATAGCCCATGAAAATCAGCGATTGAATCTCGCTAAAACTGGTCCAAATCTCGACCCAAAATTCTCGCTCGTTGTGTATAGTTTCCCGCCAAAACTGGTTTTCAAACGGAGAAGATGGTGTGCCCCTTATCCTCTGGTGGGGTGCGAATAGTAGCTGCCCTGAGGGTTACCCCTTAGTAATTTGGGTGCCCCTTATCCATTTTTGGGTTCCCTTTAGCGGTTCTTCTGAGGTGTAATTATGACTTTTCTGGGGAGTCTCGCAAAGATACTTCGGGGTGCCTGTAGTGCGTCTTCTGGGTGCCTTTAGTAATTTTCTCCCACGAGCGCAAAAACCACTTTTCGAGCCAATTTCGCCGCAAAAGCTTATTTCTCCAAAAACACCTACAAAGACATAAAATACCAAAATAAGCGCAAAATCGAGTACTAACATTACAGAGAATTGAGACTAATATAGACACATAAATGCGTCTATCAAATACCCCCAAACTTATTATTTGCTCGTCCTCGAGAAAATCAAATCTAGAAAATAAAATCCTAACTCACTGTCGCAGGCATCGTCGATTGCATTTAGCGTATGCAATAAGCCTTTAAACCCCTAGGTGGCCCTAGTGGCCGAGTTATAGTCTCGGGAGGGTTTACCAGAGATATACCCACAAAACCTTTACATTCCAGACCTTAGCTATTTACGCAGAACCTTGGAAAGCACTAAAAAGTCTCCTTGGTTGGCATACTTATTGACTACCGGAGGAAGTACCCTGATGCGAAATTCCAATTGTTGTACACGAGTTTGCACTCAAGCATACTAAAATTCATATATAAGTCACAGAGCTCTACTCGGATAGTCGCACTATGGACATCAATACCCTGAGTCAAAACTAATCACATGGATAGATCAAGAAGATGGATATAGAGAAAAACATAGATGGTTTTGATGTTTACTAAGTGATCGATGTTTCCCATATCTCGTCTCAAGGCCTCCGCCAAAGTGAACCTATCCTAATGGACCGAGATACTAGTTCGACTAATATCAACACACCGGCATATACAAGGGAACCAAAGTGGTCGATAATCCTAACTCTAGGTCAACACAACTGGCATATACAAGGGTTCCAGTGGTCGACTTTATTGAATTTATTCCAGTTGTTCTAATGGTCTGGTCTCAATTTCTCTTTTTTTTTCTTCTTTTTTTTCACTTTTTTTTTCACTTTTTTTTTTTTTTTTTTTTTTTTTTTTTTTTTCAACTTTTGTATCTCAATCACTCTAATTCACCCTAGCATTGGTAACAACTTGAATCGTGAGCCCCACCTAATAACTTAGAGAAACATAGTTTAAAAACAAAACAAAATAAAAACAGAAGTGAAAAGGACTCAACGAGATTGGTGAAACTATCATGTTATTTCTAACACCCGAGCTCGTGCTTTTATGAATAGACTCTTTAGATGTTGCCATCTAATCAGATTGGTTCCTCAACTCCTACAACCAAAATGCTTCCATCCACTTAGATTAGTTAGTGCCATCCTTAATAAGCATAAATTTCTAGGCTCTGGAGTTTAACAATGCAACTAAAATGTTTCTCCCATGCCCCCAAACTTAAATCTAACATTGTCCTCAATGTTCTAAAGATGAAATTAAAAGCACGAACAAGGAGAAACTGTTACCATTTGAAGTAAAAGAGTTAAGGAAAGATATTACCGTGTCGCATGAATGTTGGGTTACCTCCCAAGAAGTGCTAAGTTTAACGTCTTCAGCCAGACTAACAAATGATTAGTCACCTCATAGAATCATAAAGTAATAGCCGGAATTTCTGTGGGTCATCAAAACCAAATAGAGCTATCACAAGTAAAAGGAATCTGCAACATGCCAAATAAAGCACACCCTTGTCTAGTTTCCTGTTTAAAACAACTACATCTAGGTGTGGTTCAGGTTCAGGTTCTATAACTGGGTCCAAATAAAATATTTTCTTGTGCTGGAATTCCTCAAAGCTAAGATCCGGTTCAGGTTGTAAAGTCTATAAAAACTCAAATAAGAACTTAGAAGCACATAATAATAACCTGAATAATTGAGGATCCTTAAAGTCAATCAGATTTGACTCACACAATTGACCACGATGAAACTGGCGGTCAATCTTAAGCAAATGTGTCAATACTAATTTCCTAAAGTACTTAGGTTTAGTCTCAAAACTAAATAATTGACACATCTGAAACTTATACATTCCCACAATTGGTTGAAAAATATTTGGTGGGAAAACAAAATCAATCTGGGTATCATAGCCTGGGCAAACCACATCAACCAGAGGATGGGTTTCTAACAACTGAACTTCTTCCTGGACATTATTAGGTTCTGGAGAACTAGTATGAAGGCAATCTGGCACAATGGTTGAGGCACATATATCAAGTCCTAAGTGAGGGATCTCTACAAGAGCTAAAGGTAAAGCACGGGGAGAATGATAATCACCCCCAAACTTAGAGTTTTGGGTGTCTCTAGATAGACTATCTACAATTTCCCTAATTTCTAGATCATCGGAATCCGAAAATGGTGTTTCGCTTCTTCTAAGTTATAATCGGAAGGTGCATCCTCACTTATCATATTTGAAAGCTCTACGAGTTCATCTTCTTTGTCTAAGACTAATGTTTCTAAATCGCTAGACTCTAAAACAATATTCTCAGAATAGACTCGTTCCTCAAAACTATCATCGGCTTTGTAATCATAAGGAAATACTACATCGTCTAAAACGGTGGTATCTCTAGTCAAATCCTCGTCCTTTTGAATAGGTGAATAATTATTAAAATTATTTGGATTTGAACTAGAAATATTATCATTATTAAGCTCAATTGGAGTAACAAATTCCTGATCACTATGCCTACTTATTTCAAATTCTTCATCAACACTATCCTCATCATAATCATCATTGTAATAACATGAAAATGGTCGAACCTCGTCTAAAAAAGTAGTGTTACCAATTCTAACCTCGTCATCTTGATTATGCAAATAACTATCCTCATTTTCAAAGGTACTATTGGAAAAACTATATTGGAAATTAAGACTATCTTGAGCAGTTCTTTCTTGGGCCTCTAACAATATTTTCTGAGTCGACTCACATGACATCCTGATTTTATCTAGGAAAGAAGGTTCACACGTTGTATTGCTATCGTCCAAAACTAAGTTATTCATTTCTGCTAACTTACGTGTCGCCTCAGCTAACTTACGTGTTGACTCTAGTAGATAGGAATTTTGCTCGTATGACCGGTGGGAATATGGATAGTAATTGGGCTCACCATGGTATGGACCATAACCTTGAAAAGGCTGATGTTCCCAACCACTATTCAAATTATGGTCAAAGTAGTAACGTCCAGTTTGAAACTTGGTCGGATATTCGTTGTATTGGCTATTATTATACCAGTTCGACATTCTATTCGCAGGGGTGTGAGTTGTCACACAAAATTAAACCCACCGACGGGGATTCGTGGGTGGATAGAGTCTTACCTCCCGTACTGCACGGGCGATGAACCGTTGAAGTCGACACAGGCCACCGACTCCGATGTCAGTGTACGAACCCGAGGGGCCAAGACAGTATCGTAACTGTCGTTCTTCCCTGCAAACAGTTTATATTTAACCTTTAACCCTTCCTTAGGGTTTAAAATAATAAAGTCCAAGTCCAAAAATAAAGTCCAAAAAGTGTCCAAAAATAAAAAGAAAATTACAAAAATACAACCCTATTTACAGTTTCTAAAAATAAAAAGAAATAAAATAAATATGTACAAAATCTTCCTCTTCACTCCTTGGACTCCTCTTTTCTTTCCTTCTTTGGCGATGCTTTCCTTTTATAGCACTTTTTCTTTCCTTGTAGCTTCGCTCAAAATCTGAAAAGAATCAAAATAAAAAAAAAAAAAAAAAAAATACCAAAGGCGTAAAAAAGAACAAAAATAATAAAAATAAACCTAAAACAAATCTAAATACAAGTCCGCGTCGGCGGCGCCAAAAATTGATGTGATTTTAATGTTGTTGTAGAAAATGGTAAGAAAGATGTCGTTCTCTCAGACTTGTGAAGGATTTTTTTAGATTCAAATAAAACTAGAAAACTCTGACAAAGATGTTGTCAATATTAAAGGACACTGAGGCTAAGATTCCACTATTTTTCCAAGTTCAAAACGATTTAACCCAATATTTATATTCATGCAATTTTCTCGTTCAAAGTGATCTTAAACTATTGCAACAAGTAGATTCTCAAAAGAACAAGTGTAAATCCGAAGTATAGAACATCAAAAACCTAGGTTCAAGCATGCTCTATCAAAAGAAATCACAATTGCTTAACAAGAATCATTCAAAAAAATTTCAATCAAGGCAAAATAATCATAAAATAATTGCAATAAATAGATAAATAAGAATATACCACTTCTTGTTGGAAAAATAGCTTCCTCTATCGCCTCAGCAATGGGGTTTAGCTCCTCATATTAATCATGATCTCAAAATATGTGTTTATGGCTCAAAAGTTGATTAAAAGGATGAAAAACAATAAAACAGACTGTTTGCAACGCCGTAATGGCGTTACAAAGAAGTCGTTACAATGGACCGTTACGAGAGACGACTTATGCACCGTTGAATTGTCGTTGAATCTACGACCCTTTAAAAACGACCGTCCTTGAAGGTATTTTGTTCTTCGTGTTCTTCCCTGTTGCAGCAGCAGAAGAAATTGTTCAACTCGTGATTCTTGCTTCCTGTTCTCTTCTAAACCTCCCCAAAGTGTTCGTCCTCCCTCTCGTAACTTCTCCCTAGCCTTTATATACACAAAGAACGACCCTAAAACTCAATATAATCTTCTTTTTTCTTTGCGTAAAGTCTCGGACTTTCCTTTCCCCGCCAAGCCACGATATTTTCTCCCCAAGCTTCTCAACGCGTTTCTTAGCCGTACAAGTCACTCCAATCTCTTATTGATTGATACGAATCTCGTGAAGTGTTTATCTTGCCTCAAATCCCCGTAGCTGCCGAGAATAACTCAAAACAAAGACCCGTGAAACCCCACCTCCTCTCGTTTTGCTCCAACACGATTTCTAGCCCAAGTTGATCGATATAAACACCCATACGAACCCCGTTACGCTCTATGTGCCTAGCCCATGAAAATCGGCGATTGAATCTCGCTAAAACCGGTCCAAATCTCGACCCAAAATTCTGCCTGACGCTGTGTATAGTTTCCCGCCAAAACTGGTTTTCAAACGGAGAAGATGGTGTGCCCCTTATCCTCTGGTGGGGTGCGAATAGTAGCTCCCCTGAGGGTTACCCCTTAGTAATTTGGGTGCCCCTTATCCATTTTTGGGTTCCCTTTAGCGATTCTTCTGAGGTGTAATTATGACTTTTCTTGGGAGTCTGCAGCATACTTCTGGGGTGCCTGTAGTGCGTCTTCTGGATGCCTTTAGTAATTTTCTCCCACGAGCGCAAAAACCACTTTTCGAGCCAATTTCGCCGCAAAAGCTTATTTCTCCAAAAACACCTACAAAGACATAAAATACCAAAATAAGCGCAAAATCGAGTACTAACATTACAGAGAATTGAGACTAATATAGACACATAAATGCATCTATCACTTGTGTCGAGGCATCTCCCAATTTTACTTCAAGATCGATGTATCCATATGCATCTCTGAGTTCTCCTTCTGGAGTCTTAATCCCAATTGGGTTGCGAGTAGCCTCCTGTTTTGAAATCTTTGCTGCTTTTAAGGTCTGGAGAGTGATGATGTTGAATTCAGAGGCCGTATCGATCAATGTGTTATCGAACTCGATATCCTTCAAACGGGCAACGGTTAAGAGTCCCCAATTTCCCTTGCTTGCATCTTCCAAAGAAGGACCGAGGTTTCGCTTCCTCTTCCAGATACAAGCGTTTGCTCGAGACAACACGGTTGAGGGCTGCAAATATGTCATGACGCCGTGCTTTGGAGAAGTACAAGATCTCGCATAAATGTTCCATCATAGATTGTACAGGTCTTGCGAACGGAATCCCCGTAAATCCTGCAGTTCCCGACAGAAGAGGGTCTCTACGAACACCTTCATTTCCAAGCCGGAGTTCTCCTGTCTCTATCTTTTCTCTCGAAGATCTCGTGTCACCTGTTGCGGTCTTTGGTTGGATGGTGAATGAACCTATGGTAGCGACAAGACTTAGGATCCGCCATATCTTTCTCGGTTGGTGGACGTCCGATAGGAGGCGGCTTGATGGCGTCGCCTTGAATCCACGCCTCCAAGAGTTCCACTACTTCATTCATGGGGAACGGGAAACCTGTATCTTCGGTGTTTTGTGCAGGAGTCTTGCCCGCTCCCTTTTGAGAAGAAGTCATGTGTGCTGGAGCCGCACGCTTGGGTTGTTCTGTTGCTGAAGCTTTCCTTTTTCCTCCTTCGCCAACCACGCTCACAGAAGGACCAATGTTGTATTGTTTGTTTGTGAGACACCTGCTTCCTCGACTCTCACGTGGATCTTCCTTTCGAAAAACCATGGTTCTTTCTAGCAATGCTGGGGCGGTTGTGGCTGACCGTTTGGCAGCTTCATGGAGTTCGGAGAATTCTAAAAGCCCAGATTCTCTAGTAAAGCGCGGTATATGGGTATCATCCCGTTGATGCACAGCTCCACCAACTGGCGTTCAGTGATGTTCGGATCATGATAATCTAGTGCTTGAGTTCTGAACCTCTTAACGAAGTCGTTCGGATGCTCGTTGTTCCGCTGAGAGACTCTCCCTAGATCTGAAAAGGTAATCTGCTCGGATACGAAGAAATATTTCCTGTAGAAAGCACCGACCATCTCCCCCCAATTAGATATGCTGTCAGGTGTCATGTTGTTGTACCAGGTGTACGCCCTTCCCGTAAGTGATTTCGAGAACTCTTTCAGGCGGAGAACATGATTGTACTCATGCTCCCCCAAGGATTCCAAAAATCGAGAAACATGTTCACGAGCGTTACCATTACCATCGTAGAGGGAGAACTGAGGAGAGGTGTATCCTCTTGGAAGAGGGATTCGTTGCATATCTTGAGGGTACGGAGGTTAATGTTGGTGTGCATCCATCAGATTTCCTTTGCCTCGGTTTTGGAGAAGTCGTTCCAGGTCCTCACGTGTGATAAAGTTGAATGGCTGGTCCCTCTCTCTTGGGCGTTCAGGAGCAACACAAGCTTCTTCACTCATGTGGGTCCGAGTTGAAACGCCTGCTTCGGGTGTATTGAAGGCATCTCTTGCTGGCTCCAAGGGTTGCCGTGAATCTTGTGGCAATCGTTCGATTAAAGTTTTGAGGAAAGTGAGTACCTCTTTTCGAGTTGCGGCCATATCCGTTTGAGTCTTAGCAAGAATATCCCGCTTCTCCATCAAGTATGCAATGGTAATGGGCGGTGGTCCTCCTCTCGTCCCTCCGGCTCCTCGTCCTGATGAAGGAGTGAAATTTTTGCTCCGGGGTGACCACCGGAGGCATTACACTTGAGGAGATGTCGGGATTCGCGCCGCTGCCGGGCTCGGTGATGGGAGGCGTTACACCTACCGGAATGTCTCCTGCTCCGCTAGTGTTGGGGATAGAAGTGACGGCTCCACGAGATGTATTGACCACGGTAGCTCCACCGATGTGGTATATCGACACCGGGAGTGTTATCCGTACTAGCTCCATCAGATTGATTGCTGATTCAGACCTGATTTCTACCAACTTTAAATGAATTGTTGATAGAATTGGTTCTAAGATATACCCTTTTGAAATTGATGAAATTGAATCGGATTTCAAGAAATTGACTTTACAACCGAGAGATTAACCTCCCATTGTGGTCACCAATTGTTTATGGGTGAAAACTATTTTCGGGTTTTGGTAATTTGGGGTGTGTGGATCGAAATGATTCTAAACCTTAAACAAATGCACTACACGGAGTTCTTGTAGATTCGAGAAATCAATCGTGCAAATCCGGCCTAAACCAAGAAATGGTCGTTCCAGGACTTGTTTCGGTCACAAAGTGAAGGAGATGGGGTTAATCTTAGGGAGGGAAGCGAAGAAGGTGTTGAGATTGTGAAGGTGTTGGCTATGTATGACTTGTATCGAAAGCCGAACGGGCTTGCAGGATGTAAGCTATCGGGCCGGTGTTTGAATACGATGGTATCAACACTTGCCTCTCGTTGTCCTGGACTTGTTCTCGTTGTTTTTGGAAATAGGGAGGAGAACCTATTTATACAAGTCATTTGAGCCTTATTCACGTCTCTCGTGGGAAGTGGAGGAAGTGGAGTGATGGAGTTGTGGAGTTGTGTGTTGGTGTTACACGACCCGCCCAGCCCACTTCTCCCGTCATCTCTAACCGTCCATGACATCCCCGACACGTTCTTGTGATGGCGCGTTGCACGCCGCACGCCGTAAACCGCCAGACCAATACCCCGCATGTATCCCCAGTTTGTGACATGATCGATGTCTCGAGTGTGTGGATCGTGGGACCCACGTAAAGTAGCATGTAATGCTCAATTAAATAACTAAGTTATTTAGGAAGTCGATACTTGTGAAGTACCGTGTGTATTCTATGCAGTATCGCATCAAGATGTGGTAGAGTGACGGGTGGTGATCACCATGACGCTTCACCGACCAATTAACTCCCGACTGTGGTTGTATAACCAAGCGGTGAAGTTGAACGGACAAGATGATCTTTGAGACACTCATCTCGCGACCGTTGATGTAATTTAGGGTTTTTAAAGAGGTGCGCAAGCATTACTCTTCAGCCTTGGTCGAATCCAAGCTTGGGATATAATTTTGATAGGGCCGATCGTGCATGTGTGTAGGCGCCCATACCTCATTGTCTCGTGAAAGTGTGATATGGGCCACTCAATTTGTCCCGGCGAAGTTGAGTGGTCGAGATCAATTTGCAACATGTAAACTGGGTGCCGCATAAGCCGCGCACCATTCCCACTTCGGGCGCGCGTTTCATGATGACCATGCTTGGTCGGTCTTGTTCGATTAGTCCGGTATACGAGACGGGCGAGCTGGTATACACGTCCATATCTCAATATCCCATAGAAACGTGATCTAAGCCACTCAATTTGTCCGGCAAAGTTGAGTGGTCGAGATTAGTTTGCAATCGGGAGGTGCAACCATGGCTAGTTCGAGCGTGCGGATCGAGGCAACTGTGCATGATATGCCTTGGCCGATCGGGTGTGGAGATAGATGGGCCCACGGTGGTCATGTTGATGAGCACTTAGGACTCCGCTTAGTCTAATCCTCGACCCTTCATTCGGCAGAGAAGATGGACGCTCGCGATCGCGACACAACCCTAATTAAGTTTTTGTCGGGCGTGTGTCATACCCAGTTTGGGGCGCACGAATCAAGACGACCAAATATAGTTGGTCCTGACCGATCAGTCAGGTATGTAGGCGGGCCCACGGTGTTTGTGTTGACATGCTCTGGGCCTTTTGAATCTACATCTACACCCTCCATCTATGCCTGCGAAGATGGATGGTTGAGACTGTTTTGCGATACATGTAATGTGCCGCAAACCCTAATTTAGGGTTTTTCGTCCATACTTCTTTGGCTTGGACGGTTTCGCAAGCTATGCCACCCCTTGGGGAGGCCGACCATGCAGGGTCCGCGTTGGGTCGATGGTGCATATTCCAATACCTGCTTGGGGTCATGGATTCAATCTAAGCCATCTAATCATGCTGGTGGAGTTGGATGGTCATGATCGTTTCTGAGACTGATATGGTCAGATCAGGTTCAAATATGCTCAATCGGGCTAGTATAACACACCGAGAGTTGTAGCCTGTATGGGTATTTCGTACATGTTTTATTATTAATGCTTGGAGATTCGTGTTGCTCTGCTGAGAACAACACTCGCCGTCATGCCACGCCGGTAATGAGTACAGAAATATAAGGCTGGTCATGCATTAATTATTAATGTCAGTAAATTCATTGTGGTATATGGGATTGTTGCTACATGCTCCAACCTCGGATGAATTTTGTGTATTTAGTTCACATAATACTGGGATTGTTGCCACATGCTCTATTCTAGGTGAATTAGTAAAGTGAAGAAGTATTCATCACTTATCAATGGCTTTATCTTTTGCAAGATGTTAGCGTATAATTTTGGCTTTTACAATTTTAGCCTAAAATGAAAATCCACCATCAACATTAAGTCCCCTGCCTAGAACATAATGGTTACGCTATTGTGGGGTAGGCATAAGATGGTGACAAGTTTGTATACAGGAATGACCATGCTAAGGTGAATATACATTTACCGCGTAGGTCGACATCGTCGGGTGTTGTCCCAGAACTGGTCGGTCCTGATTAGGATGGTGGAACGAGCAGGGCTTGATCGAGCCGCTTTGGGTTCCCTATGCACTATCTGGACAGAGCTTGGCTCATTTCTTGGACTAGGTGCACTCCCCTTCGTTACACGGCAACTTTCCTCAAATATATCCGATAAGCATCATTGATCGTTATCTTGAATCGGTAGCTTTTTTGGTGGCAAGTAGAGACTCGTTTTGTCCTGGGATTCTGTTGACTTGCTAGATTATAAAGAAAAATTCTAAGGATTCTTCTCATCACGTAGTCGTTCCTTTTGTATCTCAGGTATTGCTCCGTACTCATCTGATCTTCTGACTGATGATGATGATACACATATTTTTGTGTGCTCATAACTTCTTCTTCTTTGCAGCTTATCATGGAAGTAAATGCACGATGATCATTCTCAGAACTTCCCGTAAAAAAAGTTTCGAAGTTGACAAACCCGAAATTAATGCGCACGAAGAGGTAATGGCTAAAATTGACCTCCCACTTCGTGAATTCGGTCGTGCCATACGTGGGATGTCCATTCGCACTGCGTATTGCTAGGGACGCATATGTGCCCTTTCACTGCGATCGACATGGAAGAACGGTGGAGGCATGAGGAAGCGTTATGAGCACCAAGAAGCGCAAGGGCGTAAAGATTTGCAAAGATGGTTAAAGAGGCGGAGAGTGGAGCATAAACGGCCTCCGGATGAAGATAGGCGTGATTATCCAATCCAGGATGGTGTGATAATCCTTGATTCTGACACGGATGGACCTGAGTGTTCGGAGTCAATCAGCGCAAACCCTGATGTTGTTGTGGGCTTTGAGGAAGACTTGGAAGTTGTTCCTACCGATGATGTTAGGACGGAGAACGTTTCTGCGGAAACATCTGAAGTGGAAGCTGAGGCTCTGAAGGGAGAAGCGGCAGCAGGTGATGGCGTTGAAGCAGTACCCGGCAGTGGTGCAGGCGCGGTATTCTTCTTGACGGCTAAACCTCTTTGCTTCTTTTTCTGTTTTCAAGTGTATGCCCGTAATTTTTTGAACCTCTTTCTTGTACTCAGTGGCGGCTGAGTTCAAGATCTTTTCTTCTGTTTGCTTACCATTGAATAAAGGTTTATGTCATAACCCCTCGTTAAGATTGCATCTGTATGTGCTCCTGACGTGAGATCTCTTCGGTCTTGCTGGGGCAGATGGCTCAAATTAATTTTTTTTTATGCACACATTCTATTTCCTTCTTCCCATGAGATGCTTGCTTAGGGTTCCCTTCCTTGCTCCAGTGGGTCGATTTAGGCTGACTCAAGACTTTGTGTTTTTAGGGGTAGAGAGGTTCTCAGATGGAAATAACGCTTCAATTAAATTGAAAATTGAAAATTGAAACCCTAACTATGAATGCAAGTATTGCAATCATTTTCTGGAGGAATTAGAGAGGTTCTCAGATGGAAATAACGCTTCAATCATTTTGGGGTCATGGATTCAATCTAAGCCATCCAATCATGCAGGTGGAGTTGGATGGTCATGATCGTTTCTGAGACTGATATGGTCAGTTCAGGTTCAAATATGCTCAATCGGGCTAGTATAACACACCGAGAGTTGTAGCATGTATTGTTATTTCGTACATGTTTTATTATTAATGCATGGAGATTCGTGTTGCTCTGCTGAGAACAACACTCAGTCGTCATGCCAAACCGGTAATGAGTACAGGAAATACAAGGCTGGTCATGCATTAATTAATAATGCTGTAAATTCACAGGGTATATGGGATTGTTGCTACATGCTCCAACCTAGATGAATTTTGTGTATTTAATTCACATAATACTGGGATTGTTGCCACATGCTCTATTCTAGGTGAATTAGTAAAGTGAAGAAGTATTCATCACTTATCAATGGCTTTATCTTTTGCAAGATGTTAGCGTATAATTTTGGCTTTTACAATTTTAGCCTAAAATGAAAATCCACCATCAACACCAGGATTGAAACATAAGTAAGTTAAGAATCTTTTAATTAAGGTTATTAATTTCATTTTGAAGGGAAATTACAAAATTAGTAATATGCATTTACTAATTAGATTTTCCGAGAGATTCGATCGTTATTTTTGAACAGAGCATTTCCAGGAATTATGAAAACCGAATCTGTGCTTTTATGAATATCTTGAGAATATTTTCGATTTTGGAAATTCCTTGGTGTCCAAACTTCCTTGTCTATAAATACACGAAGTTTGCCTTTCTAGCAAACTAATCCTTCGTAACAACAAATTTACTCTTTTGTTGTTGTTACTAGTGTAGCCGCCTATTAGGAGAGGAGAGTAACCTAATTAGGCGAAATATCTTACGGCCGCTCAGTTTAAAGTCTTCTTTGGGATTGAGAAGCTCTAGCGCGACCCGTTGGTGGGAAACTAGATAATTGCGGTTTATTTTTGTTTTCGATTGATTTGATTGACTAACGGTGGTTGAAATCTGATTGCATCCAGTTTGTTTATTCTTGAGAATCTTCTCTTCTGATATAAGATTCACTCAAACTAGTTCGTAGTTTCGACGAGGGGATCTTTAGACCGTTGTTAGTTCTAAAGACGATCTTGTGATAATCCATTGTTAATGCACTGCGTTCGTGCGTGATTGATCACAAGAGATTCAAGTGATTGTGTGCAGGTTTTTATTGAAGATTTAAGAAGATTTGAAGACAAAGAAGATATTGAAGATCTGACTTGGGTTTTATAATCTTTGGTGTGCACAATACTTGTTTCGGTTAAAGAGGATCCAATTAATAATCGGTTTATCCTTGTGGTAGATTGGATTGATAATTGAGTAGATCGGCATCAATACGTTTCCTTGTGATTAAAGGTATTGATTGGCTTAATCTTAAACGATTACCTTTGGCTGATTGAACATAAGATAGATCTAAGGACCCGACGAAGGAGTTTATGTTAAGATAAACAGAAGAGCCTTTGTCTGACTCATATCACTTGGTTGAATAGAGTTGATACCAAACAGATTTGTTGTTCCTTTACTGTTTGGAATACGAACCAAAGGAATTGTTCCAAGTACGTGACGTATTCACAAGTCGGAGGCATGGGAATACAGACGAAACTAAGTGAACTATAGGGTTAGTTACTTGGTCTCAACTATATGAAGTTAGGTGTAATTTTGTGTAGCGGCTTAATCCTGAGAGTATTCAATTCTGGACAAGGTCCCGAGGTTTTTCTGCATTTGCGGTTTCCTAGTTAACAAAATCTTGCTGTGTCATTTACTTTTATTTTCCGCATTATAATTGTTTTATTATAATTAAAGTAAATCACACAAACATTAATTCTTTTTTACTTGATAAGCAATCCTATTGTGTTTGGTTAAGTCCGAAACTTTGTATCCAGTAAACATACTTCGTTGTTGTATTGTCTCGATCTCGTATCCATAGACGATCACACGAAGTGTGAACCGATTAGTTGTATTGTCTCGACTCAGTCCATAGACAATCACATTCGGAGAAAGGACTTATAGGTAGGAAAAGTTTTAGCTTGAGGTATATTTGGGTACCCTCGCCTTTTCAGAAGAATTTCTTTGGACATAACAAATCACATACGAATATGAATTTGAATCCAAAAATACTCAATTAGATTAATCACAAGAGAACCCATAATTAATCTAATCGGAAATGATCAACATAAGAGAACTTACGGAGCCTCACAATATATACATAAAATATGGATCCGGGAAGATCAATACTGCGGAATAAACAAGGATTCATTCTATTTTCCATCACTACTTGCAAAATGACATTCAATAGACGTAATCCTCGTAAACAAAAGTTCATCCTATCTTCCATCAATATTTACATAATGACATAATAGGTTTCAAACTTTTGTAATGTCAAAAGTTCATTCATTCTTTTATCAATACATGCATATTGACATATGAAAGACTTAAATTTTGACAAGTATGGGCAATCATAGTTCACGGACGCAAACACACATATCCCATAACATATTGCAATATATAAAACCATAAAGATTAATACTGCAAAAATCATCTTCCAAACAATTTTAGAATTTAAACAAATAAACCTAAAAACATGAAGATGAAAACGTTGGACATAGCTATGTGTAATCACAATAACGGCTATTCCAAACTCTAGTAATCCTTCTCAAAAACAAGAATAAATTCTCATAAGAAGTTTCCTAGGCATCAAGACAAACTTGTAATGCACATATAAGATGATTTGTCCTTGAGGGTAGAATCAATCTTTTTCGCCCGGATTTACACCAAGAATATCTACCAAAGGCGTATAAAAATATTTTCTTAACAAAGAAGAACATACAAAGTCATTAACGACCATGCACCATAGTTCACATAAGATGATTGTGATCATTCAAGAATCCCATAGTAATGCATACTACTGTCCATTCTTGAACTTCCTTCTTTGTGATTCCCCAACAACATTCTTGTAAAAGCTACAAATGAGCTTAGAAGAGTATTACTCCAAGAATCCAAGTTCCCAAGTCCAAGAGAAGTGGAACAAGTGCGACGAAACGGAGCAAAACACCCAAAAACAAGAGACATGACAAATACCTTTTTAGAAGAATCCAGTCGAATTCTACAGCCTTTCCGAACATAATCTGTGTGCCCCAATTCTCGTGCTTCCCTCACCGTATACATAACAGGGCATTCCTCACAATCAAGTTGTGTTGGGGTGAACAATGTCTTGCTCACCACAAGTTACCTTTGGATTATCATGAAAGAGATCGCTTTTAGAACCTTTCACATCCAATTCCATTTTTCCAAAAAACTTGTTAAGTTCCAACATCATGGATACTGCCTTCTCCATAGTCATGGAATTTTCTGGAAGATCATTCCTTTTCACACTCAAAGTATCATTGGCTTTCTTTGGTACCCACTTCTGAGTGCGTTTAGGAACAATCGGAACCTTCTTCCCATTACTCTCTTTAAGATTTCTCGGAAGAGAATTGGATTGACTATTCTTTTGCAGGTTAGTCTTTCTCCAATTGGGAACATCGGATCTTGTCTTCGTCTTTACGAAGTTATCCTTTTGATAACCATTACGATTGTGAAAAGGATTCGTATGACGTTTATAGGCAAATCTAGATTTATTACAACACTGATTCCTTTGCCTAAAGGTTGGACAGTTACAACCTGTAATGTTAAGGGGATTAGTCTTAACATATGGTCTTAGTTTCACAACTTCTTGTGATGCCCAAATAAGAACATCATGAAGTTTCTCATTCCTTATACGGAAACGACATCTCCTTTCCAGGTGACCTTTATTTCCGCAATAGTGGCAAACGTAAGGAATGTTCTTACCTCGATCCGTGTGTGCTGACTTTGGAGGTTGATATACTTTGATCTTTTGAACCTTAACTGTCGGTGAAGGTATTTCACTTTTGCCATCAGTGGAAACCTTTTGTTGAGATGAATCACTAGCCATGACAAATTTTACCTCTTTGCTAATACTTGGAGCATCTATTCCCTTATAGCCCAATCCTCGTGTATCACGATGATTTTTACTTGCTCCTAACATAGTGGTTAATTTGCTTGAACTAGCATTGAACTTTTTCAAGTCATCTTCCAACATCTTGATTTTATCAAGAGCAAGACTAAATCAGCCTCAAGGCATTTTTCTCGAGCGAGAAAAGCGTTTTATCTGTCATCAAAACTTGCTTGTTGAGAGTTAATCCTTCCTTCATTTTCTCGCAAGTTTCTCTTCCAACAAGAAGTATTTTTGATATAAAATATCACATTCAAGTGACTTTCTACTTAGGTTTTCCTCAAGTATCTTTGAGGACCGATTCGCAAGAGCGATTCCGACCATAAAGACCACCGTAAATCCTTTTCAATTTCTTGTTTTCTCGACAGAGAGGAGTCAAAAGAGGTGTGACATGGGAAGTTGTGATCTTCTTCATTTTCCACGAATCCAAAAACTTAACATACTCTGAGACTTCCTCATCAACATCTCTATCAATATATGAATCACCTTCATCAGAAAGTTCATCCAACTGTTCTTCTAGGAGTGTTTCCCAATCAACAGCTTTTACATTAAGAGAATGTTTAGATATTGACTTAGATGTGACAGGTTCTCTCGTGTGAATCAAAGCTTTCGTAATCATCTGGTAATTTCGAATCGGTACGTTATTAGAGATAGACTCGTCCATAATCAGATCGCTACAAACACGGACTTATGAGATCTTAAACGTGTTTGCCTCGCTGCTCTGATACCAATTGAAAAAGCGGGGGTCTAACAACCTCACCCAATATTTCGATTAGCAATCTGTATGGACTAACTCAAATATACTTTTAAGAGAATCAACTAGACAGTCAGACTCAATCTTAATAAAAAGTATATCAAGGAGTTAATATCTCTATCTCTCGATTTGATCTTTACTCAAGCAAATGGAAATCTGCGAGTCTTTATCAAATACTAGAGAGATAAACTTGGATGGTACCAAAGACCAATATCCAAGTTTCAATCAATTTCCAATCAACAACCAAAGATTGGATTTCACAATTGATCGATACAACGCACAACCTGTGATATTTCAATTATATAACAAAATATAATGCGGAATAGAAATAACACAGACACCAGAAGTTTTGTTAACGAGGAAACCGCAAATGCATAAAAACCCCGGGACCTAGTCCAGATTGAACACACACTGTATTAAGCCGCTACAGACACTAGCCTACTACAAACTAACTTCGGTCTGGACTGTAGTTGAACCCCAATCAATATCACACTGATTTAAGGTAAAGTTGCGCTTCTTACGTCTCTGATCCCAGCAGGATACTACACACTTGATTCCCTTAGCTAATCTCACCCACAACTAAGAGTTGCTACGACCCAAAGTCGAAGACTTTAATAAACAAATCTGTATCACACAGAAAAGTCTAAAGAATAGATAAATCTGTCTCCCACAGATAAACCTATAAGTTTTGTTCTGTCTTTTGATAAATAAAGGTGAACAGGAACCAATTGATAACCCGGACTTATATTCCCGAAGAATAACCTAGTATTATCAATCACCTCACAATAATCTTAATCGACGCAGCGAAAAAAGATATTGTGGAATCACAAACGATGAGACGAAGATGTTTGTGATTACTTTTCTATCTTGCCTATCGGAGATAAAGATCTCAAGCCAATCGTTACGATTGTACTCAAAACGATAAAATCAGCAGGATCAGATCACACAACTACGAGAAAGTAGTATCTTTCTGGCTTCACAATCCAATGAAGTCTTTAAGTCGTTAACCTGTTTTAAGAAGAAAACCTAAGGTTAAAGGAGAATCGACTCTAGCTAATACAACTAGTATCACACGGAAGGTGTGGGGATTAGATTTCCCAGTTGCTAGAGTTCACCCTTATATAGTCTTTCAAATCAGGGTTTGCAATCAATGTTAGCTTGGTAACAAAGCATTCAATATTCACCTTTAGATGAAAACCTGATTAGATTCAAGCTAATATCTTTCAACCGTTGGATCGGAAACTTAGCTTGTTACTCACAAATTAAATGTACTATTTTGGGTTTATGTAACCATACCCAAACATGAACATTTGTTGGTTCAACAATAGTTAACCAAATGGTTAGCCATATGAGCACTTTCATATCAACCATATTCTTCTTCACCATAACTAGTTCAAATGACTCAAATGAACTAGTTAGAGAGTTTTTCAATTGCAAGGAAATCTTATGTAACTACACAAGACACAATCGAAGCAAAAACTATTTGATTCACTCGAATCGGTTCATGAACTATATAGCCACAGTTTGTAATTTGCATTCCTTAGTTTTTATAAATGAGTTCACAAACAATCATTTTTAGATATAACCAACTCAAGTTCGCAAACTTAGTTCGCGGACTTAAGTTCCCGGAAGGAGTTCTCAAACTACAGCAGAATTTCTCGGGAAGTGAACTTCCGCCAGTTCGTGGAGTGGGTTCGCGGACTTAGCTCACGGCTCTGATTCCGGTTATCTTGATCAAAAAAGTTCGCAAACTTCGGTTCAAGGAAACAAGGACTTATACATTTATGTGTTGCCACACAATGCTTATATCCAACTATGGTTATATGATTTAAACTCTCATTTCAATCATTGAAACATTCTTAGAGGACATTCCGTCAAAGTAAACAATTTTCAAAGTGATTAAAACGTGCCATGACTTCCGTCACTAGGTAAAGATGAACTTGGCCAAAGCAAAAGCTTACCAACACATATTTCGAGAAATAGATAGGCGAGATAAACTCGGCTCGAAATAGAAAATGTGTATAATCAAAGTCTATATAGCAAAACGACTTTTGTCTCAAAATAGGAGATAGAGTAGATAGACTTTTGAGTGATAGATAAGTTCAAGTCTCCACATACCTTTTATTCGATGAAGATCCACCAGTTCCTTGAGTAGTCCTTATTCTTGTATGATGATCGCCATGGAGTTCTTGAGCTCAACTACACTTTCTATCCTAGTCCGAGACTTAGCAATAGTAGACTAGATATTAAGACTTATAGTTTTGATCACTAACATTGATAAACATGCTTGAGATAGCAACGCATGCGAGTTCGACCGAGCAATGCTCTAATAGTTTGTTTATTCTTAAAAATCTTCTCTTCTGATATAAGATTCACTCAAACTAGATCAAAGTTTCGACAGGGATCTTTAGACTATTTGCAGATCTAAAGACGTCTTGTGATAATCCATTGTTAACAGACTCCGTTCCGTGCGTGATTGATCACAAGAGATTCAAGTTGTTGTGTGCAGGCGTTTATTGAAGATCTAAGAAGATTTGAAGACAAAGAAGATATTGAAGATTTCTGATTTGGGGTTCATAATTTTTGGTGTGCACAATACTTTTTTCGGTATAGAGGATCCAACTATAATCGGTTTATCCTTGTGGTAGATTAGATTGATTAGTTGTGTATATCGGCATCAATACAATTCTTTGTGATTAAAAGTATTGATTGAAAAATCTTAACAATTACCTTTGGTAATTGAGAATAAGATAGATCTAAGAAACTGACGAAGGAGTTTATTGAGATAAACAGAAGAGCATTTGTCGAACTCACATCACTTGGTTGAAGAGAGTTGCTACCAAACAGATTTGTTGTTTCTTTACTGTTTGGAATACGAACCAAAGGAATTGTTCCAAGTACGTGACTTATTCATAAGTTGGAGGCGTGGGAATACAAACGGAACTAGGTGAACTATAGGTTTAGTTACTTGGTCTCAACTATACGAAGTTGGTTTAATTTTGTATAGCAACTTAATCCTGAGAGTATTCAATTCTGGACAAGGTCCCGCGGTTTATCTGCATTTGCAGTTTCCTCGTTAAGAAAATCTTGCTGTGTCTTTTACTTTTCTATTTTCGCAATTATAATTGTTTTTATTATAATTAGAAGTAAAATACACAAACGTTAATTCCTATTTTACTTGATAGTAATCCTATTGTGTTTGGTCAAGTCCGAACCTCTTATCAAGTAAACATACTTCGTTGTTGTATTGTACCGATCTCATATCCATAGACGATCACACGAAGTGTGAACCGATTAGTTATATTATCTCGACTCAGTCCATAGACAATCACTTTCGGAGAAAGGACTTATAGGCAGGAAAAGTTTTAGATTGAGGTATATTTGGGTACCCTCGCCTTTTTCAATTGGTATCTGTTAGAGCACTGCTCGGTTGAACCCACTAGCATTGGTATGTCAAGTTAGTTGTCAATTTTAGTTGCCAAAATGCATTCTTGATTTAGTATACTATATATAGTTTCGGACTAGATTAGGTCTAAGAAGAGCTATTCTTGAAGGATGAAGATTGATATTACAAGAAGACATCAACAAGGACTTCATAAACAAAGGTATGAGTTAATTGATTTTATTTGGATTCTTGATCAATTCTACCTTTCTAATCTATCCATACAAATGCTCACTCTATGGAACAATTCCTATGACGGTAAATGTACATTTATGTATATATATACTTGAGGTTATTTAAGACACGACTTTTGTGACAATAACAATTATCCTTTGAAAGGTTCTCATGTTATAGTGGATGAGTTTACGAATTCAACGACCCAAGAATCACTCAATTCCGAGTTATAACGATAAAGTTATGAGTGATTTATTAAAGGTTCGTTAGTAGGAAACAATCCATGGGCTGCTTGTAACGGTTCACGGACTTGGGCCCAATTACGTGACTAAAAGGCATTTTTGGTCAAATTGGTGATGTTTCCTTATCTAGGCAAGATGGCTATTAATCCAAACATATTTGATTACCATATTAAAATGTTTGTGATAACTTTTAATTCCTGCCTAAGTTAAAATGTGATTTATTCACATAAATACAATGTTTGCTAATTAATTATTTATGCAAAATATTTGTAACTTAGGAAAGACTCCCAAAATTAGGAGAGTCTTGAAAAAGGAAAATAGCCTAAACCCTAGCGTAGCTTGCAAGCTAACCTATTCACTATAAATATTGAGTTCGTGAATGCTACACGTTTTCATCCCCTTTGGAAAATTGGTGTAAGCTTCGTAAGGTTGTTTTCCATGTCTTCTGTTCTTCATGAACAAGAGTGAGATAAAAGTCTTTGTATTGGGGATCACAAAGCCGAGTTGGATTAATCTTCGTGATTGATTATACAACTTGTAATCTAGCTTTTTCACCTCTTGTCTATTCTAAGGTTTTCTCTTCTGATATAAAACCATTCAAGAGTTGTTGATCATAAACCCTAGGTTTTGATAGATTTCAGTTTCCGATCGTATACCAACTTTTGTTAGTCGAAATCGGAAGCTAGAAAGAAAACTTCGATTAAGGCATCTCGTAAAAATCCTTAAGAAGTTTTAAACAAGATATCTCTAGATTTATTGTAGTTGTTCTTGTTGTAGAATAATTAGGTTTCTCTTCCTTTATTGAAGAGTATAATAATCCCTAATCTACAAGTTTATTTTGATATTACTTTTACCTAGTAATTGTTTTTATCAAAATAAACACAAGATTTCCAAAACCTTGATTCACATCTAAAGGGAAATCAAACCGGTGTTTTGTGCAAACAAAATATCGAATCGTATTAATCATGTTGTTGTATCTTCTAAAGAGAGCCTTGGGTTCTGCTAGAAGATTTACGAGAAGAATTCCTAAAGACAATCGGTGTTGTGCTAGGAGTTCTATTTGAGCTGAAGAAGTTATTACATCTAGTCCGAATAGGTAGTAGGTAATTGGTGTAACAGCTTATAATCAGTGTGTGTTTATTCTGGACTAGGTCCCCGGGTTTTTCTCGCATTTGCGGTTTCCTCGTTAACAAAATTTTCGTGTCTCGTGTTATTTCTTTTCCACATTATATTTTATTTATATAATTGAAATAATACAAAGTTGTAATGCTAATCAATCATAGTTGTTAAATCCGACCTTGTTTGTTGGATAAGACTTGATTGATCTTGAACAATTGATTTTTTATTTTCACATTGTTAGACCAGTCCGGACTAACCCTGTTTCAAGTGGATACCGTGTTGAAATATTCCTTTAGTGATTGTTGCTTAAAGAGGTTTATACACGGTGGATATTGAATAGGTTGTGATTAACACAAAAGATTTTGGTTCAAGAACTTCACACTAAAATCAGGTTTACAGACTTGCTTCTGTTTAACCATTGATTGTGTTGAGTAAGAGATAAACTCTTTACTATTATTCTTTGATTAAGTTTTTCACTCTCGGAATATTATGAAGGTTTAGTTCATACAGATTGCTAAGCGAAATATTGGGTGTGGTTGTTAGACCCCCGCTTTTTCAATTGGTATCAGAGCAGGCAAACACGTTCAAGACCTTATAAGTTTATGTTTGTAGCGATCTGACTCTATGGACAGAGGTGATATCTCTATTAACGTACGACCAGTCTTCGATGGCTCTAATTACTTATGGTGGAAAATTTCTATGCGAGATTTTCTTCAAGCGCGTGATTTTCAATCATGGGTATATGTTGTTAATGGCTATGATCCTCCCGTTGTGGCAGTTGGAAATGTAAATGTTCCCAAGAATATTGATGAATACAGCCCTGCCGAGATACTTGCTGCAAAGCAAAATTCTGAAGGATTAAATGCTATCATCCATGCCATTACCCCAGATCTTCAGCACCACGTGACTACGTGTAATAAGTCGAAAGAAGCTTGGGATATCTTAGAAACCGTATTTAAAGGGAATGCCGCAGAGAAAGAAGCGAGGCTTCAAAACCTAGCATCTGACTGGGAAAATCTTCGTATGGCAGATGAAGAAACGTTTGATGAGTTTAATCACAAAGTGTCTGAAATTGTTAATGCATCTTTTGCATTGGGTAAGACTATTCCTGAAAAGGACATTGTGATGAAAATTCTCAGATCGCTGCCATCTAGATACGACTCTAAGAAGCATGCCATCGTTGAAGCAAACGATCTTTCTACACTCTCCATAAATACTCTTGTTGGAAATTTAAAGATCTTTGATAATGAACACGCATCTAGAAAAGACGTGATTTCTCTTAAAGCTGCAAGCAATTCTGAATCCTCTAAGGATAAATCTGGTTCGCCAGATACTAAGGATGTAACTCCACGACAATTTAGAAAATTCTTGAGAGATAGGAAAAAGAGTTTTTCTAAAGGTGCAACATCTCCTAATGATGATGTACAATGCTATAACTGTCGTGGTTTCGGGCATCTTTCTTTAGTATGTCCTAGATGGAGCCATAAACAATCGGCATATGCAGCAGCTTTGCCTACTATTGATGATGGACCCGAATATTATAATCCCCAAGAGTACGCAGGAAAGGTTGCATTAGCTTATGGAAAAATTCTTTCGGATACTGATTCTGATTCTGACGAAGAAGTGTTCCATGTTGATCCAGTTGCTAATAATCTTGTTAAAGAATGTCATTAGAAACTCTCGGAAGCTGAAAGCACCATTTTCAGTGAGAAAGTTAAATATGACAGACTTAGTAGTCGGAATAAAGACTTGCAAGATCAACTTGATTCTAGTGGTGCAAGAGATTATCTCAACGAAATACGAAATCTTAAAGAAGAAATTGCCGAAGGTCGAGATCGGGAAATTATTCTTCAAGAAAAACTAGATAACTTGGAGAACATTAAGATGAACTTGTTATTTGATTCAGAACGAGAATATCTCAAAGTTCAATATGAATCATCCAAGAATGATCTAGTTATTTCACTTGAAAAGATCAAAAGGTTGGAAGAAGAAAACTCGAGCTTAAAAGAGAGTTTGTCTAGAAATAGCAGCTCAGAAAAATTAACCTCGATATTGGGAGCATGTAGAATTCATCGTGGTACACGAGGATTGGGCTATGAAGGAATAGACGCTCCTGGTATTTGCAAAGAGGTAAAATTTGTCAAAGCTAAAGATTCTTCTAAACCAAAACCTTCCACGGTTGACAAAAGTAAAGTATCTCTACCAACTGCTGATGACGAAAAGAGGAAATTCTGTCAAGCTCCGAAGCAAGCACATACACATTCAGGTAACACTGAACATAACTTTTTTCATTCTACTAAACATTGTTTTTATTGTGGAAAACCAGGTCACTTGCAAAGAAATTGCAGATATCTTAAACGAGATAAAACCATATCTGATTTTGCTAAGATGACAAGATCTGATGTTCCAAACTGGAGAAAAACTGAGTCTCATAATTTCAGTTCTTCTAGCATTCCCTCCAAGAAATTTCATAAGTTTATTGGGGAGAAAAAGAAATACGTTGCTCCAAAAGCTACTCAGAAATGGGCACCAAAGAAGATCAATAAAGCAACGAGTACTATTAAGAAGGATCTCCCATAAAAGAGTTCGACAAGGGATAACATCTTAAAAAGGTATGGAAATGTTATTGAAAGTTTCAAGGAAGTTGTTAAAATCCTAGAGTCCATGCATGATTTTGTTTCGAATACCTGTGGCGAGCAAGATTTTGTTCACCTCAACACAACCTGATTGTGTTGGAAGTGCATCCTCACCAAGAAGCCTTAGTAAATGCGGTGAGGATTGCAAAAGAATTGGGGCGCACATATTATGTTTGGTAATTTTTGAATATGTGGAACAATTTGTTGTTTCAAGCTGAGTCTAACTCGCTTACATATTTCTCGAAATATGTGTTGGTAAGCTTTCGCTTTAGCCAAATTCATCTTTACCTAGTGACGAAAGTCATGTTATGTTTCAATCACTTTGAAAATTGCTCTGACGAAAAATGGTCTGTGAATAACGGCTATATAACGTCCTCTGAGAATGTTTCAATGGTTGAAATGAGAGTTTAGATTACATAACCATTGGTAGGATATAAGCATTACTGTGAAAACACATATATGTATAAGTCCTTATTCCTTGAACCAAAGTTTGCGAACTTTGTTGATCACGAGAAAAGGAATGTGGCGTGAGCCAAGTCCGCGAACTCAATCCGCGAACTGGCGGAAGTTCTCGACCCGAGAATTTCTGCTGGAGTTTGTGAACTCCTTACGTGAACTTAAGTCCGCGAACCCAGTACGCGAACTTGAGTTGGTTATATCTAAGAACGATTGTTCTTGAACTCATGTTTAAATAAACTAAGGAATGCTTTTGAAAACCGTGGCTATAAAGTTCACGAACTGATTCGAGTGAATCAAATCGTTTTTGCTTTGATTGTGTCTTGTATAGTTACATAAAGATCTAAGCAATTGAACAACTCTCTAACTAGTTCATTTGAGTCATTTGAACTAGTTATGGTGAAGAAGAACATGGTTGAATATCATGCGTATGATTCTTAATTACCTAACTTGATGTGTGATTGAAATTCTTATGTATAACAGGTTAGAAGAAATAATCAACGCCATTGGATGTTGGTTTTTATTGTCAAAGAATGTTTTTCATACTCTTATGGTAACCATTCTTGGTATAAATCCTTATGGAAAAGGTTATTCTTCCTTCTAAGCATATCAATTCTTGTTTATACAATTGTGTATCTTAGAAAAGATGATCACAATACATGATCTTCATGATTATATATTGTGTATTGTTACCATGAGATAGTTCTATTGTTTTTAGTAACACGTTCTCATGAGAGACTTTCAATGGTTGGTTCTTAACTCGTATCTCCTTGTAGGGTTTCTAAATTCCAATAAATCCTTATCTCTGGAGTAAGGTCACTCTTGTTGTTCTTTCGAGAATGACATCTTATGAGGGAGAGTTCTTAATTGAACTTGTGCTTAATTGCTATATCTTTGAGGGGAGAAGCAGTTGTGGAACATGTAGGGGTTAACTTGTATCTTAATAAACTCCTTGATGACGTCACTAAGTTTCGACTCTGAGATATCATTTAAATAAGTTGATATGTTTTTTTTTTTTGGTTAAGAAGTTCCTCTATGAAAATTTCATTAGGATCCCACCAGTTTTCGTACCTTTGTCAATTTATATTGACAAAAAGGGGGAGAATTATTGTATTTCACACTACATATACATATGGTTTACGGATCATTATGTAAGGGGAGTGGTTTTCATGTCGAGATGAAGTATTGACTAAGGGGGAGTGATACATATCACCGTAGTATTATTGTCAAAGTTGCGATACAATTGAACCTTGATGCTGTGTAATAATACTATGATGGATCTTCAACAAGTACATGATGAGCACACTCATAGTTGAAGAACCAAAGAAATCAAGCATGTAGGTTTTTGGTTTTGTCAAGTACAATCCATATGTAAAATGGTTTTGTCGTTAAAATTGACAAAGGGGGAGATTGTTAAAGCACTGCTCGGTTGAACCCACTAGCGTTGGTATGTCAAGTTAGTTGTCAAATTTAGTTGCCAAAATGCATTCTTGATTTAGTATACTATATATAGTTTCAGACTAGATTAGGTCTAAGAAGAGCTATTCTTGAAGGATGGAGATTGAGATTACAAGAAGACATCAACAAGGACTTCATCAACAAAGGTATGAGTTAATTGATTTCATTTGGATTCTTGTTCAATTCTACCTTTCTAATCTATCCAAACAAATGCTCACTCTATGGAACAATTCCTATGACGGTAAATGTACATTTATGTATATATATACTTGAGGTTATTTAAGACACGACTTTTGTGACAATAACCTTTATCCTTTGAAAGGTTCTCATGTTATAGTGGATGATCTTATGAATTCAACGAGCCAAGAATCACTCAATTCCGAGTTATATCGATAAAGTTATGAGTGATTTATTAAAGGTTCGTTAGTAGGAAACAATCCATGGGCTGCTTGTAACAGTTCACGGACTTGGGCCCAATTACGTGACTAAAAGGCATTTTTGGTCAAATTGGTGATGTTTCCTTATCTAGGCAAGATGGCTATTAATCCAAACATATTTGATTACCATATTAAAATGTTTGTGATAACTTTTAATTCCTGCCTAAGTTAAAATGTGATTTATTCACATAAATACAATGTTTGCTAATTAATTATTTATGCAAAATATTTGTAACTTAGGAAAGACTCCCAAAATTAGGAGAGTCTTGAAAAAGGAAAATAGTCTAAACCCTAGCGTAGCTTGCAAGCTAACCTATTCACTATAAATATTGAGTTCGTGAATGCTACACGTTTTCATCCCCTTTGGAAAATTGGTGTAAGCTTCGTAAGGTTGTTTTCCATGTCTTCTGTTCTTCATGAACAAGAGTGAGATAAAAGTCTTTGTATTGGGGATCACAAAGCCGAGTTGGATTAATCTTCGTGATTGATTATACAACTTGTAATCTAGCTTTTTCACCTCTTGTCTATTCTAAGGTTTTCTCTTCTGATATAAAACCATTCAAGAGTTGTTGATCATAAACCCTAGGTTTTGATAGATTTCAGTTTCCGATCGTATACCAACTTTTGTTAGTCGAAATCGGAAGCTAGAAAGAAAACTTCGATTAAGGCATCTCGTAAAAATCCTTAAGAAGTTTTAAACAAGATATCTCTAGATTTATTCTAGTTGTTCTTGTTGTAGAATAATTAGGTTTCTCTTCCTTTATTGAAGAGTATAATAATCCCTAATCTACAAGTTTATTTTGATATTACTTTTACCTAGTAATTGTTTTTTATCAAAATAAACACAAGATTTCCAAAACCTTGATTCACATTTAAAGGGAAATCAAACCAGTGTTTTGTGCAAACAAAATATCGAATCGTATTAATCGTGTTGTTGTATCTTCTAAAGAGAGCCTTGGGTTCTACTAGAAGATTTACGAGAAGAATTCCTAAAGACAATCGGTGTTGTGCTAGGAGTTCTATTTGTGCTGAAGAAGTTATTACATCTAGTCCGAATAGGTAGTAGGAAATTGGTGTAACAGCTTATAATCAGTGTGTGTTTATTCTGGACTAGGTCCCTAGGTTTTTCTGCATTTGCGGTTTCCTCGTTAACAAAATTTCTGGTGTCTGTGTTATTTCTTTTCCGCATTATATTTTATTTATATAATTGAAATAATACAGGTTGTACGTTAATCAATCATAGTTGTTAAATCTGACCTTGTTTGTTGGATAAGACTTGATTGATCTTGAACAATTGATTTTGTTATTTTCACATTGTTAGACCAAATCAGGACTAACCCTGTTTCAAGTGGATACCGTGTTGAAATATTCCTTTAGTGATTGTTGCTTAAAGAGGTTTATACACGGTGGATATTGAATAGGTTGTGATTAACACAAAAGATTTTGGTTCAAGAACTTCACACTAAAATCAGGTTTACGGACTTGCTTCTGTTTAACCATTGATTGTGTTGAGTAATAGATAAACTCTTTAGTATTATTCTTTGATTGAGTTTCTCATTCTCGGAATATTATTAAGGTTTAGTTCATACAGATTGCTAAGCGAAATATTGGGTGTGGTTGTTAGACCCCTGCTTTTTCAGTATCAGAGCAGGCAAACACGAAAATATCTAACAATCTGTGTTTGGTGCGATCCAACCTATAAGAAATTGAATAAGATGAACGATTCGATTAACGTTTTAAAGATTTTAGATGGTATGAAAGAAGAATCTGAAAAATATCCCCCCTGCTCTTGTTAAAATGTTAGATAAAAGGATTGAACAGAACCAGTCATATACTGACGAGATCAGTAATATCACGATTGATAGAAAACTGGTGGAAAACACTGAAGAGTCTAAATCAAGAGATTATGCTCAATTCTTTCATCCATACATCTTAAACAATCTAATAAGAGTCAGATCAGGAACCACTTTCAAAAGGGATTGAATTATTTAATTCAGAAGATTTGTTTTACAAAATGTCTGATTAACCGTGTTAAGAAACTTTTTAAGAACTTAACAAACCATCCTAAATCTGGTAAACAATGTCTTGGAGCTTTTCCACTTAAAACAACCTCACCATTCCAATGGTTTCTATATAGTGGATATAGTAGACATATGACAGTTGATCTTTCTTGGTTCACAAAAATAGAAGACTACAGAGGAGGATCTGTGACCATTGGAGATGGAAGCAGCTGTCTTATCAGCAAAAAGGGTACTATCGAACTTCCAGGAATTCCCGAAATCCATGATGTTGTTTATGTTAAAGGAATGAAAGCTAATCTTCTGTCTAGCAGTCAAATTTGTGATAAAGGTCACAAAGTTATCTTCAATATGAGAGGGTGTGATATTGAAGATAAGTCCGAAAAAGTAATTTTTCGAGGACGTAGAAGTATGAATAATTGTTATCTCCTTGATATACAATCCAGTTTATATTGCAACTTGACTAAGGTTGAGTCAACTCATTTGTGGCATGAACGCTTTGGTCATATCAACTACCGAATGCTAGGAAAGCTCATTAACCGTGAACTTGTCAAAGGCGTTCCAAAGATTAACACTAAAGTAGAAGGTGTTTATAATGCATGCCAAAAGGATAAGCAAGGAAAAATTCCACATAAACTTTCTCGAGACATAGCCACTCGTGCTCCTCTCGATCTTATTCATATGGATCTATTTGGTCCAATCCAACAAGCATCTGTTGGAGGAAATAAGTATGCTTTAGTAATGGTAGATGATTATACACGGTTCACATGGGTTGCTTTTCTGAAGCACAAGAATGACACTCTTGAGGAGTTCAAAATGATTGTGAATAGAGTTTCGCAAGCTTAAGAAGATAAGAAGCGATCGTGGTACATAATTCAAGGATACGAAAGCATATGAATACTGTAATAGTCTTGGAATTAGTCATCAATTCTCTGCTCCTATTACACCTCAAGCAAATGGTGTAGCTGAGAGAAAGAATAGAAATATTCAAGAAATGGCAAGAGTAATTCTTCATAATAAAAACCTATCATTAACCTTCTGGGGGGAAGCTGTATTTACATCCTGTTATCTTATAAACAGAGTCTATTTGAGATCTAAAACTCTAAATACCCCATATGAATTATGGTATGGAAGAAAACCCAATCTAAGCTATTTAAGGGTTTTCGGAAGCAAATGCTATATTCTCAAAGACAGAGAACATAGAGGAAAATTTGATTCGAAAAGTGATGAAGGAATCTTTCTTGGCTATGCTTCTGACAGTCGTGCCTTCCGGGTATACAATTGACCGATTGTCAGCCGACACAAAAACATCAGACTTTGCTGTGCGAGTAGGTTTTCCTAAAACATCATACTTCCAACATCCATCCCATTAGCAGCCACAGCCCAGGAAATACAAGTCCAATTCCTTCTCTGGATCGAGTTGGTCAGGTGAGTTGGATCGGGAATCACTGAGTCGACTCGTTGTAAAGAAATCCAACTGAGTTTCTTCTGTTTTTGGCTGTTTTCCGGCCCAATTTCTGGCCATTCTCAAGTCATTCCCCTGCACATTCCTAGCATGCATCTATCATTCATCTATAGCATCAATCACTATCAGTTCTATGCACTAACACACTTCAACAACTCCACAATCTGCAACCAGTCGAACCAACACCATAGCTACAAGCATCAACACAATCTTCAGTTCCATAACCTGCAATTCATTCATGTACAACACCCATTGCATTTCAAACTCAGGCCGCTTCTGTGAAACAGCACCACCAAATCACATCCTCTGCAATCTTAGTCTAACTCATCATCATTGCAGCACCCATTGGCAACCCTGGCAACAGCTTCTCATTCTTCCATTGCAGCACAAACAAACACAAATGCCAGCCACTAGCCCAAAGAAGTCGCACCAACAAGCAGTACAGCTCCAACCATTCCTTATCACTCTCTGCTGCAACACAATACAACCCAGACAGCAATATATGCCCTGCATTAATACCATACATTCACCACTGCCAACTGCAAACCTTAGCGTCGCCTTCTCAGATTCATGCCTTGCCCAACTGCTACTGCGAACTAACTAAGTTTGAGCTTCATTTTCAACCAATTCTGCACAGTACCAGCTCTTTCCTGCAATGAGCTCAAGCCATCGGAACTGCGGCCATACAATTACTCGAACCCATTCTTTCATATACAGTAACAGCATCCCCATCGCAAGCTCAACTTAAGCCATTCACTAACAGGCATTATAACCTGAAATTTCCGTTTCATCCATCTCCATAAGTTGTGCCTCCAATTGCAGCTCAAACACAACAACAGCAGCTCTTGCACAAAGCCATTCTAACCATCCTGCAATGTCAGTACCACCACAAAGACCAGCTCCTGCTTGACTGCAGTTCAGCTCATCAATATGGCTTGCTTCCTGCAAGTTCACTCACCTGCAATCTCTCCATAACTAGCAAACCAGCACCAAGCACCTGCAACAAGATTGCTTCAATCCCATGCACTTTCACATGCCAGAACTGCTCCATCTCAGGCCACTTGCAATCTCAGTCACATCCACCCCCTGAACCATACATAATCCTCCATTGAGAAAAGTACTCATCTATCAGCAGAACAACATCAGCATCACCATAACTTCAGTCCTAAAAAACCCATTACTTCCCTGAATTCATCCATGGCAGCTTGGCACATCAGCTATTCTTTGTAGCTCCATCTCCAACTCTGGCTCAACCCTCAGTGGATGGCAGCAACTAATTCTCTGAGGCCTCCATTGCATCAGCTTCAGCTCCTGAAACCAACATCATCATACCACCTTAACCTGCTCTGTGTATCAGCTACCACTGCCATACACCACCAGAGATTCGAGCCATCCTGCTGTCTCTCGACCTGCAACATTCAGTTCCTTGCAACTTCTTCTTGCTGTAATCAACCGCAGACAACTTCAATGAAGTCAGCATCTAATTCAATTCACACCAACAGCCTCACTAGCAACTGCAACCTAGATACCCATAAACTTCACCAGTATTCAAGAGTAATCACCAGTAGCAGACACAACTTGTTCTTCTCTCCAATCAAACCCACAATCAACATCATCAGGCTTGATATCTTCTTCAGATTCCTCCTATTCTTGAGCCTCTCCTCTGCCAAATACAAATTCGATTCAAGCCCAACACAGATTCGAACCAATTCTTCCCTTGTTCAACTGGAACTCAAATCCAAGTTAAACCCATTTTCTAACTCCTCCATGTATCTTCTTCTCCACCAGCAACTCATCTCTCCGATCTGCTCAACCATCTTTCTCATTAGTTTCTCAACCCAATTACGAGCTCAAAGCTCTTAATCAAATTCACCGCTGTAATTACACAAAACCCTCATCGATCATTGACTGCAACATATAGCAGTAACATCACCATCACCTGTAATTCCAACACCATTCTAAGCTCAGCTGCATCACCATCTTCTCAATTTCACCCATGAACAATAGTTGAACGGTGGTTCCTCTGGATTTTGGGGTAATAGGTTGGGATGGTTATTGACACCTGGTCGCTTATGATAAGGGCTAACCAAATTGACAGCCCCTTAACCTCAGCTAGTCTATGTTTAATACTCCTCCCAAAAGAGTTGTCCTTTAACCTTGACTAGGCTCCAGATAGTGTTCGCCCATGAAATAACAAATTTGCCCTTTTTGCTCAAACTGGGTGATTTCTTCTTCTTTTGCTCCTAATGACTCGAAAACACCTATACAACTCAAAAGCAAATATAAGATACATAATTCACAAGAAACTCGCGAAGAAAGCATAAACAATAGATATAAAATTAGGTGTTTTACAACACCTGTAGGATCAGAATATCGCGACATCAATACTTCACGAGATTAATAAATGACGACATTGCGAGGGAGACGCAGGGAAGTAAAATAAATGACGCAATGAATGACGACAGCCAAAACATGAGAAAGATATGAAGATTCAGCGAAATTTAGGAGTGTCGCGAGAATTGATACATGTACACTTGCGATATTTCGCAAGACATTCCCGAAAATAAAGGACAGCTTAGCTGTCATCCACTGTGTACTACCCTATATAAAGGGTTGAGTAAATCTGTTGTGAGAGAGTTCTTTTTGAATTGTTAAGCAAGTCTTTAGGAGAGAGAAAATTTTTAGAGTGATTGTAATTCTATTATTCATTTCTATTTCATATTGTAAAGATTCAAGTATTCAATCAATAGAAATCATAATCATTCATCTTAAAATGACTTAATTGTGTATATTCTAGTGAGGGGTGTAGTGTAGGATTTCCTGCAACTACATAATGGCGCTAGAAACAGGGATTGAGTAGAGATCAACCTTGTGAATTGAAAGAATTAGGAGTAACAAGAAAGAAATTTCGTCTAATTTTCAAACAACTTACTGAAATTGAGAAATGGCTAGAAGAAGGAATGCATCAGAACAACCAACAACTGTTAGAAGAAGCAGGAGATTAGCTGGAGAAAGGAGAAATGAAGTAGGTGAACCATCAAGAATAAACGCAAGAGATAGAGAAGAAGGCCAGATTGAACCACCAATTCAACCAGCACCGAATAGAGTAATAGATTATGATAGGGTGAGTGTGCATACATGGAGATCAGATTCTATGGAAGAGAGAGAAGAAGTGCAACAATTGATAAATAATGGACAAGATGAGAGAAATAGAGAAGAGATGGGAGAAACAATTCGTGGAAATGAAGAAATCGCAGCATTAGAAGCATTGAGACAAACAATACATGAAGAAAGGCGGTTAGAAGCGGAAGAACGTGCAAATTTAACAAGGCAAAACCATGAGTTAAGAATGGAAAATATGAGGTTGCAAAATAGAAGGTCGAGAAGTAATACCAAGTCAAGATCAGGATCGGTTAGAGAAGATATGAGGAGAACATTACCTGTAGAAAATGTTAATGGAGAAAATCTAGAAAGGGAGCCAAATCTCGGTGAAGGATGTTGCGAAAGAAGAGAAGTGGTAGAAGATCGTTATATTCCACGTCCTGAAATTCTACAGAATGGCCAAAATGACGGAAATCAAGAAAGTAGGCAGCATCAAGGGCAGAATAATCTAATTGGTGAAGAAAATCAAGAAGAAGGAAGAAGAATACTGCATGGGAGAGAAACACGGAGGAAACAAAAGGAGATTGAAGATGACATCGAAAAACATTATATTGAACAAGCACGTCTAGCTTGCGAAAGGGAAATATTAAGAGTAGAAAGGGAAGAACGGGAATTGGAGGAAGCAATTCGGCAGAACAATCATGACAATCGAGAAAGAAGGCGCGAGCAAAATCGCAACAATGGAAATATCAATGAAGAATATGAAAGAATACAAAGGAGAACTGATGGACAACCAAGAAGAGAAAATGATAGATATAATGGTGTGCGAATTCGTGAACGAGATGAAGGAGAAAGTCGCAGAGAAAGAAGAGAAGAAAATGCTGAACAAGAAAATCAAAGTAGACATGAAAGCAGAAGGAGAGAGGCAGAGCTAAAAAGACCAATAAATTCGAATCCTGATGTAAATGAACAAATCTTGAGAGAGTTGGCAGAGATGAGAGGAATATTGAACAATAGAAGGGGAGGAGGAAGAAGACAATTGGATGAGGCCATCGAAGAAGCTCCGAAAACCCCCTTTACACTAGAGTTGCAGTTAGGAGGAATACCCCCAAAGTGCAATTTACCCGCATTAACCAGCATTTTTGATGGAACAACTTGCGCAATACAACACATCAAAGCGTATGTGAGATGTATGCTACAATGGGAAAATCATGACGCCATATCCGTGCAAATATTTTGCATCTAGTTTAACAGAGAAGCATTGAAATGGTTTGAGGGTTTACCAAGAAACACAATCACGTCATTCAACCATTTACAAGCTATATTCTTAGGGGCATATATAAGTAACAACTCCTCGCGACCGGGGAATGGAAGATGTATTTGGGCTGAAACAAAGAGTTGGCGAAAGTTTGAGACACTTAATTGTGAGGTGGAAGACAATGTGTAGCGAAATGGCTGGACGAGTGGATGAAAGATATCTTATTCTATCATTCATAAACGCTATGTTCGCAACCAATTTGTTATATATTCAAATTTTTAGAGTCAAGAATACAATTACAATGACTGAGTTGCGAGAACTTCAGGAGGAATATATTGCTCTAGAGGAAAGGCAAAATGAGATGGAATCATACCCAGTTGCGAATACAAATTCAAATGCTGTGAATGCAAGCTTATTACCAAAATTGATAAACACAGTAGCGAGCACTTCGCAAGGGCAACAAGAAAGGACAATAGATGAGGGACAACCAAAGATAGTAGCTATGGGAAGCCGTGATCAGGAAGAATTTGAAAGAGAAAGGAATTACTACAACCGTGGCAGCAATAACAAAATTCAAAGACTTGATCATCCGCAAAAAACTTATGGAAGTCGAAGGCAGAATTATCATGGAGGGCAGCGAAGTCACAGAGTAGTATGGGAGGAAATCAAAATGCCACCCTTAAATACTAGTGTGGAAAAAATATGGGAAGCTATACTCTTGATGGAAAACATACCTGCACCATGGAACATGGGGAATGAGCCACCACCAAGTGATAGAAGTCACGAGTTCTGTTCTTACCACCGCTTTCATGGACACCTAACAAATGACTGCAGAAATATAAAAAGAATCATCCTCAGAATGATTGACCAAGGAAAGCTGAATCATTTTCTAATAAGTGAAGAGAAGGTTCAACCGTTACCACCACCGCCAGAAATGCATAGGACAAACTCAGTAAAGGGGAAAGAAACATTCGTAATAGAAGTTGGAACGAAAGCTAAAAATTTGTTTTGCAACTCCATTGTACATTCATACCGAATAATTGAAGATTTTCATGATAATGTTCTCAGTAGGGTTTTTACGAGGGATGCCGATAATAGAGAAGTGATGAACATCGCGAAGACATCGCAGTTAAAAGAATGGCAAATGCAGATTATTTCTTTCACTGCGGAAGAGATTCCTGAAGGCAGAGAGACGCATGATAGCCCATTGGTCGTAAAATTGGAAATTAATCCAAAACCTGTAGATGGCGAAGATGATGAAGCAGAAAATTCTCGGGCGATCAATAGAATCTTAATTGATACAGGGAGCTCAGTAAACATTCTTTTTTACCATACTTACAAGACTATGGGTGGGAAAGATGAAGACTTGATACCTTCGACTTATAAAATATATGGTTTCAATGGCACAACGAATAAGCCTAAAGGAGAAGTTCATATGAGAATACCCTTGCAAGGATTATCAACTGAAATTTTGTTCTGTATAGTCGATGTGGAGTCCCCTTATAATGCATTGATCGGAAGGCCATGGTTGCACGAAATTCTGGGTGTAGCGTCAACTTATCATCAGTGTATAAAGTTTCCTCATCCTAGCGGTGTTGTAGTTATAAAGGGAGACTGGATGGAAGGACAAAAATGCTATGAGATTGATGTGGAGAGTTGCGAGGAAAGAGCTGCAAAAAGAAAGGGTTGGAAGCAAAATATAAAAGATGAACAAAGAAGAGAAAGGTTGATGGTGGATACCATAGATATAAGAGGTGAAGATACATTGCGAAGCAAGTGCATGAAAACAGTTGAAAATTATGATGAAAAGGAATCATTAAGAGGTTTGAATGATGCAGAAGCAGAGAGCAGCAGGAGCAAAAAGTGTAAGAAATGAATAATCATTATTATCAAAATCAATGGCAAAGGCACATCAAGAGTAAGAGGAAGAAACAATAATTGAAGAAGAAATACGCGAGAATCTCGCCATAGAGAATGTATGAAAATTTGATTGAAGAATTGAAAACCAAAAATGAATAAACAATGCAAGATTGTGCGATAGCTTCGCAAACAAAATAACAAGAGAAAAACAAAAATGAATGATTGAATGAATTAACAAAAATGAAAGAGTGAGTGAATGGGACGAACCTTTATGGCGTACACCCTAGTTCGTGAATGATATTTCGCAAGAGGCAAATGTAAGACCTAAAGTGCGTCATATAAGGGGGTATCTCTTGACATGGCTCAGGGAAAAGGTTACACCGCCCCTGGAACCTGAGTCATGAAAATTTGGGGCCCATGAAAGCCTATCCGGGAGAGATACCTTGGATTTGCAACTATATATATAAGGTTATACCCTGGTTGGACGCCCGAGGGTCTCTTCCAAGGAGTCAGTGTATGCTCAAGGCGCCGAGGTACACGGTTGAGCCAAGAGTGCCTGGGACATTTGAAGTGTCTCGGCCATTCTTGGCAAGTCTTGGCACATGTTGCACTCGGCCCGAAGAAAACTCCACTTAGGGTGCGGTCTCGTAACCATAAACCCTATAGGTATAAGGGATAAGAGGGTGCGAAAACAACCGGTTGTTGTTAAGACCGGATGGGAGGAGCTAGTCTTGTATGGCCGATGTACGCCTCCTTGAAGGGGCAACCAGGGAGATGATAAGGGCGGCACCCTCCATTAGGGAGCTGATAAGTGTCACAAGACGGCAATGTCATGGGGATTTATATTCGCAAGAACATTTAGGCCTGTCATATTGTCGCAAATGAAATATCCTGCAGAGGCAAAAATACTAAAGAAAGGATAAGACAAGATCAATGGGTCATTACATGAAAGTGTAAGGACGTCCTGCGATTTTGTCGCAATACGTCAATGTCATGGGACTTTATGTTCGCAAGAATATTTAGATCTTTCATATTGATGCAAAATGAGGGGTGGCTAAATAAGACCTTTAATTAGGAAGGCAAAATAAGACCACACAAAAACAATGATAAGACAAGATCAATGGGTCATTACATGAAAATGTAACGACATCCTGCGATTTTGTCGCAATGATGAATTTCAACATAAATGATGATAAAATAACACAAGAAATCGAGTAAGCAAACAAGCTTGCGAATATGATTATATTTCTTCATTTATTTGTGAAGAATCAAGAATAGTTAGCCATGTAAATTAAGAATTATCATTACTTAAAGATTATCGACTTGATTTATTTTGTGAAAATAAATAACAGAGGCAAGTATGGGAATGATTAGAATAAAAACTTGTTATTTATTTTCATATGATAGATTTACAGTAAGAGATTACAAAATGGAAGGTTAGAAGGATAAATGTACAAATATTACAAGAAGAGAAAGGAAAATGGAACAATCTAACAACTTATTCTTCTTCATCAGATTCTTTATCAGATTTTTCTTCTTCGCTTACATCACTATCAGGGACATCTGAGCAAGGCATATTATCAGGAATTTCATCGAGAATACAAGGATATGAAGAAAGAGGAATGTTGTGATCATTGCAGATTTGTTCAATAGTTTGGTTGCGAAAACGAACAGCATCATTATTGAAATTCGCCACGTAGTTTGTAGTTGCTTCTTCATCTTAGAATATTTGTCATTGCGAAGAGAGAAGTTTTTGCAAGTTGTGCTTTCTCGATTCAAGTTCCTTGATTCTAGTTTGAAACCTCTTCTCGGACTCTCGCGAACAAATGACAATGAGTTAGTAGCTTAATAACAAAGTAAAAAGAAGCGGAAAAATAATGAAGAATAGTAAAACAACCTTCTCTCGTCGTAAATCATATCTTTAACCAAGGCATTATGCTCAAGATGAAGACCGACGTTAACACCTAAGTTATTTCGGCATTATCTAGAACCTTCGCAGCCCAAGCGAATTCATCATCATTATTTATGACAAGAAGTGAACGAATTTGATTTTCTTGCTCATTAAGTATGGCATTTTGGCGAAGGGATTCATCTCGTTCAATTTGGACTTCAAGAATAGTTTTTGGAATTTTGCTAATGCTTGTGCACCTTGATTAGCAATGCGATCCTTATCATCTATGAGGCTGCTAATCTTTTTCCTTAGAATATTATTACTTTCCTGGGAGTCAAGATATAAACGTTTAAATCGGTTGGCTAAACCTAAACTATACCTATGTTCAATTTCTAAAAGATGAAATTTGGTTTGAAGTTCATTTAATGAGAGAGAATTAATCTTGTTTGAAGAACTACTTAAAGATTCATTGAGATGAGCGAGAAGAGCATCATCATCCATAGGTTCAGGGAATGAATGGAGAAGGATGGCTTCGTCAGAAAGATTATAAACGTCTGCGAAAATGATAAGTCAGGCAAAGAAAAATAAATGGTAAAGTAGAAATGAAGAAAAGAGGAGGGTGTTATACCATAAAGTTGCTGATTAGCACTTTGAAGAGTGGATATTTTGTCCTTTTGGGAAGAAGACTCAACTTCTAACTGTTGAATTTTCTCATCCTTCTTGCGAGATGTCGCAACTTCAATTTCTAGCTCTTTGATCTTCTCTTTAAGTTGAAGATTTTTCTTTTCAAGATTGTTGCGTCTTTTCTCGAGGTCTGAGGCAACAACAAAGGAAGCTCTCCCAGACTACAAAGGAAGGTAAAGAAATTGTTAGGATAAGGTTTATAATCAAAATTACATAAAAATAAAGAATTATGAACATACCAAAGCACTGAGTGCATTTAAGAGACTGGGAGTCATTGTCCGAGAAACTCCGCGAAAAGAATCATTATCCACTAGCAGGGGAGCATCACAAATATTAGCGAGAGCTTCGCAAGTAGCAGATAAATGATCATCTCCCAATCCTTGCATAGAATCGGAGAAGACACTAGACAATTGCGCCATAGCAGAAGCGACCGAATGATTCTCCTTTGCAGAAGAAGTATCAACCTCATTTTCATCTTCGTCGGAACTCTCGCTGGTTTGGGAACTAGAACGAGAAGAGGGATGGATTTTCCGTTTTTTAGAAGATGGAGCAGAAGATTTATCATTACGAAGAGTGATTTTATTCTTGCCCTTAACCTTCGCAGCTTCGGGAATGTCAATTTCTTCAACAACCTTCGCACACGAATGAAGATAAGAAACAGAGGCAACAATATTGTTAAAAATAACAAAAGAAAGTATTTCTTACTTCATCCGTGATTGATCGGAGTATCGCCAGAGTACTCGCCTTTGGACGTCTTCTATAACTCTTTTTCAATTTGGTAATCTGAAAATTTTGCAAGCCTAGTAAATATAAGAGGAAGGAAATATCGTAAAGCAAACCTGAAATAGGAAGTATACGTCTTTTGCCTTCTCGGGCCACTTCAATTCCCAAGGATGATAGTTTGCGAGATTCGCAGGGAGTGTATGAGAACCTGCAATATAAGGTCCGCTCAAAAATAGAGGAACAACCCACCACTTCTCATCCTTGGAGTACCGAGGAACATTATTTTTGCCCAAGTACCAGTCAATATCTTGCATAAGCAGCTTATCACTTGGAAATATTATCTTTTCTCTTCAATCGAGCACCCCAAATGAGATTTATCATTTCACATATTTATTACTTCATAATTTTCGAAAAAGTTTTCTACAGTATACTTCTCAGCGACTATTTCTAAACTTGCGAATCTAGGATCTTTGACATCATCAGGATATGAAGATCCCTTACCAGCGCCACGGTTGGCGAATTCAAGGATTAGACGGATGCAATCACCGCTTAGTTGATAAATAGCTCGCGAGAATTTCTCATGAGCAAGAATTTCATAGAATAAAGGCATCTCGGGATTGTAGAGAGGAATGGGAAGGCCTGCGAGGATTTGACCTAGCGAGATTATGATTTTCTGATCATCACACTGATGATCAGAAAACAACTTTGCAGAAAGTATAGATGAACATTCTTGATCAGGAATGGTTGATAGGATGAAGCCCTTCTCTTGTAAATTCCTTTGAGCTTCATTAAAAAGGGGTTTATATATACGACCAAGTGAAGCCATTTTTAGAGTATGGGAATGATTAGAGAATTGAAGATCAAGAGAAAGAAAGAAGGGGAGATTTATAGTAGCAGAAGCGCAGATTGTGGAGGAAGAAAGTTGAAGAAAAGTTGCAGAGGGAAAATAAAAGAGAAGAAGAGAAGGGTGAGAAAACTATATATAGAGAGAAGAATCCTCGAGAAAACAAATGCATTTAATGCGAGATGGGACGTGAATGGTAAAGAATAAACGGTTGAAAGAAACGTGTCAAGGAAAGAGTGGAAGAGGAAACATTCGTAATAAATTCCGTGTAAAAGTACGGGAGTGAAACAGATAAAGATGAACAATTGCGGCATTTCAAAATATTGGTTCTCATGACATTCTCTCCTTCGCAGAGAAGACATGAGAAGAGGCAAGATGTAGGATCAGAATATCGCGACATCAATACTTCGCGAGATTAATAAATGACGACATTGTGAGGGAGACGCAGGGAAGTAAAATAAATGACGCAATGAATGACGACAGCCAAAACATGAGAAAGATATGAAGATTCAGCGAAATTTAGGAGTGTCGCGAGAATGGATACATGTACACTTGCGATATTTCGCAAGACATTCCGAAAATAAAGGACAAACTTTAGTCATCATCCACTGTGTACTACCCTATATAAAGGGTTGAGTAAATCTGTTGTGAGAGAGTTCTTTTTGAATTATTAAGCAAGTCTTTAGGAGAGAGAAAATTTTTAGAGTGATTGTAATTCTATTATTCATTTCTATTTCATATTGTAAAGATTCAAGTATTCAATCAATAGAAATCATAATCATTCATCTTAAAATGACTTAATTGTGTATATTCTAGTGAGGGGTGTAGTGTAGGATTTCCTGCAATTGCAACACCTATCAACAATCTCAGAACCAAAGTCATGATGGAGTCAATTAATGTGGTTATTGATGACATTAGATATTTTTGCCAAGACAATCACACTGTAGCAGAGCTTCTTCCTTCTGAAACTGTTATTAAGGAAAAACAGACTGAAGTCGAACCATCAGTTGTTCCTTTAATTAGTGACACAGATGATAAAGATGATAATGAAAGTATTGTTGAACAACCCAATGATACCGAAAATATTGTCCAAAAACCTGTTAAATGGGTACATCAAAGACACTCGTCTGAAGACATCATTGGAGATGCCAATGCTAGAGTTATGACTCGAAGAGAGCTACAGAATGTCTGTCACTATTCGTGTTTTCTTTCTTCAATAGAGCCGAAAAAAGTTGAGGAAGCACTCATTGAACCTGCTTGGGTAAACTCAATGCATGAGGAACTCAACCAGTTTAAAAGACAAGAAGTATGGGAACTTGTTCCTAAGCCACCATGAGTAAACATCGTTGGAACAAAGTGGATCTACAAGAACAAATCAGACGAATTCGGGACAATTGTCAGAAATAAAGCTAGGCTCGTTGGTCAAGGATATTCTCAAATTGAAGGTATTGATTTTGATGAAACTTTTTCTCTTGTTGCTCGTTTAGAATCAATAAGATTGTTACTCGCCTATGCTTGTTCTCTTAAGATAAAACTCTTTCAAATGGATATCAAATCTGCATTTCTGAATGGGGATTTAAAAGAAGAAGTATTTGTTGCTCAACCTAAAGGATTTGAAGATCCATTATTCCTAGATTATGTCTTTAAAATTAAAAAGGCCTTGTATGGTCTAAAACAATCTCCAAGAGCTTGGTATGATAAACTGACATCTTTCTTCTTCAAAAAGGATTCTCTAGAGGTGGTGCTGATAAGACACTTTTCACCAAGTGGAGTGAAAAAAACATTCTTGTAGTGCAAATATATGTAGATGACATCATCTATGGATCCACCTCAAAATCTCTAACAAATGAATTTCTGAATCTTATGAGTGAAGAATTTGAAATGAGTAATGTTAGAGAATTATCATATTTTCTTGGGTTGCAAATACAACAACAAAAAGACAGTATTCTACTTTGTCAAGAAAAATATGCAAGGAATTTAGTTGAAAAATTCGAACTAAAAGGTGCAACACCTATGGCACTCCGATGCCAACTACTGGAAAACTTCAATCGAATCCAGGTGAAAAATCAGTTGATCAGAAACTATACAGATCTATGATAGGGAGCTTGGTATATCTAACTGCAACAAGACCAGATATTGCTTTTAGTGTGGGATGTTGTGCTAGATTTCAAGCAGATCCTAGAGAACTGATAGGGTGTAGAATACATCCTATTTACTATCTATTGTTTATGCTTTCTTTGTTATTTTTCTTGTAAATTATGTTTTTACGTTTGTTTTGAGTTTTATAGCTACTATGGAGTCGCACGGAGGAAAAGAAGAAGAAATTATCCAATTTGAGCAAAAAGGGCGAAATTGTTATCTTACAGGCAAGTGATATATGGAGTCCAGACAAGGCTATGGGATAACCCTCTTTGGAGGAGTGTTAAATAACAACCTGTTGAGGTTAAGGGGGTTGTCATTGTGTAGCCGTGTGGGTGCAAATAGCCATCCCATTCCTTTTGACCTAAAACTAGTCGATGAGAAATCAGTTTCTCATTATCAGTTCTTCCCCAAATCTCATTCTGCATCTGAGAGAGAATCAGAAGAATCAATGATTGAGCTGTTGAGAACAGGATTTTGAATGAGGGTTTTGATCTGAAACTGATGATGTTGATTTTCATGGGTATGAGGATGAATTGGAAGAAATCAGAGATGGTGTTGATGCCTCAGAGATGAAGAGAGGACGAGTTTGCTACTTCCATAGATGGGTTTGTCTTTGTTGAATGGTCTTTGGTGGATCAATTAGAGTTCAAGATTGAGAGAAGAATAAGCTAACTCAGGGTTTTGTTGTTGCTCAATCGAATCAAGAAATTTTACAACCATGGATGTTGTGGTCGAGATTTAGTAGAGCAAAGGAGATGGGTCTGTGGTCGAGCTGGGATGTTGATGATGGTGGAGATTCGAATCTGAGAAGAGAAGTTGTTGCTTTGTTGATTATGGGTTCGATCGTGAGAAATGCAAGTGTTGTTCTTGCTCAACAAACGGAAAAATGGGTGGCATCTGAGGCTCAAGTTGATTTTCATAGGTTTGAGAGATTGAAGTCAGAAATTGGAAAGGGATTTGATGGCAGAGAGTAAATCAGATGAAGGTGTTGATAATTTGTGGTCTTTCTGTTGCCGGTGTGAATATGGAGTTGTTGAAACAGTGGTGGCAAGCTCATTTAGGAGATGCAGATGGATTTAGCAAGAGTTCTGAGCTGGTGAATAATAGAATAGAGATGGAGATGGGTTCGGTTCTGAGGATGAGTACGGCGATATTTGATCAATTCTGCTAATACTGCAATGTGCAGCTGTTGGTGGCTGTCGAGTTGAATATCAGGTAGATGCGCTGCTAATTGAGATGGAATTGCGCCAGGGAATGGAATGAAGTTAAAGGTCTGGTGCTGATGGGTTTGTTTCAGATTCAGAGAATAGTTTGGGATTTGCTGAGATAGTGGTCAAGAAGGAGATGCAATGGCTAGGGCTGGTCAGAGAAGGTACGAACTGGAAGTACAGCTAGCCATGAGATTACAGAGTTGGAGTCTGTTGGTGACTTTGAGAAGAACAGGCTGAACTGATGGTGTTGCTCAAGTAGATGAATGCTAGGACAGGGATGGAGCTAAAAGTTGTAGAATTGAGTTGTTATGAATTGGGTTCTGTCAGAGCAAAAAGAAGCTATAGGATTGAGGAGAATTGCTGGTGGTCTTGAATTGAAGTGGCAGCTGAGTGGTGATGGCTCGAGCTGATTAGAGGACGATGTGTGTTAGCCATGGTATTGTTTGGGCCCTCTGGATTGAGCTAAAGATAGAGCTGATGTTGGTGCAATGGAGGTCTTGGTGGTGCACGAGAAGACTGAGTTGATGCTGTTAGTTTCGGAAGAGATGAATCCGAGAGTTGCAATAGGAGTTGGTGCTGGTCATGACAGGTTTGAAGTTGAGTTGCAAGAAGATGGATGAACTGGTGAAATTGCAGGTGCAGGGCAAGTGGACTGAGTGGAATGCAGCTGTAGTTGGAATTTTGGTGTTGCAGTGTGGAGAGTTACATAGACTTGAAGCACAATGATAGTGCAGCTGAGGATATGGCATGTGCAATGGCTTTGGCCAGAATTAACTCAGACTAGTCAGATGCTGATTCTCAATCTCTGACTGGCTGACTAGCTGACTCGGTTCCGACTCGTTACTTTGACCGAATCGACTCACTTGACTCACCTGACCGATTTGACTCGTTGACCGGTGACCGGGTGGACTTTGCCGGTCACCTGAGATATTTTCCGGTCACTTCTCCGACCAATTTCCGGCCATAATACCAGTTTTCCGGTGACGGATTTTGGACATAATTTTACATGGGTTTTTTCTCACACATGGCCTTGGTAGGACTAATTGGAATTGGATGGAGAGTTTGGTTCAAATTTGGAAAGAGAAGATGGAAGATTTGAGAAAGGCTTGAACTTGGAAATTGAATTGCTAAAGGAAAGGGGTTCTATTCCTTGGAAGATTTGGAGAACATTGAAGCATATAAATAGAGAAGTTCTCTACACATCTTAGATATCTTTACACACACCTCTCTACACACATAACACTTGTGTTTTTGCTTGCTTTTCAAAATTCTTTTTTTTTAATTATTTGTGTGAACTTGAAAAATTCTCCCTTTAATTATTTGTGTGAATTTCAAAAACATGAGTAGCTAATTTTCTTATTGATTGAGGATGAATTCCTAGTTCTTAATATATGATTTGAGTTTTGTTTCAAATCTATCTTGAAGTTTTTACAAGTGTAAAGACGTCCCGCGATTTTGTCGCAATAAAAGGTTGGGAAGACCTCTAAGTAGTGAGGTCTAACAGAAAGACCACACAACAATGATAAGGCAAGGTCAATGGGCCCTTGCTTGAAAATGTAGGCGGCTTGCGACCTTGTCGCAATGAGAATAGATAAATACATTTATGAAGATAAGACAAGGCAAGTAAAATTCTTGATCTATGAAGATGTTTACGACCTCGTCGCAATAATACATTTCAACAACAATAAAACCATTATCCAACCAAATACATGAAGACAATTGAAATCTTTCCTCTGAAGATCAATAACAGAGGCAAGTATGGGAATGGAAAAGATGGAATATTGTTATTCATCTTCCGATGAAAGAATTATACATCAACAATGCTAACCAATAATGTTACAAGAAAGAACTGCCAAAAAAAAGGCGAATGAAGATTGAATTTATGAACAACGGAAATGTACAGATATTACAGACAGCGAAAGAAAACAAAAAGAGTTATCTCTTTGGTGAATCTTCTCCTCCATCTGATTCTTCAGTCTTATTATTCTCATCGCGTAATCTTCTTTTCGCCGGGCCTCGCTATCGTAAACGTCCGAGACAGTGATTCTGGGAACTTTTTCAAGGAGCCGGGATATGGAGTGCAGAGGGATATTGTGGCCTTTACAAACATACTCCATGGCTCCATTGGTGTAAACGCATCATTATTAAAATTCGCCACTTGTCGCTTCAAATTGTTTCTTCAACTTGGAATACTTTTTAAGTAACAAGAAGTCAATAATTTACAAGCAATACTACGTAAGTAAGAAGCCGGTAAGGTGTAATAAGTAACCTTCTAGATATCATATCTTTAATCAAGGAAGTATGCTCGGCGTGAAGACTAACATCAACACCTAGGTTATTGCATTATCTAAAACTTTTGGAATTCATCATCACTATTAATAACAAGAAGAGAGCGAATTAAGCTTGGTATTTTGATGAAGGAGTTCATCTCGTTCAACTTGCACACTAAGAAGAGATTTGTGGAATTTCGCTAACGCCCGTGCACCTCTGTTAGTAATATGATTATGAGATTACTAATTTTCTTCCTTAAAGTCTTGATATTCTTCTGAGTCAAGGTACATTCGTTTAAAGCGATTAGTTAAATTTAAACTAGATCTGTTCGATCTCTAAGAGATGATATTTGGATTGAAGATCTTTTTAATAAAGGAGGTTAGTTTTATTCGAGGAACTACTTAGAGATTGATTGAGATGAGCAAGAAGAAGGTCATCATCCATAGGTTCAGGAAATGTATGGAGAAGAATAGCCTCATCTGGAGAGATTATATACATCTCATAAGGTAATAAGTTAGGCACAGATGACCCGATAAAATAAATAATAAAAAGGAAGAAAAATCTTATACCATAAAGTTCTTGATTAGCTGCTTCAAGAGTGGACACCCTATCTTTTTGGGAGTCAAGTTCGGTATTTAACTTTGAATTCTCTTCATCTTTATCGCGAGATGACGCAGTCACTTCCTCTAATTCTAATCTTCGCTCACATGATTATCGTTTGTTTTTACTAATAGGAATTTTTATACATTCATGGTTGTTTGATAGGTTATTTAGAGTGCACGCTAAATTGATTTGTTAATTCAACCTAAATCTAGTATAAGTTAGGGAATACGTAATCGTTCTCGACACTTTACACAAGTAGAAAACACGAGACCTTGCGGAGGGATTCCGTGGAGCGATTGTGTGTAAAAACAACGCTAGAAAGTGGACCAAGCGAACCGAGTTTAACTACTAGTACTAAACCTAAATTCATAAATCTTAATGCATTCGGGGAATTACATCTTGTAAGCGAACCTCAAGGTGGTTCTTTTGAATAGAATCTGGTAACTAAGCGGACTTGTTACTCAGTGAAATAAGGGATTTTGGGGCTAGCTAAGCGAACCTGCTAACCTACGGTTGGCGATAATCTGTGACTAATAACAAGTAGAAAAGAACATAATTTGAATCATTGTTTTGCAACGAAGAAGGATTCCTTGATCTTGTCTCTCTTATTGATTTCAACTTTATCTTTGAATTGCTTTGTTTATTTTCTTTTGCTTTATACACCCCCCCTTTTTGTGAAATTTTTTACAACTAGAATCTCTTGCTCCTCGTGGGAACGAACTTAACTACCACTATATTACTTGTTAATTAGGTGGAAAAATATTAATTAATTTGTTGTGATTACGACACGCATCAAATTTTGGCGCCGTTGCCGGGGAGCAGACCGATTTTAGTTGTTTTTATTTTTCTTTTTGCTATATTCTTGCTTTGTTAGATTCTATACCGTATCTAACTTAGTTTTTGAGAATCTTGTTTCAGGTGTTATACCTTTGGTGAATGCTTAAAAAGGGCAGACCGAGTCCAATACGTCTTCGATCCGGCACTCAACTAAAGGATTTCATTCGAGCGGTTAACACTCCACTTCCTCCTTCTTCATCAAGTGAGTTCGCAGATTCGGACAAAGAGGAAGAAACAATGGCTGATCGTACACTCAAGGACCTAGCTTCTCACAAGCTTGATACACAACAATGGTGTATCCAAACTAACTCAACCTTCGAGATCAAGCCGGGGTTGATTAGAGAGTTACCAAAGTTCCATGGCATGGTGAATGAAGACCCAAACAAACATCTTATGGACTTCTATACCATAGTTATGGCTATGCTTCCACCGGAGACTAATGTGGATGGAGCAATGTTGAAAGCCTTCCCGTTTTCTTTGGCGGGCAATGCTAAGGAATGGTTATATTATTTGCCTTCCGGAAGTATCACAACATGGAATGGGATGAAGAAACTTTTCCTCGAGAGATATTTTCCCGCATCCAAAGCTACTCAAATTCGCAAGGAGATTTGTGGGTTGAAGCAACATGTGGGAGAGTCATTATATGAATGTTGGGAGCGATACAAGAGATTGGTGGCAAGCTGTCCACACCATCAATTCAGCGATGTTATGATACTCCAATACTTCTACGAAGCTCTCAACCCAAGTGATAGGTCTCTTCTTGACGCCGCGGGTGGTGGTGCACTAGTGAACAAGACGGTGACCCAAGCTACCGAGTTGATTGAAAGTATGGCGGCAAACTCGCAACAATTCTACACAAGAGATGAACCAATGGTTAGGCGAGTGCATGAAGTTAGTGATTCATCATCACATCTTGATCAAAGAATGGGTAACATGGAGATAATGATTCAAAGGATGGCCGCGGTAATTATTCCGGATGGTGAGACCGAACAAGTAAATGCTTTATATCCAAATCAAAGGCCAAGGTACGATCCATATTCCAATACTTACAATCCCGGTTGGAAGGATCATCCTAACTTTAGTTATGCAAACAAGCAAGCGGCGGCTCCTAATCCATATGCGCAACAAGGTGGTTTTCAACAATCACGCTTCCAACCTCAACAATTCCAACCACAACAAGTCAAGGAGCGTGATTCTTTGAATGATGACAAGCTCAATGCGTTAATGCAAGGTATGCAAGGTCTTACTTATATGTTCCAACAAAGCCAACAAAAGACCGATTCGGCCATCAAGGATTTACAAACTCAAATGGGACAATTGGCGACCGATGTGAACCTATTAAAATCTCAAGCATCCACAAAACTTCCTTCACAACCATTTGTGAATCCAAGAGAGAATGTTAATGCGGTTACCTTACGAAGTGGAAGACAAGTGGAGGGTCCAAGTCATCATGAAGAAGTTAGTGAAGAGGTAGTCAAAGACAAGGAGGAAGCCGCACCAAAGGAGAATTCAACATCAATCGACCAATCCAAGGAACCGGTTCCTACTTTCACTACTCCACCTCCTTTTCCTAGTCGTTTTGCTAAATCCAAGAAAGAAGCTCAAGAGAAGGCACTCATGGATATTTTCAAGAAGATTGAAATCAATATCCCATTCATTGAGGCCATCAAGACAATTCCAAGGTATGCTAAGTTCATGAAGGAATTATGCATCAAAAAGGATAGGTTACTTGATAATGAAATTACTAAAGTTGGCGAGAGTGCGTCGGCTATGCTATTGAAGAAGATGCCTACAAAGTGTACGGATCCCGGTGGTTTCACGGTGCCAATTACTATTGGTAAGAAAAGGTTTGAACATGCTTTACTTGATTTGGGAGCTTCCATTAGTGTGATGTCGGCCGAAATATATGACTCCTTGAATCTTGGACCTTTGAAAGAGACGAGAGTTATTATCCAATTAGCGAACAAGTCTAACATATATCCAAAGGGACTTGTAGAAGACGTGCTAGTGCAAGTAAATGAGCTTATTTTTCCGGTCGATTTCTTCGTGGTGGATATGGATAACAATGAGAACCGATCATCTACTTCTTTACTTCTTGGGAGGCCATTTATGAAGACCGCAAAGACGAATATTGATGTTGATAAGGGTACACTTACTATGGAATTCGACAAGGAGATAATACACTTTAACATATTTGAAGCCATGCGCTACCCAAGTGATGTGCATTCCGTTTACTCCATTGATGTGGTTGATTCATTAGCGCAACAAATGGTGGAATTGAACCAAGAGGATGAACTTGATGTGGTGTTGCAAAAGAGCATTGAATTGGACGTCCACGGCTTGTCTAACTTGGATGTTGAAATCTCCAAGGAATTGGTGGAGATGTGTGGTGCTTTGGCGACATTACAAGAAGCTAAAAAGGGTAATGTTTCATATATTTCTTTACCCATGAATGATGAAATACTTGTACCATCTATTGTGAAGGCGCCCAAACTAGAGTTGAAGCCACTTCCGGACCATTTGAAGTATGCTTTCTTGGGAGATGGAGATGAGCTTCCGGTGATTATTGCAAAGAACCTCACACCGGTACAAGAAGACCGTTTGCTTAGAGTCTTGAGAGAGCACAAAACGGCTATTGGGTGGACAATTGCGGACATCAAAGGCATTAGTCCATCCATGTGCATGCATAGGATTCTAATGGAAGAGAACATGAAGCCGGTACGTGATGCTCAACGTAGGATTAATCCTCCCATGATGGAGGTTGTGAAGAAAGAGATACTCAAATTGCTAAGTGTGGGGGTAATCTACCCAATTTCCGATAGCAAGTGGGTTAGTCCGGTTCAAGTGGTACCAAAGAAGTCCGGAGTCACGGTTGTTCGAAATCAAGACGATGAACTTGTTCCTACAAGAGTTCAAACCGGTTGGAGAGTGTGCATTGACTATAGAAAGCTTAATTCCGCAACCCGAAAGGATCACTTTCCTTTTACCTTTCATTGATCAAATGTTGAGAGCGGTTAGCGGGGCATTCTTATTATTGCTTCTTGGATGGTTATTCGGGATACAACCAAATTGTTATTGCACCGGAGGACCAAGAGAAGACCACTTTCACTTGTCCGTTTGGAACGTTTGCATATAGACGGATGCCGTTTGGCCTTTGCAATGCGCCGGCTACTTTTCAAAGATGCATGGTAAGTATATTCTCGGATTATGTGGAGCGCATCATCGAGGTATTTATGGATGACTTTAGTGTTTATGGCAATTCTTTTGATGGTTGTTTAAACAACCTTGAACTAGTTCTTAAACGATGCATAGACACAAACCTTGTCCTTAATTGGGAGAAATGTCACTTTATGGTAAACCACGGCATAGTACTTGGTCACATTGTGTCCTCTCGAGGGCTCGAAGTGGACAAGTCAAAGATAGATTTAATAAGAAACTTACAATATCCCACTTCGGTGAGGGAGATACGTTCTTTTCTTGGCCATGCAGGTTTCTATAGGCGGTTTATCAAGGATTTTTCCAAAATCTACATGCCGATGTGCAAGTTATTACAAAAGGAGGTACCTTTTGACTTCAACAAGGAATGCAAGGATGCTTTTGACAAATTGAAGGAAATGTTGACAAGTGCGCCAATTATCAAGTCACCGGATTGGAATCTTCCATTTGAATTAATGTGTGATGCTAGTGATTATGCGGTTGGAGCCGTTTTGGGTCAAAGAGTGGACAAGTTGTCCCATGTTATCTATTATGCATCTAGGACCCTTAATGATGCACAAATCAATTATTCTACCACGGAAAAGGAGTTATTGGCTATAGTTTTTGCATTGGAAAAATTTCGATCATACTTGGTGGGTACAAAGGTTATTGTGTATTCCGATCATGCCGCACTAAGACACTTAATAAAGAAGAAAGAAGCTAAGCCAAGATTAATCCGGTGGATCCTATTGTTACAAGAGTTCGGCATAGAAATTTGAGACAAGAGAGGTGTGGAAAATACCGTGGCGGATCATCTTAGTAGACTTGTTATGTCTCAAGAAGAACTTCCATTACATGCCCGCTTTCCGGACGAACAACTTTTCTCCATGGAAGAATCAACACCTTGGTATGCGGATATAGTGAATTACTTGGTGACAAGGAAAGTACCTAATACAATGTCTAGCTTCCAAAAGATGAAACTTAAGAAGATAGCTAAGCAATATGTGTGGGATGAACCATACTTATGGAAGTATGGCGTTGATCAAATAATGCGAAGGTGCGTACCTAACTCCGAATTTCAATCCATTCTCTCCTTTTGCCACACTTTTGCTTGTGGTGGCCACTTTGGTTCGAAACGTACCGCTCTCAAAGTTCTCGAGAGTGGATTTTATTGGCCCACCTTGTTCGAAGATTCATATGTTTTTTGTAAATCGTGTGATCGATGTCAACGAACGGGCAATCTAGGTGCTCGAAATCAAATGCCACTCACACCAATTCTCGCCGTTGAGATTTTGATGTGTGGGGTATCGATTTTATGGGCCCTTTTGTCAATTCGAATGGAAACTCTTATATACTTCTTGCCGTAGATTATGTTTCGAAATGGGTGGAAGCTAGATCCACCAAGACTAATGACTCTCAAGTTGTTTGTGATTTTGTAAGAGAAAACATATTCACAAGGCATGGTACACCAAGAGTGGTGATAAGCGATGGAGGCTCACATTTCAAGAAGGCTTTCCACGCTCTCCTCAAGAAGTACAACATAACACACAAAATTGGTACGCCTTACCATCCACAAACTAGTGGACAAGCGGAAATTTCAAATCGTGAGATCAAGTCCATTCTTGAGAAAACGGTGAATACCACAAGGAAAGATTGGAGCTTTAAGCTCAATGATGCACTTTGGGCGTATAGAACGGCGTATAAGACACCGATTGGTATGTCTCCATATCGGTTGGTTTATGGCAAGGCTTGTCATCTTCCGGTTGAACTTGAACATAAGGCTTATTGGGCGATAAAGAAATTCAACATGGAGTATGATGAAGCGGGGAAGCAAAGAAAGTTACAATTAAATGAGCTAGAGGAGATACGTAATGATGCTTACGAGAGTGCCCGGATTTACAAGGAAAAGACCAAGCTTTTTCATGACAAGATGATTTCTCGGAAAAGTTTTGTTGTGGGGCAAAAAGTTCTTTTATTGAATACTCGTTTACGTTTATTTCCGGGTAAGCTTAAGTCCCGTTGGGTGGGACCATTTGTTGTTACTAATGTTTATGATCATGGTGCAGTTGAAATTGTTAGTGACAAAACAAGACAACCTTTGAAAGTCAACGGCCATAGGTTAAAGCCATATTATGAAAACTTTCCAACGGAGCATGTGGACGTAATTGGACTTCAAGATTCACTCCCTCTGGAGGAGTAATGTGCAGCAAGAGCTAAGTCGGGCCGTCGACTTTAAAACAAGCGCTTCATGGGAGGCAACCCATAGGTTTTGTATTTCTTATCTTTTTGCTTTTTGTTATTTATTTTTCTTGTTCCATATCATGTTAAAATTTCCCACCTTGACTTTACTAGGAGGATTCAATTACATTGAGGACAATGTAAGGCTTAAGTGTGGGGGAGTGGTTAAGCATGTATTTTTTTTTTTTTTTTAAAAAATTAAAATTTTTTTACATAAAACCTCCAATTTTTAGAGATTTTAGAGTCACTAGCATACTTCTAGGTATGTTTACATAGAGATTTTGACCGACATAATTGAACTTGGAAGTGTTAGGGAACTACATTCGGATTTCTTGCTTGTTAGAGTGTTAAATAATGGATTTAATCATCTTTGGTGATGCGAATTTGGTGCGGGAGAAATGCATTATTAGAGTTGCTGATCAATCATTAGTGGAGACTACCCGTATTCATATCATGTGAGGCACCCCATGTAAATTTTTCCATCTAACTAAAGAGCTTCTTTTGAGTGTGTGTCACCGTACGTTAATTCCGGGTAGAATGGTGAGCTACCCAACCTCCCACCAATAGAAGCACTACTCTTTGATGTCTTGAGTGCTAATTTTGTCAATCATAAGGGTGACGTCTATAGATGAAAGCCTCCTTCTTGTAGTTCGATTTGCAGTTAGCACCATTCTCTCTCCACAACAACGGATCCATAGAAACACCATCATCATCAACAAGGAGCGACATCAAAATCTACAAGGAAAGTTGGAAAAGTTCAAGGTTTACAAGCAACGGAATGAGAAAAAGAGCAGATTTTTACATATATGTTGAGGACTTACAATACAATGAGGTAATTCTATATTCAAGTATAAAGACTTATTTACAAGAGCGAAGAAAATCAAAAGGTGAGAATTGTTGAAGTTTATGATTTCGAGACGATACAAGTTGTGAAGAATCAAGTGGTAAAATACTTCTCCCACGGCCACGGTTTGTTTTTGTATTTTATTTCTCTTGTTAAAAAAAAAAAAAAAAAAAAAAAAAAAAAAAACAAGAGAAATATTTGTTTTATTTAATAAGCCGTGGGGAAGGAAAATCTATAAGGAAGTTTCAAGCGACAAGGATTTAAGGTAAAGGTTACAAATTGTTAAGGATTTATGAAATTCGAGAGTTTATCACATATAGTTGAAACCGAAGACGAAGACCAAGAAGAGTATAAAGACGAGGAGTGGAAGACGTTTCTATTGGATGCCATGAGAGTGGTGTTATCATAATTGGCGATCGGATGTGAAGGTGAGTAAGTAATCTCATCCTCGATAATAGTGGTTGATTTCCTTTCTTAGAGATCGTTAGAAAAATGGTTTTTCAAAATGTTAAAAGATGTGGGTTTTTAAAAATATTTCGGAAGTTGTCCTTCCCACCATTCAAGTGTCACAGAATTCTCTCTTCATTCCTACCTGCACACATGTGAGAACCATAAAAAAGCCGTCTTTTTGAGTGCAATTATCATAAAATCCTTTTTGGTGAGGCAGAAGTCGAGGCGAAATGCTTATTGATCGTTTCTCAAACACGCGTTCTCTCTTTATGGTGTGGTTATTTCTCACTCAATATTTAAGAATGAGAATATGTTCTTTAGTATTTCTAACTTCTTATTACTAGAATGCAGAAACTCTATGTCCTCATAGCTCTTTGGATGCTTGGGACGCTGGAACGCTTTGAAGTTGTGAGTTTTTAGTTTGATTTGCTCGAGGACTAGCAAAGTCTAAGTGTGGGGGAATTTGATAGGGTGTAGAATACATCCTATTTACTATCTATTGTTTATGCTTTCTTTGTTATTTTTCTTGTAAATTATGTTTTTTACGTTTGTTTTAAGTTTTATAGCTACTATGGAGTCGCACGGAGGAAAAGAAGAAGAAATTATCCAATTTGAGCAAAAAGGGCGAAATTGTTATCTTACAGGCAAGTGATATATGGAGTCCAGACAAGGCTATGGGATAACCCTCTTTGGAGGAGTGTTAAATAACAACCTGTTGAGGTTAAGGGGGATGTCATTGTGTAGCCGTGTGGGTGCAAATAGCCATCCCATTCCTTTTGACCTAAAACTAGTCGATGAGAAATCAGTTTCTCATTATCAGTTCTTCCCCAAATCTCATTCTGCATCAGAGAGAGAATCAGAAGAATCAATGATTGAGCTGTTGAGAACAGGATTTTGAATGAGGGTTTTGATCTGAAACTGATGTTGTTGATTTTCATGGGTATGAGGATGAATTGGAAGAAATCAGAGATGGTGTTGATGCCTCAGAGATGAAGAGAGGACGAGTTTGCTACTTCCATAGATGGGTTTGCTACTGTTGAATGGTGCTGGTGGATCAATTAGAGTTCAAGATTGAGAGAAGAATAAGCTAACTCAGGGTTTTGTTGTTGCTCAATCGAATCAAGAAATTTTACAACCATGGATGTTGTGGTCGAGATTTAGTAGAGCAGAGGAGATGGGTCTGTGGTCGAGCTGAGATGTTGATGATAGTGTATATTCGAATCTGAGAAGAGAAGTTGTTGTTGTTGATTATGGGTTCGGTCTGTGAGAAATGCAAGTGTTGTTACTGCTCAACAAACGGAAAAATGGGTGGCATCTGAGGCTCAAGTTGATTTTCATGGGTTTGAGAGATTGAAGTTAGAAATTGGAAAGGGATTTGATGGCAGAGAGTAAATCAGATGAAGGTGTTGATAATTTGTGGTCTTTCTGTTGCCGGTGTGAATATGGAGTTGTTGAAACAGTGGTGGCAAGCTCATTTAGGAGATGCAGATGGATTTAACAAGAGTTCTGAGCTGGTGAATAATAGAATAGAGATGGAGATGGGTTCGGTTCTGAGGATGAGTACGGCGAGATTTGATCAATTCTGCTAATACTGCAATGTGCATTTGTTGGTGGATGTCGAGTTGAATATCAGGTAGATGCGCTGCTAATTGAGATGGAATTGCGCCAGGGAATGGAATGAAGTTAAAGGTCTGGTGCTGATAGGGTTTGTTTCAGATTCAGAGAATGGTTTGGGATTTGCTGAGATAGTGGTCAAGAAGGAGATGCAATGGCTAGGGCTGGTCAGAGAAGGCACGAACTGGAAGTACAGCTAGCCATGAGATTACAGAGTTGGAGTCTGTTGGTGACTTTGAGAAGAACAGGCTGAACTGATGGTGTTTCTCAAGTAGATGAATGCTAGGACAGGGATGGAGCTAAAAGTTGTAGAATTGAGTTGTTATGAATTGGGTTCCGTCAGAGAAAAAAGAAGCTACAGGATTGAGGAGAATTGCTGGTGGTCTTGAATTGAAGTGGCAGCTGAGTGGTGATGGCTCGAGCTGATTAGAGGAAGATGTGTGTTAGCCATGGTATTTTTGGGGCTCTCTGGATTGAGCTAAAGATAGAGCTGATGTTGGTGCAATGGAGGTCTTGGTGGTGCACGAGAAGACGAGTTGATCTTTGTTAGTTTCGGAAGAGATGAATCCAAGAGTTGCAATGGGAGTTGGTGCTTTGGTCATGACAGTTTGAAGTTGAGTTGCAAGAAGATGGATGAACTCGGTGGAATTGCAGTGCGGGGCAAGTGGACCGAGTGGAATGCGGTTGTAGTTGGAATTTTGGTGTTGCAGTGTGGAGAGTTACAGAGACTTGAAGCACAATGATAGTGCAGCTGAGGATATGGCATGTGCAATGGCTTTGGCCAGAATTAACTCAGACTAGTCGATGCTGATTCTCAATCTCTGACTAGCTGACTCGGTTCCGACTCGTTACTTTGACCGAATCGACTCACTTGACTCACCTGACCGATTTGACTCGTTGACCGGTGACCGGGTGGACTTTGCCGGTCACCTGAGATATTTTCCGGGCACTTCTCCGGCCAATTTCAGGCCATAATACCAGTTTTCCGGTGACGGCTTTTGGACATAATTTTACATGGGTTTTTTCTCACACATGGCCTTGGTAGGACTAATTGGAATTGGATGGAGAGTTTGGTTCAAATTTGGAAAGAGAATATGGAAGATTTGAGAAAGGCTTGAACTTGGAAATTGAATTGCTAAAGGAAAGGGGTTCTATTCCTTGGAAGATTTGGAGAACATTGAAGCATATAAATAGAGAAGTTCTCTACACATCTTAGATATCTTTACACACACCTCTTTACACACATAACACTTGTGTTTTTGCTTGCTTTTCAAAATTCTTTTTTTTTAATTATTTGTGTGAACTTGAAAAATTCTCCCTTTAATTATTTGTGTGAATTTCAAAAACATGAGTAGCTAATTTTCTTATTGATTGAGGATGAATTCCTAGTTCTTAATATATGATTTGAGTTTTGTTTCAAATCTATCTTGAAGTTTTTCACATGATTATCGTTTGTTTTTACTAATAGGAATGTTTATACATTCATGGTTGTTTGATAGGTTATTTAGAGTGCACGCTAAATTGATTTGTTAATTCAACCTAAATCTAGTATAAGTTAGGGAATACGTAATCGTTCTCGACACTTTACACAAGTAGAAAACACGAGACCTTGCGGAGGGATTCCGTGGAGCGATTGTGTGTAAAAACAACGCTAGAAAGTGGACCAAGCGAACCGAGTTTAACTACTAGTACTAAACCTAAATTCATAAATCTTAATGCATTCGGGGAATTACATCTTGTAAGCGAACCTCAAGGTAGTTCTTTTGAATAGAATCTGATAACTAAGCGGACTTGTTACTCAGTGAAATAAGGGATTTTGGGGCTAGCTAAGCGAACCTGCTAACCTACGGTTGGTGATAATTTGTGACTAATAACAAGTAGAAAAGAACATAATTTGAATCATTGTTTTGCAACGAAGAAGGATTCCTTGATCTTGTCTCTCTTATTGATTTCAACTTTATCTTTGAATTGCTTTGTTTATTTTCTTTTGCTTTATGCACCCCCCCTTTTTGTGACAATTTTTACAACTAGAATCTCTTGCTCCTCGTGGGAACGAACTTAACTACCACTATATTACTTGTTAATTAGGTGGAAAAATATTAATTAATTTGTTGTGATTACGACACGCATCAAGAACCACATCTCAAAGCGGTAAAACGAATCATTAGATACGTTAATGGTACAGTAGATTATGGTCTTTCATACTCTATGGATACAAACAACAGTCTTGTTGCCTATTCAGACGCTGATTGGGCGGGATGTGTAGATGATCGTAAAAGCACCTCTCGGTGGTTGTTTCTATGTTGGTCAAAATCTTGTAGCTTGGCATAGCAAGAAACAGAATTCACGGTCCTTGTCAACTTTGTGAAGCGAGAATATATTCTTCTTTGGTACATGTTGTACCCAACTATTGTGGATGAAACAATGCTCATTGACTATGGAATAAATATTTCAACTATGAGCATACTGTGTGATAACTCAAGCGCTATTTGATTGACTGAAAACCCAGTTGAACATTCTCGTACTAAACACATAGATATCAGATATCATTTTATTGATATTCTCACCAAACCCTTAGATAGAGCAACTTTCGAAAATCTAAGGAAATCCATAGGGATTGTCAAGGTACATTAGTACCTTGTGCGTCCTGTTTTTTAACTTTTGCCTGCAATAGTTAAAAACCGGTTTTCAACCTTTCTCTGGTAAAGGTTGTTTGTTGTTATTCTTTTGTTTTGCTAAAGGATGACAACATAATGATATTTCGATATCAATTCTCCCTGGAAGAAGATGCAAACATATTGGAGAAGAGGATGCAAAATTTGAGGTAACAATGTTGTTAGTTAATTGCTTTCATGTGTAAGAAAAGCCTGATTTTATTGCGTATATTTATTGCTTTTGCTTAACAAAATTTAGGTACAATTGATGTTTTATTCCATTATGTGTGTATGGATGTGTGTGTGATTCAATTGGTTCCGGTTAAGAAAAACTATTGTTATCTTGCTTTATTGTATGGTATCAATCGTTTATGCTTACAAAATTTCGGTGCAATTGCGGTGCTTTAATGTCTATGTTGTTTCAATTGCTTCCGGTTGAGGTGAATAATTATGCAAGTTGATTTATTTTGGCTTGTATGAATTGTTTATGGCTTAACGAAAGAAAAGGTTTACGGGATGAATTATTTAGTCCAATTCGATTCCGGATAAGAGAAACTAATTAAATTCTGATCTTAGTTAGACTTATCAAAGTGTAGGTTTCTGTTATTCAAGTCTAATCGAATGCCTTAACAAGAAATGCTAGTTAACTAACCTAGTACTTGTCTTGTTTAAAACTGAAAGGTCTAAGTTATATGGATAATTAGAACCTGATGAGAAAAATAGAGTTATCTTTGTTTTGGTCTTATCGAACAAGCAATTGTATTTGTACCATCGGTTTAGCAAAGGGACTAAGGTGCTTAGTTGATTTTTGGTTTGCTAAACTATTAGGGAAAATTTATTCGGGTAATTGTTTCCTTGATAACATATCAAAAAAAAATTACTTTGTAGTTTCGGTTTTGATATTGGTTATTAAAAATGGTGTGTGGAACCCTCGCGCTTAACTCTATAGGTTGCAAGTCTATTTTGAGATTTGTAAGATTCTTTTCGGTTTGTCCTTTATTTTTTCGTTTCTTTGTCATTTTGTGACAAAAAGGGGGAGAAATATATGGAGTAAACAAGTGATACTGGCATTGATTTTATATTGATTGGTATCACTAAGGGAAAGGACATTGGTGCTTAAACGTTTATCTAACGAAAGAGTGAAAGCATAGACTAAGGGGGAGTAACATATCATTACAAAGGAATAACAAAGACGTGCGTATTGATAAAATCTACCTATCTTACCTTTAGGGGGAGTAATATTCTTTGTTATCATAATGTCAACAGCGGCATTTAAGGATTGAATGTATACAGGTTATTGTGCTAGTGAATTCGGGAATCAAGCGTATGTGTAATGAATTCTTGTAATTTGTTTATCCATATGATGTAAGAGTTTTGTCACTAAAATTGACAAAGGGGGAGATTGTTAGAGCATTGCTCGGTTGAACCCACCAAGCGTTGGTATGTCAAGTTTGGTTGTCATATTTTAGTGAATCAAAACTCATTTAAAGAGTCGCTTGATTATGTACTAGAGTAAACTTCGTATAGGTTAGCTTGAAAGTATTAGGATATGAGACATTACAAGTATTGCGAAGACTTGAAGAAGTGAAGAAGTAAGAAGCTACAACGACAACATCATCCTTCCACTTGAGGTTAGTGATATTCGACTTGAACTGTTTCATTCCCTAACGTATCTTTGAAGTCGTGCATATTGAAAACAAAACTGCGAAGCATGAACACTCTAGTTAGACATAGTATTAAGGAATACAATATAAGGTTTATTGCTTAACCATTAAACTTTGTAGATAAGACATCGACATAATCGTTTAAATGCTATTGTGATTATGTATGGGTATGAGGTGAGGATTTCATCCTAGGAAACAATGTTTTACATGTGTTTTAAGGAAGTAAATTCATGAACTTGTTTTGTGAATCGAAAAGGAAATCGCCAGGCGTTATTGGTATTGTTATTCATTGCATATCTTGTGAACAACCAATATGTGTGATTAGTATAACCGCTCATGACTTGTTTGTGTTCTTGGTAAAACTATTCACAAAGGCCTGACTTTTGTATTGGTATGACTTTTATTAGTAAAACCGATCTTAAGTAATCATCTGAGATGGTATGATCGAGTTTGTGATTTTGTGTAAGACCGACTCTGGGTAAATGGGAACCGATCCTAGTAAGAGGTGCAACACATCACAAAGGGGAATCGATCCTTGTATGAAGTGCAGCATGCTTTAGCAGAAAGGGGAACCGATCCTATGGACATGTGCAACACATTCAAGTTAGATACCATATATATGTGGGGAACCGATCCTAGTACCTAGTCAATCGAATTTTGGAAAGCTACTGTGACTATGCACAGTACTCACATGGAGGTAGAACCGAAACTTGTTTTGGTAGAACCGTTAAACCCATGATTGGTGATTGGGTGTTCTTGAAAGTCAGATGAACCAATTTTAAACTTGTTTGGAAGTGTGGCAAATCGGTTTCAAGATTTTAAGTATGAAAGAGGACTTATAGAGTAAGGATGTCGACATACTTTGAACATGTGCAATAACGCTTATCTTTAATTGTTCAAAGTTATTCCTTAATAGCTAAAGGAAGAAAATCCCAGGGTCGAAACATAAATAAGTTAAGAATCTTTTATTTAAGGTTTTTAATTTTATTTTAGGAAAATGAGAATTAGTAATGTGCATTTACTAGTTGAATTTTTTCTAAAGAGATTTTCGGTCAATATTTTGGACAGGGCATTTCTAGGAATTTTGGAAACCGAATTTGGAATATATTGCATATCTTGAGAATATTTTCGGTTTTGGAAATTCCTTGGTGTCCAAACTTCCTTGTCTATAAATACTTGAAGGTTGCATTTCTAGCAAACTAATCCTTCGTGACAACAAACTTCCTCGGTTGTGTTGTTACTGGTGAAGCCGCCTATTCGGAGAGGAGAGTAACCTAATTAGGCGAAACCTCTTACGGCCGCTCAGTTTAAAGTCTTCTTTGGTATTGAGAAGCTCTATTAGTACCGTTGGTGGGAAACTAGATAATTGCGGTTTATCTTGTGTTTTCGATTGATTTGATTGACTAACGGTGGTTGAACTTTGATTGCACCTAGTTTGTTTATGCTTGAGAATCTTCTCTTCTGATATAAGATTCACTCAAACTAGATCGAAGTTTAAATGAGGATCTTTAGACTGTTTGTAGATCTAAAGACGTCTTGTGATAATCCATTGTTAACAGACTCCGTTGTGTCCGTGATTGATCACAAGAGATTCAAGTTGTTGTGTGCAGGCGTTTATTGAAGATCTAAGAAGATTTGAAGATAAAGAAGATATTGAAGATTTCTGATTTGGGGTTCATAATCTTTGGCGTGCACAATAATTGTTTCGGTATAGAGGATCCAACTATAATCGGTTTATCCTTGTGGTAAATTAGATTGATTAGTTGTGTAGATCGACATCAATACAATTCTTTGTGATTAAAAGTATTGATTGCAAAATCTTAACAATTACCTTTGGTAGTTGAGAATAAGATGGATCTAAGAACCTGACGAAGGAGTTTATTGAGATAAACAGAAGAGCCTTTGTCGAACTCACATCACTTGGTTGAAGAGAGTTGCTACCAAACAAATTTGTTGTTCCTTTACTCTTTGGAATACGAACCAAAGGAATTGTTCCAAGTACGTGACTTATTCATAAGTTGGAGGCATGGGAATACAGACGGAACTAGGTGAACTATAGGTTTAGTTGCTTGGTCTCTAATATACGAAGTTGGTTTAATTTTGTATAGCGGCTTAATCCTGAGAGTATTCAATTCTGGACAAGGTCCCAGGGTTTTTCTGCATTTGCGGTTTCCTCGTTAACAAAATCTTGTTGTGTCTTTTACTTTTCTATTTCCGCAATTATAATTGTTTTTATTATAATTAGAAGTAAAATACACAAACGTTAATTCCTATTTTACTTGATAGTAATCCTATTGTGTTTGGTTAAGTCCGAACCTCTTATCAAGTAAACATACTTCGTTGTTGTATTGTCTCAATCTCGTATCCATAGACGATCACACAAAGTGTGAACCGATTAGTTGTATTGTCTCAACTCAGTCCATAGACAATCACTTTCGGAGAAAAGACTTATAGGTAGGAAAAGTTTTAGCTTGAGGTATATTTGGGTACCCTCGCCTTTTCAATATGGAATTATAAAGGTTCATCAATAAGATTATACCCATGGTGGTCTTCTGTTAATACGGTTCCTTCTTCATTTACATCAGCTGAAGGCCAGTGGATTGATATTAAAGGTGTTCCATTTAATCTTTGGGGTATGGATGTTTTTCACAGCATTGGTGTCAATTTTGGTGGTCTTATTGAATTTTATTCATCCACTCTTTCCTGGGAAGATGCTTCAGGTATTCGTTTGAAGGTTAATAATTTTGAGCAACAACAATCAACACTCATGTTCTTTTACAAAGGGAAATCTTTTCCGATTACAGCTACAATTTCAAAGTTCACTAATGGTTTGCCGGATCAAACTTTCAAAAAGATTAGGGTTTCCGTTTCAGAAAGTGTTAATTTCTAAAGAAGATATTCAGTTGAGGATTTGACGGAGACTAATTCCTCTTTCCAAATTGGTTGGCCAAATCTGCATCAATCCCGGTCAATGGTTATCTCAGGGCAAAAATCTCGCAGGGAAGAATTTTCGCGTGCGGAACAAGGAAATAAATTTTCTTTTGACTTTTCAAAAATAAATATGAATCCAAATTTTCCCGTTGAGCCAAAAATAAAAGCCAGAAGGGTTTAAATTTTGGATAAGGGCACCGCTAATTCAAATGATGTTCTTTTGTTGAAGGCACCCCATTCAGATACTATTTCGGATGTTTCGAGCAGTAACTCTTCAACGGCTCTAACAATAACTATGGATTCAGAAGAAGATGTGGATGAAATTTTAAAGGAAGCGATATCAATACCATACCTTTAGAAGCTAGATGCTGGGGAGTTATCTAACAAAGAATTGAGCAATCCTATTCTTATAAATCCGTCTTTTTCTTCTTCTACTAATCAGTGGAACAAAATGAAGGTCAATACAGATCCGCAATTGAGGAAACAATTTGAAGACATTGTTACTCAAATAATTCAGTTGGGTCCGAAATTGGGTTTATTCTTTAATGGAAGTGAGGAGGAAAATGTGGATAAAATGATGGTAACAATGAAGGATCATCTAAAGAATTTAGAAGCTGCAAAAGGTAAATCAATCTAATTATTTGTTCTTGTTTTTTTGGGGTTCATTTTTATTATGGATTTTAAAATCATTTGCTGGAATGTAAGAGGTGTGAATGACCTCAATAGAAGGGATATCATTAAAAAGAAGGCGAGAGATTGGAAACCTAGCATATTTTTGTTACAGGAAACTAAACTTCAAGAGTGCAATGATCTTCTTGTGTGGCAAATTTGGGGAAATAAGAATGCCAAATGGTTAGATGCTCCTTCTATAGGAAGGTCTGGTGGCATCTTGTATTATTGGGATGATTCAAAAATCAAGGTTTTAGATTCCTTAGTAGGTCATTATTCTATTACAATTTTGTGTCAAATGTTGGATACAAAATTTGAATGGATCTTTACTGGAACAACAAGAGCGACCTTACTTTCACGAGAAAAGAATGATTTATTTGGACATTAACAAATTACATGAGACATGAATTTGTATCCAGAAAACTCAATTAAATCAACCACAAGAGAACTCATGATTAATTTAATCGAAAATTCTCAACATAAGAGAACTTACAGAGCCATACAGTACTTTCACATTAAGTAGATCAGGGAAAGATCAATACTGCGGAATATTCAAATATTTATTCTATTTTTCATCAATATTTTCATAATGATATCATAGACTTAATCTTTTTTATCAAAAGTTCATTCTATTTCCCATCAATATTTGCATAAAGACATATAATAGACTTAACTTTTGACATATATGGGACAATCATAGTTCACGGACGTAAACACACATATCCCATAAAAAATTGCAATATATTAAACAAATAAAGATTAATACTGCAAAATCATCTTCCAAATAAACTTTAGAATTTAAATAAATAAATCTAAAAACATTGCAAGATGAAAAATCGTTGGCAATAGCTATGTATACTCACAATAATTGCTATTCCAAACCCTAGTTATCCTTCTTAAAACACAAGAATAAATTCTCATAAGAAGTTTCCTAGACAATATAAAAAAAACGATTTTATAGGCATAATCAGCAACCATGGATCGAAGACAAGCAAGTTCATCAGTTGCCTTCTTCAGCTCAGATTTCAGAAAAGCTAGATTATTTGTTGCAATTTCAAGTTGACCACGAACAACCTCAAAATCTCGAAGAAGATTTCCAACCAACTGACAAGACATCTGAACTGGAAGATCTTTTTCATGATCAACTGCATGAAAGCAGGTAACAAGAAGAGGGTTTTCGAGGAACTCAGTAACATTGACACATTCATCTTTGTCTTCCTTTTTGCATCCATCCATTGTGCGCACCCTAAATTTTGACGTTACCGAACGAGTATATATCAGAGGAAGAAGTTCATATATATATATATATATATGGAAACCCTAGGCTTACTTGTTTGTGTTCAGTAATGGGTCAGGTGCGCGAATGCCCGTGGTTATGAACCATGTTAAAAAACATGAGACCAATGGAGCCTATTTTTAGAAGAACGTTTTGATAAAAAATATCAAAGACATTTTCTAAACAACTGACAGAAAGTCTTAACTCAAGAATGGAGCACAAAACAATTGTTGGAGGTCAACAAAACAACTGTCATTTAGAAGCACAAATCGAAGTTTTTCAAGGTAAACAATCAAAAAGAAAATTTCTCATGAGTTATTGATCACTTATATTAACTGGAGCAGGACTCAATAGAGAGGTGATCAACAAATTATTAAATCAAAAACAAAAACAAGGAAAATACAACACAGACCACTTAAGAAGAAACTAGCTTCTTGAATTATGTGCATCCTCTCACGGTCTCAAAAAGGATACACATAAGAAGGTAGTCAAGTTGTGATTTGACAAGCATGTAGCTCATCAAGGGTATTAACTTTTTTCCCTTTTTATTTCTTGACTGACATCAGAAAGGTCGCAAGATTTCTCAAGGGGATTTATAGGAGTAGAACAAGTATTACCTGATTCATCAGCTGCTTTTCTTGCCTTCTTAATACTGCGCTTGAGTCTATTGATGCTAGTCTTGAGTTTCGAAACACGATTATTGATGTGAATGTATTCGGGAATAGACCCTTTAGATTCAAGACTTTCTTCAGTGAGAGAAGAGGAGTTTTTCTTTCTCTGATATTTTTTCTTCTTCACCGACCTATCTAAAAAGTCAGTCGTCTATATAACATTCTTCCCTTACGATTGTAAACTGATTTTGTGTTATGTATACAACCAAGAATTGGCCCATCACAACACTTCTCTTGATTGTAACTTGGACTTTTAACATCAACATAATGAGAAGTAGATTTGATTACTTCTTTAGACATCCAGACAAGAATGTTATGAAGTTTTTCATTCCTCAATCGAAAACGACATCTCCTATCAAGGTGACCTTTGTTTCCGCAATAATAATAGTTGGGTGGAATGTTTTTTGCTGTTCTCATATAAGCTATCTTTGAAGGTTGGCAATCTTTGTTTGGAGAAACTTCTGTTGCTGAAGGTAGTTTTTCACTATTGAGACTATCAGTAGCACAAACAAAATTGATCTTACTGGTACTTGGAGCGTCTATTCCTTTTATTTGTGGGTGAAAGTTGTTTCCGCCGATTTTGGTAATTTTGGGTGTGTGGATGAGAAACGAATCTAAACCCTAAACAATGCACTGCACGGGAGTACTTTTGATTCGAGAGATCAATCTGGCCTAAACCAAGAAATTGTCGTTCCAGGCTTGCTTCGGTCACAAAGTGAAGGAGAAGGGTTGGTCTTAGGGAGGGAAGCAAAGAAAGTGTTGAGACCAGAATAGATGTCTCACACAAACTATTAGCTTCAAAGCAATTTTCAAGTTAATGATCAATACGAAACATTCCGAGTCCACACCAAATGATTGTCTCACACAAATCATGTAAGATGTTACCAGGCGATTTTCACATGATCATCTTTTGACTTTCGTCAAGAATAAAAGATGAACTTGGTTAAAGCGAAAGCTTACCAACACATATTTCGAGAAATAGATAAGCAAGATAAACTCAGCTCGAAATACCAAATGTGTATAATGAAGTCTATATAGCTATACGACTTTTGTCTCAAATAGGAAATAGAGTAGATAGATTTTTGAGTGATAGATGAGTTCAAGTCTCCACATACCTTTTGTTGATGAAGTTCCACAAGCTCCCCTTAGTAGTTCTTCGTATTCAATCGATGAATTCCGTGAAGTCTAAAGCTCAACTACACATTCTATCCTAATCCGAGACTTGGCTATATGTAGACTAGAAATCATGGCTTATAGTTTTGGCAACTAAACTTGACAAACAAGCTTGAGATAGCAATAATTGCGAGTTCCGCCGAGCTGTGCTCTAACAATTATTAACTAATGACATCGCATCATTTGGCACAAAAATATAATCCTAAGTAAACTTTGATGACAACTCGGTCAAAGTTTATTCAAAGAATTCAGAGTAAGAAATTCTTCATGCATTAATAACCTATAAAATAGTGACACGTGGCAAGAATTCATAGAAGTCTTCAATATTCGGTCCAGCTGCACCTACGTGCCATTATGGAAAATTCTTAATGACAAAAATACCCTTTTTGTTAAAAGACAAAAATACCCTTTTTGTTAAAAGACAAAAATACCCTTGGAATTGGTACGGATATTACAACCTCACACACTTCAAGAAATTTAGTCCCTTAATTTAAGGTAACACAGTGACAAAAAAAAAAAATCAAGCTAAAAAAAACACACAACTAATTTTATTGAAACACAATTAACATTTATTAACTGTTTGCGCAACAACTAGTTCCCAAAGTATCTAATCACTGTTCTGATACCAATTTTAATGACACGTCCCTCCACCGATATTGTCCCCACTTAGCCACTGTGGTTATCCGGCAGTGTGGGATTTTCAACAGGCATCGCTGCGGTTATCTAGCAGCAACTTCCCAGGAGGTCACCCATCCCTAGATTGCTCCCGCCCGAGCATGCTTAACTGCAGAGTTTTCTGCCAACTCTGGAGCCAATTGTGATGAAAAGGCCTCGGTGTTAGGAAAGGACAAACCATTACTTATATTTCATTCGGCCAACCATGCCGAATATCGGGGTATTACAATTGAGAGAAATATGATCAGGGAATCCTTCTTCGTTACTAAACCGTCATCAATTTATTATATTCATCCATTAAGACAATTAATCACAGATTATTACCAACCGTGGAATAGCAGATAGCTCAGTGTTATCCCCTAAATTCCTTAAATCATTGAGTACGGAAGCTCTCCGATACCAGATTCTATTCGTCTAAACCACCAAGTAGTAGCTTACTCAAGGTGTAATTTGGTCGAATGCTTTATCTTTTGTGAATTATAGATTGATCTTAGTAGTTAGACTCTTAGCTCAAGGTCCACTTTCTAGTGTTGTTTATACACACAATTGCTACACAGAATCCCTCTGCAAGGTCTTGTGTTCTCTACTTTTGTATGAATTATTCGACTATTACTTATCTCCTAACTCAATACTAGCATTTGATTGAATCAAAAAATTAATTCAGTTGGCCACCTAAACAATCTATCAATCAATCATAAATATTCTAATTAGTATAAACAATCAATAAGCATGTGAAGAACTTCAAAATAGATTTATATAATGACTCAAATCATGTCTAGAACTTAGAATTCATCCCAAATCACTAAGAAGTTTAGCTACTCATGGGATTAATGAAACCCATGAGGTACATATAATAAAATGGAAAAGAAATAGTTACGGTGATGAAATCGCTCCAAAACCCTAGCTTTTCTTCTTTTGAGTTTCTCTCCAAAAGCTTGATAAAAAATTAAAAGATATCCCTCAAAAGTATTGGAAGAGTCTCTGGAGTATATAGGTCTCCAAATATAGGTGCGCCCGTGCTCAGAATCCCGGTCAAAAATAATTGCCTAAAGTCGCAACTTCTCAAAACTGAGTCACGGCAAAATCTGGAAAGCCTGTCAGTTCCGTGGAACTGGCAGTGTATTCTCTATCTATTCCGCTCGGCAAAAATTCTTCTCTTCCCTGTAATTGTATACGGTTGTAAAATCCCTCCGTAAGTTCGCCTGATATTTCTTACGTATCAAAACTACACCGTAGGTTTCCCTGATATTTTATACCGTTGGGTCTTCCATCCTTAGGTTAAACTGTAAACTCCAGCCACATTTCCCAGAGTTTAGCTACGGTTGAAACTTTCAATCCGTAAGTTAAACTATGTTCATATACGGTTGATAAAACCCTACCGTAAACTCGTTATCAACAGCATGCTCCAATTCCTCTCAAATCTCTATCCAAACTCCATCGTCATCAATAATACTATCAACAACGTCTCCCTGCTATCCATCAACACCATCGTGATCGACAGACCACCAGCACACTCCATTATCTGCCATTGATCACGACAGCAACATCTCTTCGTCTTCAAGACAGCAATGGCAGCAAGTCCATACTAAATCTTGTCACCGTTAACCTTCACAGATACACTTCCTTCTCAAACTCCATAATTGCATCGCTCGTTGGTTTCTCGAGAAGCAACTAATCGACCACCAACTCCATCATCTTGTCTGTTACTGAGCTTCCTTTCATGTCTTCTCTATCAACAACAACATTGAATACCAACGTATCTCTTGGCAGCAGCGCTGTCTCACTTCATCTCCATGAAACTCTCGAGCTGAACTCGATCCATTTTCTTTTACTGTCCAAATCATCGCCATCTTCTCTTAACTGCTCAGTCCCTCTCAGGTCATCCTTGATTATCACAGCAACATCGATGGCCATAATCACCATCTCCATTATTACTGCCAGCATCAGCATCAAACAGAAACCATGACTCTTTTCTCTCGAGCTTCAATCCATAGCAACAACAAGCCATCACCATCACTGCCAACTCCTACCTGAATCACCGAGTAATAATCTCAACTGTATTCTTCAACTCGAGCGCCTAACAACAACCATAACTTACTGCTCAAACCATCTTCCTGATTTTCTATCTTGAACTCATCTTTATTTCCAACCAACTCGACCACTCTTTCCTGAACTGGTCGTGATGTTAACTGAGAAGAAGGTGGTGCCGGAAGTAACAATACAGGCGCCTATAACATTTTAGCTCAACTGTCAGTCATGGAAGACTGACAATTCATTTCCTTCCCTTGGCTTCCTTGAGTAATTCAGGAAGGTGTCTTTATAAATTCTGTGCGTCACAATTTCGCAACTTTGTTTTGCTTCAAACACCCATAAAATCTTCATATGACTTCGGAATGACTCCATTCTTTCGCTATTAGATTCTTATTTCCGTCCTCTTTAAGATGATATCAAGAACTATTGGATTCGAATGAGTTCCACTTGGTCTTTGCCCCTTCTTCACTTGTTGCTAACTTCTTTTATTGCACATTTAAGTGCAAATTCGCTTCTTTTGGATGATTCACCTAATAAAACACAAATAGCGAAAAACAAACGTAATATACAATAATTTGCAAGAATATAAGAAATTACTAGCATGGATTCGACACTAAATATATGCAAAATATGCACTTAACAAAGCCTGAATTCAGAATTTACATGGGATAGGGACTCCGTAACTTCAAAAGTAAGTGCCTATCTTTTCTCACGGCTCTTCACCAATATCAAGGCTAGCCAGGAAGACATTCAAAAACTCTCTCTTCCCTGCATACTCGCCTATACAAACTCGGAAGCTCAAGGATGCACAAAGATAGGAAATTAGGGTTTTGGCCAAGTAAACCCTAATTTGCAAACCCCATTCGACCAAGATGTAAATTTCATATTTGCAAGGCTCAATTACTCTTCCAATGGCGCCTCCCAATGCAAAATCCCAGAAAGTTCCCAAGTTGAGAGTCGATTCCAAGATCGGAGTCATAACAGTCGAAGGCTAAACATCAATTCGGGACTCGGCAAGTCTAAAAGAACGAGCGGATCATATGAATGATTTGTTACCATCTTATATACTGATCATAGAACAATCAAGGTTCTACTATGAGTAGGGGACTTAATGTAGATGGTGAAATTTGGATAAGGGGCAAAAGTGTCATTTCAAGACCATAGAAAAAATTCAACTCTCACGGGAGAGATTAAGCCCTTGGTCCTCAAGGCACTCATAGCCACGATTTCTAGTGCATGTCCCCGCGAAACACTGCTTGTCGTGATGCCGTGACTCCTAGCGCAAATCCTCGACGAGATATTGCAGGTCATGTAGGTTATGTAGAGAATAAAATGTCCCCGACATACTTATGAACTAGAACAACCACAATTCCAGCATGTCTTCGCGAGACGCAGCTGATTGTGATGCCATGATTCCTAGTATACATCTTCGATGAGATACTGCTGGTCGTGTAGGCTATGTGGATGCGTAAAAACGTCCCCGGCGGACTTATGACCCAGAGCGGAGACATACATGTCTCCTGTAAGCACGACTCACCCTATTTGAGATGAAGGACTGATTCCTAGTACATCATCGCGAGATACACTGGTCATGTCTACTCTAGGCTCTGACTCGACTTACCGGGGATTCTGAATAATTCCTAGTACATCCCCACGAGATACACTGGTTATTCTGCATCCGGGCCCTTTCGACAGACTCCTAGAACATCATTTCGAGATACACTGGTCTTTTCGGCCCCATCATATAGACACAGTTGATTCCTAGCACATCTCTGCAAGATACGCTGGTCAAATACAAGTGAGCCAAAGTCTCGCAGAGACATTAATCGGGCGCACAAAGCCCTTTCTCTCTCTTCAGGACGAATCCCAACTGATCAAAGGGAGATTCAAATTCGTCAATAAAATCTTCATAGAGATTTTGATCCTTCTTCAAAATCTCGGAGAGATTCACACCTCTCTCCGAAATCTCGGAGGGATTCACATCTCTCTGCAAAATCTCGGAAGGATTCACATCTCTCGGTAAAATTTTAGAGAGATTCACATCTCTCCTCGAAATCCCGGAGAGATGTGCAGAGAGATTCAAATCTCTTGGGAAATCTCAGACAGGGCCGCATATTCCCCATGATAGGCACACGCCTTACTTAAGGCTCAATCCTATTTCTCAGCCTCTCAAACACACTCACGGGTAGTAAATTGAGCCTGAACTATACATGTCTATGAAAAAACGTGGATAAGATCTCTTGAGCTCCGCATGCTCAACAAAGGGACCCACAAGCAATAATTCGGTCTCCACATGACAGAAGAGAGATAACTCAACCTCAGCTCCTCTCACACTTTGCACACGATTCCTGAGGCATTCCTTGCCTTTTCACGTGACCCATCCTAGTCATTCTCACAAATCAGAGAATATCTCTATCTTGGCCAACTCGGATAAAGAGAATATTTTTCTCTCTCAACACATCATCACAAAGGCTGACTCAGCTTCACAAAAACGGGGGGATATCAATTAGGGTTTTGTTCTGGCGGTCTACGACACGTGTGAGAAATACTCGGCCTATTTCTCACCGCAGAAGAGAGTAAAGGCGGTGGAATGATGAGATAAACTCAACCTAGTTTATCTATTCCTAAAGAGACGGCAGAATTGCTCCGCACGACACGACAAGCAATCTTTATCTTCACCGACCTGAGATTAGAGAATTCGGCTATAAATGGGTCATTTATTTCTCAAAGCTAACACAAAACTTTCTCATAAACTCTCAGAGCAATTCTTGTTCAAAACCTAGAATTCTCCGATCTCTCTCTTCATCTGCTTCCCTCCCTAAGACCATCCCTAACCTTTCTTATGACTGAAGCAGCCTTTGAACGGCCACTATGCATGGTTTAGGCAAAGACTATTCGTGCCCAACCTCCTGTAACTCACTTTCAGAAACCCTAGAATCCCACTTTAGCCTCTCACCGATTTTAGGTAACTACAACTGCTAAGGAGGAGATGGGGTTGGTGGAATCAGCTGGATTTCCTAATTAACTCACAGGAAAAATCTCAGTATGAAGAGGTATTTAAATCCAAATCTTTCTTCATGCATATCACTTTTTCTTGGATGTTAAATTTCAATAGATATGATAATAATATAGATAATCACATCGGTAGATTAATAATTGTTCTTGGTAACGTTAGGTTGCTCATCTTTTCTTATCCTCTAGAGTCCTATTTCTGGCAATTCATCAAAATATCTTAGCTTGGAACTTTTAAGGGCTTGGTCCTCCCTGAGACCAGGAAAAACCTCAATAAGATCATAACTGATGAGAAGCCAAACATAGTCTTCCTTTCAGAAACTAAAAACAACTCTGACTTTGTCAGTAAAGTTCTAAATAATGTTCATTTCGGTGGCCTCGCTCTTTGCTAGGACTCTAGCATTATGCTTGAGGTTATCCACATGAATAGTAATCATAATGATTGCATGATTTGGTCTGAAAAAACTAAATCAGAATGGCTGATGCTTGCATGTATGGTTCCCCTTACCATGCTTCTAAAGAGGATTCCTGGGATCTTTTCCAAAAAAATGAGCATTGTTGTTTATATTCCTTGGCTGCTAATAGGTGACCTCAACCTTATTTTAAGTCCTGATGAGAAAAGAGGTGGAAATCCCCCTAACAAATCCACCATTAGAAAATTCTGTAATATTTTCAACTTTGCTGGTATGTTAGATTTAGGATTTAGTGGATTTCCTTTCACTTGGTCCAATAACCAAGAGGATAACCCTATAGAAGTTAGATTAGACAGAGGCTAGCTAACTGCGATTGGTCGTCTCTTTTTCCGAATATCCTTATCACCCACCTTCCAGCTTTAGGGTCTGATCATTCTCCCATCCTCCTAAACTCTGAAGGCCAGAACCATAACAACTATAAGCCTTTTAAATTTTTTGGAATTTTCCTTGAAGAACAAAGCTGTAGGGAGGTTATTAATAAAACTTGGAAAACTGATAAAAATGGGTCTTAGGCTTTCTAATTCTATGATAAACTGGTCAATGTTAGGGAGGGTGTGAAGCTGATCTCATCAAACTTTGTCTCCATGAAGAGGAACTCCTTAAAGTAAAGGTAAGGAAAAATGTATAGCTTTGGGAGACAAAAACATTAGCTACTTCCATCTTTATGCCACCATTAGGAATGGAAGGAACAACACTCTGGCCTATATGATGCTAACAACATCTGGACTGAAGGAAGGAATAACTTAAGAAAATGCCTTACGTCTCACTTGAAAAGCTTCTCTCTTCCTCTAACCCAATCATCAACTGGGATATTATCAATCTTATACCTACGAGCATCACTCAAAAAGATAATGATAAGTTGAGCATCTGTCCCTGCATCAAGGAAATCAAAGAAGCCCTCTTTAGTATGCCACCTAATGCTAGTCCGGGACCAGATGGTTTCCCGACTGTTTTCTTCCAAAAAAAATTGGGATTTGGTCAGTAGCGATATCCTCAATATTGTCAAATCTTTCTTCTCTAGTGGTCACATCCTCAAAAGCAAGAACAAAACTTACATCACTCTTATCCTCAAAGTCAAACACCTGACTTGTGCCGGAGATTACAGACCTATAAGTCTTTGCAATATTATTTACAAGATTATCACCAAGGTTATGGCCAATAGAATGAAACATCTTGTACCTGATGTCATTTCCCCTTTCCAATCAGATTTTGTCAATCAAAGGATGATTTCTGATAATATCCTAATTGCTCATGAAACCGTATACTCGATGAGGAAAAAAATGAGTAGAAAAGGATATATGGGCTTGAAAATCGACATGTCTAAGGCCTTCAACAGGGTGGAGTGGAATTTCCTCATTGCGGTGCTTGAAAAAATAGGATTCAACAAGCACTGATGCAACTTAATTTTCTAGTGCATCAGCTCTTCTTCTGCCATTATGTTAAATGGTAGTCCCTGTCCTTTTTTCAAACAAGGGGGTTAAGATAGGGAGATCCTTTATCTCCATATCTGTTCATCTTGTGTATTGAATCCTTCTCGAGAACTCTCTCTCACGCTGAATCTGTAAGGCTCATATCTGGCTTCAAAATTTCTCCTAAGAGCCCTTCAATCAATCATTTGCTTTTTGCAGATGATTGTTTAATTTTTTGTAAAGCCTCTATTACCCAAAGTAAAAACCTTAGAGATTTGCTAGCTACTTACGGAGATACTTATGGCCAAATGATTAACTTTCATAAATATGGAATCTTCTTCACCTCCAAAACCTCTCATAGCCTCTGTAAAGACATCATTAACATTCTTCACGTCCAACATATTTCTATTTACGATAAATATCTAGAAGCGCCTTTGTTTACCAATAAATCCAAGGTTGAATGCTTTGAAAAGGTCCTGGATAACCTTGATAATAGATGGAAGGGGTGGAGGGGCAGAAATATCTCCCATGCTAGTAGGAATGTTATGGCTAAAACTGTTCTTGAATCAATACCTGTGTACACCATGACCACCTTTATTCTCCCTATATGGCCATAACCAAAAGAGCCACTGGGTTAATGAGAGACTTTTGGTGGGACAAAGATAGTGATAAGAAAGGTTTGTACCAAAGTTGGAAAGGCCTGAGTAAGCACAAAGATAACGAGGGGAATGGGTTAAAAGACATGAGAATTTGGAACCTGGATGTTATAGCTAAGAACGGCTGGAAGCTGTTCCATCAACCTGACTTTCTTTGGGCCACCGCCATGAAATCCAGATACTTTCCAAACTCCAATCCTTTTCATTCTTCTTGTGCAGAGGGTGCTTCGTGGGACTGTAAAGGGGTCCACAAAGGCATCAAAGCTGCAAAAGTATTGCACTTGGGAGGTTGGAGATGTCCAGGAGATAAATATTTGGAAAGATATTTGGCTCTCTGGCCAATCCAAACCCTTAGATGATTCTAGACCCATCTCTTTCTCCTCTCCCAACCTGGTTTGTGATCTCATGCTCAATGGGTAATGAAATATCCCCCTTATCAGAACTACTTTTAATCAAACTGTTGTCAACTCTATTACCCAATTAAACCCTAACACTAACAATATGGACATCCTTATATGGAATCACAATCCAAATGGTATATTCTCAGTCAAATCTATGTATAATATTCTTACCAATAAGGACTCCCAACCGATCGATAGATTGGCGAAAAAGATCTGGAAACTAGAAACAGTCCCTAGAATTCAAATGTTCACCTAGAAACTTAAAACCAACATTCTGTCGTTGAGTGGTTACATGTCTCAATTCATCAAGTCATTGACCATATTTGTCAGTTACGCAATAGATTCATAGAAACCAGAGAACACCTATTCATGCATTGTAGCTTCACTAGAGCCGTGTGAGCTAAATGTAAGTTAAACCTGGAAAGAGCTACTGGTAAATATCCCGACTTCGATACTTGGTGTAGTACGTGGTTCAGAAAAAACAATCTATTCTCTCCTTTGGGAAGATGAGAGGTGATTTGTGCAACTATCTGCTGGTTTGTTTGGAAAGCTAGATGTGACATGGTATTCTAAAGGAAACAAACTGACTCTTCAACTACTAGTGCACAAATTCTCAAACACTTTGAAGAACATAATGGAAGGACTACCACAAACAGAAAAAGACATGAAATCAGGGAAAATACTTTAGAGATAAAGAATGAAGTCCCCAACTTTAATTTCTGATTTGTCTATGATCAAAACACTGACTTAACAGGGATTGGCATATGCATTACAACATGTACATGTATCACAATTGGCAAGAGAAGCCTCTATGCCAGAGTCAGGTGCAAGGAAGAAGGTGATTGTCGAGCAGCACTATAGCACTTAGATGGGCAAACATTGTGAAATGCAACTACATCGACCTTGCTGGAGAAAATAAGAAGATTACTAGACAGATATATGGACAAACAGAAGCAATGGACAGACATGCAACTGGCACTTTTGAAGAACTCTCTATTTTAAAATCCCAGTTTAGTAACTTATTTTGTAACGATCTTGAATCCAAAAACTCTGAAAATCTCCAAATGTTAACTATCACATGCTATAAACATCAAAGCCAGGTTTACTGCTAAACAATCGGCAGTTTGTTGCGACTATGTAGTGTGACTTTTTCTGTTTTTATATTAAAAAAAATAATCTTGGCCCCATTTATCTCCCATAAATTCTTTGTGAACCGTCGTATGGGACAAAATAAAAACCACATACTCACAATAATATCCATAAATGCCCCCCCTGCTTTTCCCTGAAGGGCGGAGCCCACCACCCATGTGTGTATGTGGTATCTACATGATCTGAAACCACGGTTTGTATAGAACCACTGTTTATCTCCTAACTATGAGAGCATAGGAACCGTTGATCACAAAAAAAAAAAAAAAGTCCATTCAAAACCGTTGGATTGGGCAAAACAATAAATCATTATTATCCGAGCAATCATCTCACAAGTCAACCGAAAAAATACAATTACAACAGCATATCGTAACCCTTGTTGATGCTTTTTAAGATTCGTAGATAAACTGATTTTATATACTCCTTGGGTCCAAGGGCATAGCTCAGTGATATCCCATCAACTCCAGTAAGGAGGAAGTCAGGGGTTCGATCCCCACAATAGAGGTTTGTATTTAAATTAGTTGTATAGAGGGGTTTGACGGGGTTGGGTCCAGTCCAACTGGCTGGATTTGGGTAGGTCCGGCTTTAGCCTAGTAATATATATATATATATATATATAGTAAAAACTCCATATATTAATAGCCTTGGGACTTCACAAAATTATTAATATATGGAGTTTATTAATATACGGAGGTATAACAAAAAAATGTTTTTTTTTTTTTTTTTGCTAATTCAAAGTGTGTAAATGATAATGGATATGGATGTCTTCCTTAATCATCCAAATGAGCAACAAGTTGTATATGCTTTAACCGAAGAAGAAATCATCGACGGAATTAGACAAGAAGTGGAGGGAGATAATCTTGATGATGATACCAAAAGTATCATGCCAAAAGCTTTAAACATGCTCGACAAGTTGGAATTTTTTTGGCTTCAACAAGAAGGTGCACACAGTAATAAGGTCTTACGCATCAGCAAATCAAAAGATGCGATAACAATCCAAAAAGTTACATCCTTTTCTCAAACAACTATAGATAAGTATTTTATGTCATCTTAAATTTCGATGTAACAAGATCTATAAGTTTCCAATAATGTCGATTATATTAATATATGGAGGTAAATTCTTTATGACGGGGCTAGAAAAATTTATTAATATTAAAATATGGAGGTTATTACTATTTATAATTAGTCCAAGTTGGGACTACAATTTTTTATTAATATATGGAGTATCATAGAGGTTTCCTGTATTCCTTTTAAGTGAATGAAAAGGGACATATATGTCTTTAAATAAAAATAATCAGTGGTTTTCATCTTTGATTTTATGCCGGGGTGAGATTGCGACAACTGAAGACAATTGTGTTAAATTGAGAAAACTCTCCCCTGAACTCATATTTTCAGATCGGTAAAAAAATAAAAATTGAATACACATGACGAAGCCATCACGCCATATCTGAGATAATCCTCCTGTTTCCATCATTAATATAATATATATACTATTATTATTATCCATTCTGCAAGATCTGAAAAAAACCCTGAAAAGTGAATTTCTTTTTGTTTGTTGTGAATTGAAATTGATGGTGCGAAAAGAGTGATTATTTGGAGGATAATAATTCGTGTGAGTTTTTCAAGGGGGTTTTGTCAGATTCAATTCGTAACAAACGGAAGATAGGGGATTTATTTTAGGGTTTCGGATTGGTTTTGTGCTTTTGTAGTATGTAAGTATAAAGGGATCCGGTAAACCAGTTAAATCCCCTTCTTCATCGTCTAATTCTTCTTCTTCATCACAAATGTCTTCGTCTCTACCTGGTAATAACAATCTTATTTTGGATTTGCGTTTGGGTTTTATTTGTTGCATATTTGAAGGAGTTTGTGTGTTTGGGTGATATGGGAACTGAATATGATTGAAATTGTTTGGATAATATGGGAATTGGATATCATGAGATTGTTTGGATAATATGGGAACTGAATGTGATCAAATTGTTTGTGATTAATTGTTCAGTAATTCGATATTTAGATTTAGGTTAACTTTTTATATCAAAATAAAGAAAAACTAATGATGAAACTTTTAAGTTTCACCAGCAAGGGTGATATGCATTGATTTTGTTAATGCAACTGTGGACTAGTGGCATATCAGTAAGACCCTAACATTAATGGTATATTTTTGAAATGTTGTTTAAAATGCAGCAGCCTACGGTTAAAAGTACTAATCTTAATCCTTACCAAGAAGTTGATCTCATTCGAGGTTTCAAATCATTCTTCTGATTTTAAGAAATGAAAAGAATGGGAAAATAGGAAATAGAGCAGGCAGTTATGGACATTGTTTTCAAGTTTGTTTTGGTTGCTATAAGGAAATACTTCCAGCAATATAAACGATAGTGGTTTTGATATTAATCATCTTGCCATCTCTCTTTTGGTTTATGTGTTGGCATTTTATGTTTGATTTTTCCTTTTGGTTCTACCTATGATGAAGATTCACTTTTGTTCTTTTGATTTCCGTTGATTAACGGATTTTTCGTATCCTAACAGGACTCAGGAAGAAGCATGAAATAGAAATAGAAAATTTGACTTTAACATCACAACCGTTTAGGACATTAAAGCTTTTCATTTTGGCGACCATCCTATATGTTAAGCGATCAATATCATATCTACTGACCAAGGGGAGCTGGCTTCTTCTTTTGAGTATTCTGACTGCGGGTTTTGGGGTTCTGCTTATTACCATTGATGGGCCTCATGAGAAGGTAATTTTTCTTCTAAATACCTGGGTCACCTATCAGTTGATAATGCATCTAGGAAAGTAGTTCCTATGCTGTTTTATAATAATATATATTTAAATTGTTTTCTACTTAATGTGAAGTGCATCAGAAACCTTAGTGCCTATTTGTCACAATAGGTCACTGATTTGTCGATACACACTGTTGCTGTTACTGGTTGCTTATGATAGCTCAGTTGACAAACTATAACATTTCACAAGAACAATGATAGCTAATGCTGGTAGTTTTCTTGAATCGTTCTTTGAGGCTGTTTATATATCTGCTTTTGGCTTTTACCGGGCATGTTGACTTGATTTCTTGGTATCTGTAATAAAAAATCAGGCCAAACGGAATAACAAGATCCGAATAAGTATACTGAATATGAAAAATTCTATAGGTGGTTTTTTCCTGTCCATTAATGACTGGAGACCAGTATTTCTAACTAGAATTCCGGTATGTTTATATATATTTTTTCATAAACTTAGCTATGAAGGTTGGTTCATTTTCTAGGGTTGTGAGGGCTGTTCTATATCAAAAACACAAAGTTTTGTTGTATCTCAATTCGTTGCAGTAGGCCTTTAATGATGCTACATACATGTTTTTGCAGCATGTTGAGGAATTTCTTCAGTACTTTCGATTTGGACTTTGGTGGGTGGCCCTTGGTGTAGCATCATCAATTGGTTTGGGTAAGATAATTGGTAACTGGGACTATGGCACAACTCAAAATGTGAATATAAAGCTCGGTGCTTGATGCAGTACCCTTTTTTTATCTGGATTATATTGCATCCAATTCCTAACTCATATATTTTCTTTTATCTATCCCTTAGGGTCTGGTTTGCACACATTTGTGCTATATTTGGGACCACATATTGCACTGTTTACAATAAAAGCAATGAAGTGTGGCCGAGTTGATCTAAAAAGTGCTCCTTATGATACAATACAATTGGATAGAAGTGCTTCATGGCTTGACAAGAATTGCTCTGAATTCGGGCCCCCAATGTTTCCAGCAGTAGGGGGTTTAAGTGTTCCGCTGAGCAGCATTCTACCACAGGTTCAGTTGGAAGCAATTCTATGGGGCTTTGGAACTGCTCTCGGAGAACTTCCTCCTTATTTCATCTCAAGAGCAGGTTTGTGGAAGTTTGTTGTTGATTTAATGTTGCCAATGATCATATGTTTATGAATTTGAACTTTATGTTGGTGCAGCGAGCATGTCAGGTGCAACATTGGATGCCATGGAGGAACTGAATGTTTCTTCAACAGAAGACGAAGGATTTATTTCCAGACACCTAAATCAATTGAAACGCTGGTTCTTTTCACATGCACAACATCTGAACTTCTTTTCCATTCTAGTACTTGCTTCTGTAAGTGTTGAATCTTTTGGTTGTCGTTCCTCTTTTATTCTCCTCTAGTAATTATATTTGTTTTATTCCATTTAACTTTTTATTTCTTTAGGTATTTCGTAGATATGCATTAGTTGCATATTCTAGTTAGTCTGATTACTCTTTCTGCCCAATTTAATAATATCCTCTGCTCACCACTCGCCCCCCTTCAATTAAACATTGTGTGAACTCGTTCCTGTACACTGTTTATATGATTTTACAGAATATGTTCTTCATGGTATAAACTATCACAAGCCACAACTGTAAGTATAGATGTATTTGTTGGGTATTTGGTCAACTGACAATAAGTTCAACTTGTTTATCAGGTGCCAAATCCACTGTTTGACCTTGCTGGAATCATGTGTGGGCAATTTGGAATCCCTTTTTGGAATTTTTTTCTTGCAACGTTGATTGGAAAAGCAATTGTTAAGACTCATATACAGGTTTGTTGAAGTCTAAATATCCAGCTGTACTATGCTGGTCGACCAGAGCTCCTGGTCTTCTTTATCTTCTGCTTAGAGTTTGTGTTATCTTTTAGTTTATTTGACTTTATGCTATGAACAGCTCTTTTACTTGGTTTCTCAATTAAGAGTTTTTTTTGTTCTCTTGAATGCAGACAGCGTTTATCATCTCTGTTTGCAATAACCAGCTTCTTGATTGGATTGAGAATGAGTTGATCTGGGTGCTTGGTTTTGTCCCAGGACTTTCTTCCGTCCTACCTAACCTTATTAGCAAATTACATGCTGTTAAGGAGAAGTACCTTGCACCCCCAGCTCCTATGTCATCAAGTGACGAGGTAAACTTCACTTATGCCATATTCGTATTAGATGTATATGCATATAAATAATAACTGCTGATTTGGTAATTTATATACTCCCTCTGTTCCGATTTACTTGATGTTTTAGGGTTTTTCTTGTGTTCCAAATTAGATGATAGTTTTAGTTTTTTTCCCCAATTTTCACTAATCTACCCCTACTTTGGAATCACACCAGAGTTAATTCTCATGGGAATCAGCACAAAAACAATTACTCTAATTTTGAAATATACCCCATGGATGATATATACCCAATCTTGTTTCCTTCTTTACTCATCATCTCTTCATCCCAAATAATTGTTACGGGATTGACAACTTTCTCTACAGTCTAGAAACACAAAACTAGGTCATTTAACTCTTTAAGTAGGAATTAATATGGGTATTATAGGAAAGATTTTACTCTCTCTGATATTTCTTAATATCCGTGAAAAACTCTACAACGAACGGAGGGAGTATATATGTATATATTATATTATATATAATAAATTGTATGGTGGGTCACCTTTGTGGGGGCATGCCTGTCTTGGTATTTCTACAAAAACATTTTTCAACAGTTCAAACAAGCTTTATTTGGTGTCACACAATTACTACTTGCCTTTCAGTAACAGGGAGTGTTCAACCCTGGGGGGTGATAACTTCCAATTCTTGTAGGTCGAGTTCGGCTAGAAATTTCCATCCTAGTTGAATTATTAAACCTTCCCTAATCTAAGGAAGCTTAATAAGTGAGGTTACACAAAATACAACGTCTCTGTTGATTTATCTGTAATCCTACATAAAAGTACAGAAATTTCTTCCCAAATTGTTTTATCCTAAGTGCCAAACACAGCCGTAATTCATTAAGTTCTCTTTCTCTGGCTTTAAATGTGTTTTACTTCATTCTCTCTTACACTCAGGTGCAGAAGTGGTGGAATCTCTCAATTACATCAGTCTGGAATACAGTAGTGTGGCTGATGCTCTTCAACTTCTTTATCAAGATTGTAAATTCAACTGCACAACGGTATCTTAAGAAGCAGCAGGAGTGTGAAATGGTAGCATTAACTAATAAGTTAGCAGCAAACTCGAATGGGGAGCCAAATCCTGAAAGCTTGCTAGGCACTTGATTCCAATTTGTTTTTCCTTCTTTAGTCCTGTGTAGGGAAATTGAACTTGATGGGCGACCGCTTAGAATTTTTAACCAATGGAGCCCTTCTTCCTTTCTGTTATACATTCTTACGTACACTTCGCAGTTTGCATAGGCATGGGGTTATTCTTTGGCAGTTTCGCAGTTTGCATAGGCATGGGGTTATTCTTTGGCAGTTTGCATGCCTTGCCTGTGGGTTATTCGTGGAGTGAATTAAATTGGTGGATTTCGGAACATGGTCATCTTCTAATGTATACCAATCCATGCAAAATTAGTGCATGTTATTGTTAGTATTTAATTTGAAATTGAGGTGTAGAATGAATTCTAAGCATTTTATTAGAATTATGAAATCCTAAAATGACAGGCAATGACTAAATACAATCCTATATTCAAAACCTAAATATCGTGAACCTAATTCCATCTTCATCTTACTCCCTCGGAATCTGATCCTAGTATAGAAGATAGTAAAAATAAAAAATAGGGGTAGTTTGTGTTACGGCCCTAAAAATTATAAACTGCAGGATCTTAGATAACCCAGACAATGTGGGACTAATAATCTCAACAATTACCTCCCCTTTGAAGATTGCTAATTAAGAAAACTTCCCCTAGAGATTGAGTATTAGAGAAACCTTTTGTCATTAAGTTATCTCTTTCGCTAGCAAACGGTTTACACGTAAGGCGTGTACGAGTGGCATATTTCTGGTTAATTGGCAAAAGTACCCTTTCACACTAAATAAAGTCCGGGCACTGCAACACATCCGTACCATTTATCGAACTGGTGTGAATATCTGTCATTGATTGAACTGTTACAATTGAGTCACTTTTTGAAGGTAGCATAATATCGAGACGCGTATCTCCTGTCTCTTCAACCCTCATATCACAGACGGGAAGATCATTCATAGGGAAAAAAATAATTCCAAGATCGTAGTTGCACAGAGAGAGAGAGAGAGTGAATGAGAAAGAAAAATCCCCAAATTGAAAGTTAGGTAGATCAAAATCCTTAAAGTTTTGTTGAAGTGCAAGACAACTAGGGTTTGCTGATGGTTTAATTTTGTTGTTTCGTGATGAATTTTAACCCTAATCCTCGATTCTAAGTTTCCGAATCTTAGGTTTTGTTTTGATTTCTTTTGTTGATGGGTGTGTTGTGATGCTGGTTTGAAGTTTCTAGGGTTTATTTCATCATGCTTTGTTTTTTTTCTTTTTGTCGATTTTTTTTTCCTATATATTTATAAGGCATGAACTAGGTTTCTATGGTGAGAATGAGTATACAATGGTCCGTATTTCGATTTTGTGTAATATTGGTTTATTTGTGCTTGATTTAATTCCATTTAAGATTGTATAATGACATTTTTGGGTGCTCTGTTTTTTTTTTTTTTTTTGGGTTATTGTTTAGATTATGATTCTGAAGTATTTGCATATAACTTTGTTGCAGTGTTGGGGTTGATTATGGATAAAAGATTTCTAAATTCATTATGATGGATACTGGCCTAAGGAACAACCTCATGGTGGTTTCATCTGTTTGACTACATCAATGGGAAGCAGATTCATTGGCCTAAATATGATGGTGACTTTTTGAACTAGCTTGACCTATTGCAGAGCGTGCATGAGTATATTGAGGAGTTAGATGTTGCTTAGTGTTTATTTCAGTACTAGGATAAAGGGTTTCTATATGATGTTGAGGATGATGAAGACCTGTTGAAGTTTTGGAATGAGTCAGATCAAAAGTATACCAAATGAAGTCCATTTGTTCATGACATATAAAAAAGCACTAAATGTTATCAAAAATGGTGTTGATGATGAAGTTGTCGGGCCAAGTACACAACAAAAAGAAGAGGTTCCTATTTTTGATGTGCTTGAAGGGTTCTTAAAAGTTACTCAAGAAGACAATGTAACAGAGGATGAGCCTAGTTAGGAGCTAACCGAAGAACACAGTGTAGTGTTTCCAACTAAAGTGCCTAGTCAGCAGCCGTCGAAGCAACATTCAGAGATGCCTAGTCATGAACCTTTGCCAAATGAAGAGCCAACTCGTATGCCAACTGAGCAGCATAGTCAGTAGACTACAACTACCAAAAATATGTCAACACCTAAGAAGACTCTTGCATGCATCAAAGAAACCTTCATTTGTACCCAAGTAGATGCAGGTTAGAGAATATTATGTTCAATTAGATGAAGACCATGAAACACTTGAAGATATTTTAGTCGAAGAAGAAATTGATGTGTATTACATGAGAGTACAAACTTGGATAAACATAACATACATGATTTTCCAATAGAGGATGATTATCATAGTGATGTTGATGGTGGATTTTTGACAAAGGGTAAAATCGTGAAATCCTAATTTTGCATATTTCTGACCTAGCTTCAGATGCGTATGTGAAATTCATATTTTAGGATTCAGACGTGAAAGCTCATGTCACAATCTCTGACTGAGCGCACAACCTCTCAGAGCACACATGAATATGCAGTCATTAAAATCTCTAAACTGAGATTTCAGCATATTCCATCAACTGAGCAATTTCAGTATTCACTTCTATATAGAATCGGAAAATGATTGGACGACTCCTAGACAGATTGCGTGCTAGTACAGATCGATAACGTCTTCAGGATGTCGCAATGTTCCCTGACTGTATATAATACATATGTATAGAATGTTAATGATTGGACGACTCTTAGATGGATTGACCACTAGTATAGAGCAAGAACGTCTTCATAATATCGCAACGTTCCCTGAATATAAAGAATAAACATTGAGAGCGATTATGATGCTTCTACTACCCCATACCTCAACTCTGGAATAAATATAACGCTCCTAGACAGATTTCCTTCTAGTATAAAGCCATCCCTTGATTAATTCTAGCGCAATATTCATCAATTGAATTCCTAGAAAATGATCTATTTTTATCTCATTACTCCGTTTCATGGCTTTTCTCAGCTGAATTCTATTCACTTTTCAGGAATTTGGGCCACCACCGAGTAAGCCCCGAGAAAATGATGCGATTGTACTTATCAATAATGCATGAACGAGCACCTAAAATATGGACGAACGAGTATGGAGATCTATGCAAAATAGGAAAGGAAAATATAATATATATAAAAAAAAAAGAATTAAGAGGCGCGCACGGGACCGGGCCCGCCCACCGACCGTCCGGCCATGCCGCCGTGGCCGGTCCCACGCCTCTCCATCTTTTCTTTTAACCTCATTTTATTATTTTTCTCATCTCTTGAAACTCTTTTGTTTGAGCAAACTTCCTCGTTTGAGCAAAACTCATTGTTTTCCAAATTGCTCCACATAAATTGTAAAATAATAATAAAAAATAGGAAAGAGCATCACGGAAACGGGCCCACTGGCCGGCCCGGCATGCCACGGCTGTGGCTGGTCCCATGCCCCTCCAATTTCTTATTTTATTATTATTTCTTCTCTCATCTCATGAAACTTCCTCGTTTGAGCAAACTTTTGGTTTCCATATTTCTCCAATATTGCTCAAATCTCCAAAAAAAGCCAAAAAGTCAAATGGTCCCACGACCACCCGGGCTTCTCATGGAAAATATTAAAATACCATTATTTTAAAATTCTTAAAATTTTAGACGCACTAGCAAAGTCATACTTTCTCATTCGTGCAAAATTGAGAGTTTCAGTCAAGATCAAACTCTTTTGAAAATCGCTCAAACGACCAACAAAACACCTGAAACTTTCAGGAATGGACGTGTGAAAGACATGGTGGTCATGCACCACCATGACCGGACCTGGCCGGTCCCACGTCTCTCCATTGTTATTTTAAACAATAATAATTCATATTTTTTTTCAGGATTCTCCAATAATGAATCCTCGTGCAGGGACATTTCTCCTCACGCTCGGCCATCCATCCACCATCAATGGCCGGCTCTCATGCCCATTGGACAATTCTCCAGCTCCAGGATCCATAATTCTCCAAAATTAGGGTTTCGAATTTATGATAATTCAATAAACGTTGATAACTTTATATTGAACCAGAATCAATATTTTAATTTATATTTAATGTTCGGTCATGCTACCAATATTTTTGCTCGATTGAGCAACATGGTTCGGACGACCGACCATCGAATCCAATACTCCGATTCCTACGTTGTCATTCGACAATTCATGACATATTAGGTCAGGAATGAGCAGTCTGCATAATTCAACAATATCTGATTTCCTGTCAAATACTCGACGTCATATCAGAATAGGTCCATGATAGAGCAATCTCATCAGACGCGCGTCAATCCAAATTATCAGAACATCATTATTACCTCAACTGGTAAAATGATATATCACAATTCATCAAGACTCAACGTTTGTGCATTACTCTATCTCAACAGACATCTCACGTTCAACTTCGAGTCTCAGAGCATATCACATTCGTCCATTATGCTCGACTCACCAAGGCTAAGACTCATGTCTAGTCAAGTCAACAATTGACCAATTAAATACACGTCTGTCATGCAGACTCCACATTTATGAGACATCAATCATGCCACATGGGGGGATATTGATAAGTGCCTAAATTACATCATTTGAATAACAATTTCTTATGCTTTTCTAAACTATTTCTCTTGTATTTTTGTATATCACGCTTCGTTTGCATTTTATAGATGTTTTGGAGTCATATGATAAAGAAGAAAGCAAATTGGAGTCCAAGGTATTGGGTGCAATGGACACAAGCATAGCAGGAATATGAGGCTTTTATGTGCTAAAAGTGGGACTGGTGCACCAGATAACCAGTACTCAGGGTTGCCACCATTTTCTATAACCTACAGACTAAAGCTAGGTCGAGATTTTTATTTACAATTCAGTTTCCATCCCAGTTCAGTCATGAAGATCAGCTCTGCACCAAGTTCTTCAAGCCGGCAAGGTCAGTCAGATAGGTAGCTCTCGTAGGGAGTTAAGACGAGTATTCAAAGGCAAGATATACACAGAGCTGTGCTGATTTTGGGTTTACTTCAAACAGAGAATACAAGCCTGTGAAGAAGGATAACTCTCTGCCTTTGGTTTATCTTATGAATGGAGATATTAAAGTGGTTTCCCATAGTTCATATAGGTTCAAGAGCATTGGGTTCTCGCTGGATTTGTAAATGGCAGCTAAGAAAGAGAAGTTTATGGACATAATTTTGGGTTTGGTTTGGGTAGTTTCAAGCCGGGAAATGCAGGAAGAAAGAGTTCAGATTACTGCCGATTGATTGTGGTACTGAATCGAGGAGATGAACAACCTTTAAGGTGATTTATGGATGAAACGAGTATATAGCCAGTCTGTGTGAGTTTTGAACCAAAAAGACAGTGAAACTGAGTTGTGTTGTTGCTGCTGTCTACCTCAATGGATTTGTGCAATTGATGTATATTTTAGGATATGTAATGGATCAGTATGAATGGGTTTTGTACGAAATTCGATTACAATGCAGGGAAGGAGATAGAATTGGTCTTAGAAACCAACAGAAAGTGGATCTGTGAATCAACAACAAACATGCACACAATGTGCTTGTAGAAATACCTGAACGAGAAACTCTTTGCGGCAAGTTTAGCCATGACCAGTCTACTACAAGGTTTTGTGCTCGAATTTAGGAGACTCTGGGGGGAAAGCTTGAAGCTAGAAATAGTGGAATGGAAGTATTACAAGCAGAGTGGATCGAGTGTATGAATTTTATGCTCGAGATTACAAGGGTTTGCTGTTGTGTAATCACCAGTTCTGCTTTGATCGTGTTCAGTATTATCCGTGGTTCAATGGCCGAGTATTGGTTAGTCCTTAGCAGAGATTTGAGTCTCAATTGAGGACTGTCAGGTTAGCCATGGGTCTGGTGCTGTCTGTCATGGTCCATCTCATTCATGGCTAATCAAAGTTCGATGATTGTTGGAACGGCCATGACTTATTGTAGAAGTTGAGATAAACATGGGAACAATACCGACAAGACAGGGAAGACTTGAAGTTGCTGTGGTTGGATTTATGAACGAATGGAGCAGATTGAAGATATTTTTTAGAAGCCGAGATAAATCAGGAAATTGGGTTTGCGTGGATACAAGTTTACATCAATAACCTGAGCTATAAAAGCTTGGAAAGAAGCTACAGAAGGAGATCTCATACCCCTCCTTCACGACTGCATCCACCTCCAAAAAAGAGGAGCTTTCCTCCTCTCCAACCCCTTACCACCTTTGCATCTCCACCAGTTCGATGCATACCATCTTCATCAGCATACACCCACCTGCATATCCAATACACTCCACCTGCATAACATCATCACCTCCTTGCATATCCACAACATCCATCCGCACAAAAACAGTGACTCCTACTCAATCTACACACCACCAGTTCATCTTACCCCCAGCACCACCATACAGTCCATATTACCACCAGCTGGGAGGAGTTACTTGTTCACATCCATTAACACAGCAGCGAGAGGAGTTTCCTGTGTAATCCACACCATCACCAGCATACAGGCGGCAGGGAGCACAATCAATACAGCCCCAAAGCAGCAGCAGTTCGCATACGCCACCACCACTCCATTATCAACAGGCCATACCTTCGCCAACACCATCAGTCCATATTCAACTTCAACTGCAGCTGTTTGGTTTTGTATTTCTGTTTTCTATTTGCTTATTTGTTTGCCATGAACTCCAGTAGATAAGCATCTTGATTAGGGACGATTCGACATCCGAACTTGAATTCAAGTTGATATTTAAAGAGCCTGCTTTCTTGCAATTTATTTGTTATTTTTCATTCTCTACGGTGCTAATAGTGGTTATGAGTTATTTGTGAATCGTTTAAGTTGCAAATTAAATTGGTTTATGGATGATTCTATTGCTAATTCAAGAATTCTTCGACCCGTAATTGTCTAGATATTCCGAGTACAAGTAGCGTTATATGGATATTGACGATGTGATTTTGTTAAATATTCATATGTATTGAATGACACTAGTAGATGAATCGAGCTTTTGTGTTTGTCATTAGGAATAGCCTATCTCACGGAATTTAATGCATTTGTTTAAGGCACACCTAGAGAGTGTACTTCTAGGAAACTTGGCAAATAGAATCCGGTAGTCGAGCACTTCCGTGTCCGGTGAACTTAGGAGATATAACGGAATAGTTGAGCGTACTTATTATTCTATGGTTATTAGTAATGGGTACTTTGAAGAAGCATAGCTATGTCAATAAGATTCATGTTTCGTGAGTGAGAAATAGTCCTTGATCATTCTCATCCTCATATTTGCATTAATATTCAGAAATTGAATCAACAACTTTAGCTCAACTCTCCCTTAGGAACGAACCTGCTTGTCATTGTACTACTAGTTAGTGTAAGAGAAGTAAGGAATTTATTTTTTCGAGTTCGACACCTCGTCAAAATTGGCGCCGCTGCCGGGGAGCAGTCGGTAGTTTGAGTTGTTATTTAATTTTCTGTTTTTGCATTTAGTTTTCATTCTTATCTTTTATTAATTTGTTTCTTTTAGAATCTTATTTTCAGGTACAATAAATCACTCGTTTTGCGTGTGCACAATTGGGAACAAGAGGTAAGTCTCTAAACGAGTTGTGTGCATAATTTTTAGCGAGATGAATCCTTTTGGGAACAATACATATGGTTCACAAGACCATGCATATTATGGTAATAATTCCAATTTTCAGTCTCACTCTTACAATAGCTTCCAACCATATGTGGGATACAATCAAAACCAATCTTTTGGTTATGATGATTATTCTACAAGACCTTGTGATTATTCTCATACATCGCAACAACCTTTTGGTGGTTATGTAAGTGGATAATCACAAGGATGGGGGGATAGTTATACTTCTCATACGTTCCAATCTATTTTCTTGCAGATGCCTAATGAGTTTATGGATTTGCGACGTACATGGAACCAGATTAACTCAACTCCCAACGTGCCGAGTTTCGTACCAAGTGAAACATATGATAGTGTATTTAGACCTGTTTAGGATCTTACTTATGATCTTTCACCCATTCAAAGATAAGAGATGTGGTCTAAAGAACCTATTGTGAGTAGTAGCGGAAAACGTGTTAACATAAAGAAACTCTTTAGACAATATGAGTAGTTGGAAGAAGAGGGAGCAACGGAAGAGACTCTTCAAGAAATTTCTAGGGCCATACATATGGAGGTTAACCGCTGTGTTGATAATGGAGAAGATCCCAAAGAAGAAGATTCCGAGGATGATGAACCTTTGGAAAATATTGATAATGATAGTGCTACTAGCTCAGCTCATGATTATAATGATCATTCTCCTATTCAAAAGGAAAAAGTTGAGTCTAGAAACACTACAATTATTGATGGTAAGACTTATGTTGTGTACGCACCCTACCCCAAATTCAGAGATAGTTGATACTTTGAATGAGAAGTCAACTTGTGATGAAGAACGTAAGGATTACGATAATTTGCTTATGGAAGATTCTGATTTTTTTTTCCGATAAGGAGGACTTGGTCATAGAAGAAACCAATGAATGTCTTGCCAAGAGTTTGAGTGAGAATGATGATACTTGTGATGTGAGAATGGAAGTGTCCAGCAGTACCAAGGATCCCGTAATACATGAGGTTTTTCAAGATTTGTCTAATCCTTTATGTGAATCTCTATCTAATGATGATCCCCCCAAACTTGAAGTAGTTTCTCAAAGAGTTGTTAATCCATCTTTTAGGAAAATACCTCATTTGGGGCTGGAATTATGTGCTTCTAAAGTTCTTTCCGAATTTCTTGCTTCCAAGTATCCACCATATGTGTTTGAGTCTAACACCATGCAGGTTTGCCAAGAGGAACGAATAAAAGTGCCTTCCACTTATGTTTTGTATGCACTTCCGAGTGTAGAAAAGACTAAGTGTGGGGGTGACTCTCGTGGGATGATAATTTAATTTTCCCACCATTTGCTAACATTCTTGTGAAGCTTTTGCAATATATGCAGATTGTTTTATGGGTGGATCCCCAAATTTTCAGATTGTTGATATATGAGGAGTCTATATATTACTCGTATGCGTCAATCAGGTGAACAATTCCAATTCTTACTTCCTTATATTTTTCAAGTATTCCTCTTATTCTTTTTGCAATGGTTTGAAACATTGAGGACAATGTTTGTGTAGGATCAGAATATCGCGACATCAATATCTTGCGAGATCAATAAACGACAACATTGTGAAGGTGTCGCAGGGAAATAATATAAATGACGCAATGGATGACGACAGCCAGAACATGAGAAAAGTGTGAAGATTTGGCGAGATTTAGGAGTGTCGCGAAGATGAACACTTATACACTTGCGATACTTCGCGAGTCATTCCCGAAAATAAAGGACAGCTTAGCTGTCATCCACTATTTAATACCCTATATAAAGGGTTGAGTAAATATGTTGTGGAGGGGTCTTTTTGAATGGTGAAGCAAGACATTAAGAGAGAGAAACTTTAGAGTGATTGTAATTTCTTTAAATATGTTCTATCTTTCTTTGTAAACATTTCAAGAAAATAATCAATCAAATTCATAGTTATTCATCTTCAAATGGATTAATTGTGTTGAATCTAATGAGGGGTGTAGTATAGGAAATCTTGCAACTACATATGCGCTAGAAACAGGGACTGAAACAGGATTGAAGATAAAAGATTACAACTAAAATTATCCGAATCAAGAAAATGAGAGAGAAAAATGTTAAATTAGATGAAGTAGAGAAGTTAAAAAACAAGGAATATGATGAAAATACGGAGTACAATACAATTACAAAAGCAATGATTAATGAATTTCATGAAAACATTAGAGGAAGAATACATAAACGAGATTTTGAAGGGAAGAAGATTATAGATGGAGACAAGACATCGTCTTTGAAAGAGTGGGAAAAGCAGAAAATAACATTCACAGCAGCAGAGGTACCTAAAGAGGGTTTGAGTCATACATCCCCGTTAGTGATCACAATAAATGCATGCAAAAATGGAAAAGAATCGGCAAAAGCAGCGGAAGAATGGGCAGTAAATAGAACCTTGGTGGATACAGGGAGTTTGGTGAGTATCATGTTTTACCATAATTATAAAAAATTAGGATATAAAGATGAAGAAATGATTTCCCCGGCGTATTATATCCATGGTTTTGGTAAATCCATAACAAAACCTAAAGGAGAGATAAAATTACGAATTCTGCTTGGAGAAATTGAAACACAGGTGACATTGAGTATAGTAGATATGGAATCGCCGTATAATGTGTTGTTAGGGAGACCATGGGTACATGCAATTAAAGTTGTAGCATCAACGTTTCATCGGTGTATTAAATTTCCTATGCCGACTGGAATTGGTGAAATCAAAGGGGATATTGATAAAGGAAGAATATATCATCAAATCGAAGTGAAGTATTATGAAGAACAAGTGAAGAAACGAAGATATCGCAAGAAGATGGTAAAAGCAGCTAAGAAAGAAGAAGAGTTTAAAATTTACATGGTAAGAGCAAAAGAAGGAAAAGGGATACCTGGCGCAATCTCGCAGGATAAGGAAATGAAAGGACCAACCCCTATGGGAGAACCGAAAGCTAGTTATATCGCAGTGAGAACAAACAAAAGAAGTAAATGTTGAATCAAGAAGAACCCAAGATGTTAAAAATTGGGACTAAAATGGAAGTAGATGAAGAAAGAAGAACTATTGATTTGCTGTGAGATTATAAAGATATTTTCGCGTGGGATATGGATGAAATGCCTGGTATAGATCCATCTGTGGCTTGTCATAAATTGGAAATTGTGAGAAATGTAAGACCATTCAAACAAAGAATTAGAAAGATCGCAACAAAGATATCATCCTCAAATAGAAGAAGAATTGCGAGAAAATGCTAGATGCGGGAATCATTAGACAAGCAAAATATCCCGAATGGATAGCAAATATGGTTATAGTCCCAAAGAAGAAAAAAGGGATAAGAATTTGTATAGATTTTACCGATCTAAACAAAGCTTGTCCTAAAGATAGTTTCCGTTACAGATATTCCACAATTGGTTGAAGCTGCGGCAGGAAACGAAAGGATATCATCTCTTGATGGATATAAAGGTTACAATCAAATTCCTCTCGCCGAAGAAGATCAAGAACATACTGCTTTCTTTGCTCCAAGAGGATTATATTGTTATACAAAAATGCCGTTTGGTTTGCGAAATGCCGGAGCAACATACCAAAGAATGGTGGAAAAGGTGTTCGCGAGATGGATACACAAAACATTAGAGGTGTATGTAGATGATATGTTAATAAAAAGTAAGAAAGCAAAAGACCACATACAAGATCTGAAAGAAATTTTTGAAAAAATGAGACATTTCAACATCAAAGTAAATCCAGAAAAATGCACTTTTGGAGTTGCATCGGGAAAATTTTTAGGTTACATCGTATCAAAAGAGGGAATCCAAGTCGACCCAGAGAAAGTACAAGCAATTCGCGATATGCCAACACCTGCGACAATAAAAGATGTACAGAAGTTAAATGGGTTACTAGCTTCGCTAGGAAGATTTATCTCGCGATCATCTGATAAATGCAAGCACTTTTTCAACATTCTCAAAAAGGGATCAAAGTTTAGATGGACAGACGAGTGTGAAAAAGCTTTACAAGGAATAAAGGAACATTTAATGGATATATCAATTTTACAAAAGGCAGAATCAGGAGAAGAATTATTGATCTATCTTGCGACGACCTCGCATGCATTAAGTGCAGTATTGCTGCGAGTGGACGCAGGGGTAGAGAAACCAATCTATTACATCAGCAAAACTTTCAATGCCGCAGAAAGGAATTACTCAAAAATTGAAAAACTAATCTTGGCATTAGTTTACGCAACATTTAAACTTCGCATATACTTTCAAGCACACATTGTTAAGGTAGTAACAAAAATACCAATCGAATCAGTAATGAAAAATTCAAAAAGATCAGGAAGTGTTGAAAGATGGAATGCCCAAATAAGTCATTGCAAACTCAAATACAAAATATTATCTTCACCAAAATCACAAGTGGTCGCAGACTTTCTAGCAGAATTTCCTTTGGAAAAGGATGAACCAGTAGAAGAAATGATGGACGTAGAAGAAGAACATGGAAATGAAAAAGACTTGTTAACTGAGCCAAATAGATGGGAAATATTAGTAGATGGGTCATCAAATGGAGAAGGTAATGGGATTGGAATTGTTGTGATATCGCCAGAAGGCAATAAAATGGCTTTTTCTTTCAAAGTTAGAGTTTGCGTCAACCAATAATGAAAAGAATATGAAGCTATAATACATGCTTTGCGATTCGCAATAGAAATGAAATTGGAAAATGTGAGGATTACCAGTGATTCACAATTGGCTATTCGCCAAATAAAAGAGGAATATACTACAAATGAATTATATTTGCAAAAGTACAAGAAACTTGTTGACGAGCTGTCGGTGCAGATACCGAAAATAAAATGGAGACATATATCAAGGAGAAACAATAGACTCGCAGATGCTTTTGCCTTTATATCAAGTATGATGACAGATCCGATCATGAGAAATATAAAAATACAAACACTTTCAACACCCTCAATTAATAAAGAAGAAGAGCAGGAAACAGATATAATGCTAATAGAAGATAGAACACAAACACTTTGCGAAGAAGATTGGAGAACAGAACTTCATGCGTACCTGATGAAAGGAGAAACACCAAGAAATAGATTAGAGGCACACAAATTAAAAAGTCGTGCAACAAATTATGAATTAAGAGATGGAGTACTATACCGACGATCTTTTAATGGACCTTCATTCAGATGTGTAACAAGGAAGGAAGGAGAAACCATATTGAAGATGTTGCATAGTGGGGATCTTTGGTAATCATAGTGGTGGAAGATCTTTAGCACATAAAGCAAAAGTGCAGGGCTATTAATCGGACGTATATGCATGAGGACGCGAAACAAATATCAAGGCGTTGCGAAGATTGCCAAAGACATGGGAAGAAGATACATGCACCGGGAGCGCCATTAAATTCTTCAACAAGTGTGTGGCCTTTTGGAAAATGGGGCTTAGATATTGTGGGACCATTCCTACCAGAACGGACAGAGAAGATATCTAATTGTCGCTACCGATTATTTCACAAAATGGGCAGAGGTGAAAGCGGTACAACACATTCGCGATAAAGATGTTTTTACTTTCATATTTGAGAACATTATATGCAGATTTGGGATTCCAAAGACAGTTGGTATCCGACAATGGGAAACAGATTTGAAGGACAAAATATAGAATTGCTGCTTAATGCATTTCGGATACGATGTGGAAAATCAACTCCTCTATACCCGCAAAGCTAATGGACAAAAGCGAAGCGACAAATAAAACAATTGCAGACATATTGAAGAAGAAGTTAGAGGGATACAATAAAGGATGGTGCGAACAAGTGCCCAATGCAGTATGGGCTTATAATACAACTAGAAGAGAAGCTACAGGCATGTCACATTTTTGTTTAACATATGGGGTTGAAGCTGTACTCCCGACAGAAGTTATGATTCCAACAACAAAGAAAGAAGCTTGGGAGAAAAATCTTAGTACGGGTAACATTTTAATCAAATTAGATGAATTAGAAGAAAAGAGAGAGAGAACACTACAACATATGGAGAATTATCAGCGAAGATTGGCCAGATAATATAACAAACGTGTCAAGATACGTGAATTTCAACCAGAGATGCAGTGCTGCGAGAGACACCAATATATCGGCGTGAAAGTGGTGGCAAATTGGCAAGAAAATGGGATGGACCTTATATCATTAAGGAAATAGTTGGCACAGGGGCATATAGATTAATGGATCCTGAAGGGAGAGATGTAGGACAAAGATTGGATAGGCCATGGAATAGGTTGTATCTCAAGAAGTATTATCCATAAAAGATGGATGAAATGAAATGAATTTGGATGAAATTTTTTTTGCGATTGAATGATTGCGAGGTTGAGTAAAACAAAGAAAGATTGTGCGAATTTCTCGCAAGCAATACATTACAGAAAATGAATGATTGAATGAATTAACAAAAATGAATGAGTAAGTGAATGGGACGAACCTTTATGGCGTACACCTTAGTTCGCGAATGATATTTCGCAAGAGGCAAATGTAAGACCTAAAGTGCGTCATATAAGGGGGTATCTCTTGACATGGCTCGGGGAAAGGTTACACCGCTCCTGGAACCTCGAGTCATGGAGATTTGGGGCCCATGAAAGCCTATCCGGGAGAGATACCTTGGATTTCCAACTATATATATCAGGTTATACCCGGTTGGACGCCCGAGGATCTCTTCCAAGGAGTCAGTGTATGCTCAAGGCGCCGGGGTACACGGTTGAGCCAAAAGTGCCTGGGGCATTTGAAGTGTCTCGGCCATTCTTGGCAAGTCTTGGTATATGCTGCACTCGGCCCGAAGAAAACTCCACTTAGGGTGCAGTCTTGTAACCATAAGCCATATAGGTATAAGGGATAAGAGGCTGCGAAAAAAACTGGTTGTTGTTAAGACCGGATGGGAGGAGCTAGTCTTGTATGGCCGATGTACGCCTACTTGAAGGGGCAACCAGGGAAAAGATAAGGGCGGCACCCTCCATTAGGGAGATGATAAGTGTCAAAAGACGCAAATATCATGAGGCTTTATTTTCACAAGGAAATTTAGGCTTGTCATATTTGTGCGATGATCCTGTAGAGGCAATAATACTAACGCAAGGATAAGGCGAGATCAATGGGTTTTTACTTGAAACTGTAAAGACGTCCTGCGATTTCGTCGCGAAGACGACAATGTCATGGGATTTTACATTCGCAAGAGTATTTAAGCCTGTCATATTGTCGCAAATAAAATATCCTGCAGAGGCAAAAATACTTAAGAAATGATAAGACAAGGTCAATGGGTCATTACATGAAAATGTAAAGACGTCCTGCGATTTTGTCGCAACGAGGGGTGGCGAAATAAGACCTTTAATTAGGAAGGCAAAATAAGACCACACAATCAATGATAAGACAAGATCAATAGATTTCTTCATTTGTGAAGATATCTCGCGGTCTTGTCGCAGTTGATAAATTTCAACATAAATAAAGGTAAGCAAACACGCTAGAGAGTAAAATTGCAAATCTAAAATGAGATAGAAAGAGAAGATAAGGGTTTATTATCAAGGGACTTGGTCTTTCCAATCAAAAAGAGTACTTCAACAGAAATTGAAAAACATCCCATGCAAAAAGTCATACAGAAAAAGAGACTGGAAGATATAAAATTACAGGAGTAGATTAATTTTCTACATCTACATTGGCATTCTCAGTAAAGTAGGGGATGATAAACGTTCCTCAACAATCTTATCAGCTTCATCTTCGCCAGTTGGAGGATTTTCATTAGAAATTCCTTCATTCGGATTCTTATTGAAAATTTCATCATTAGTGACTTCCTCGCAGCTTTCATAATCATAATCGCTATCAAGGGAATTAGGAACTTCATCATCACTTACTTCCAGAGGTGCGACAGATACAGGATCAAGAGATTTAGAGAGTAAAACATCATTCACAAGAACTTCAGCTTTAAGATGAAGTTGACGAAGGAGCGCTTTTCTTTGGTTTTTACTCTCTATATTTTTAAAATTACATATACATATAGTGCCAAATAGTGAATTTCTTACACCTTTTTATTGGCATTTTACTCATCTTTTTCTGAGAATACGAGGAGCCAAAAGAGCGAAGAAGTGGAGTCGAGCATCTATGGAGCAGAAAGCCAAAGCTCGCGCGCAACAGCTTGCAACCCAACAAGTAGCAACTCATCTACAAGACATGGGCTTGAGCCGGAGCAACCCGCGACCCGGATCCGAGCCCGTCCACTCCAAACCGTTGAGATCTCTCTCATCCACATCCTACGGTCGCTGCCCTCACTATACATCATCTCTTGATGCACTCGCGCAACACCATATCACAACAACCGGCTACCAACCTCGACCGCTCGGATCTCTCCCGCAAGATCCTACGCCGGTGCATCTTCCCATCGATCTTCGATGTACCCGCCAACACCATAGCCCCTATATAAGCCCCTAAGCCTAACCCTAAACTCATTTCTCTTCTCCTCTCCCGTCACTTCTCACGTAACAACCCTCTGCAACACCAGAGCAGAGCTCATTCTTCACCCGACCAACCTCCGACACCACCAACTCCTCTCCCTCTTCTCGTCACCATCACCCTCCACAGCCTACCGCAACCACCTTCCTTCCTCTCTAGCTATTTAGTTTTTCTCTTTCTTAGCTTCTCCACCCTAGAAGCTAACTTAGAGAAAAGCTAAAGTCGGGGTTTACCTCTCCACAATCGAAGCATGGAGCGCAGCAGACGAATTGACAGAGGCGAGATTCGCAGTATGGGTATTGATTGATTTATGATTTAATTCCTATTTTTAATTCAATTAGGGTTTGGGAATTTTAAATGATGCATGTATAAATAGAACCGAATGGGGTTGATAGAAGAGACGCCCGGATTAGCCGAGTGTCAATTAGGTTTATTTGTTCTTGTGATGTTTTAATTACATATCCAGTGGTGTTAATGAAACCCCAAATTCATGTTCGATTCATTTATTTGGAGTTGTGTTTTTGCCGAGTATACCATGATTAGGATTGTTAATTAGTCCTTGAAGCTTGTTAGCCTCGTGATGGATTATACTGTAAGAAGATAGTCCATACTAGGGGTCCGTTGGCTAAAATGGGTTAAGAAACATCCAAAGTGTAGACCTTCATAAGAAGGCACAGAACATAGCTTAAGATACATAGCTTGTGCATGAGATCGTGGGTGGAATGATCACCCCGGTACTTTCCATATTTTGATACAACCTTAGTCTAGTGTCACATTCCCACCTCAGCCGATTCGGCAACAAAAACATAAGTGTGTTACCTTCATTAGAACTCAGTTTAGCATAGCCATAGATCACTTAAGCACCCCTCGTATCTGTGGATCGACCCGCATTTGCTCTGTCCTACAACCAAGACACCGTGCACTTGCGGTATCACCGTAGGCTTCATTTTATACATCTTTTTGGGCCTACCAAGTTTTTGGCGCCGTTGCCGGGGACTTGGCGCGTGCCCTGTTGGTTGTTGGCTTGTCTCTTCTGCTTTCATTTCATCCCTGTAAATAGTCACACCGCATTGTCTTTTTTAGTTCTTTGTTAGTGTAACTTAACTATTCTATCTCGTTATTGCATTTAATTTTGTTTACATCATCCATAACTTACATTGCATCAATACCTTCTTAGTGTAACTTAGTTGTTTTCCTTTACTTGCATCTTCATTGTCTGTGCCTTTTCACCGTTAATCCTCTCGCCGCATGCTAGTTATTGTACTTTGCATCTAGTTAGTTTAATTCTTCATCCAAATGTGTCTTAGCTGCAATATTCACTAGCCCCGCAACATCTCCCCGTCACCCAAATAAGAATAACAATTGTTGTCTTTCCCCGTGTTAGCACTATTACCCTGTGGCTCATTTTTTGGGAACTAAGATTGTTTGTTGAGCCAACAGGTGCCGGGCCGAGTTGGTCGTGGCCGGGCCGTGCTAGCCGTGCTTGCCAAAAGGGAGAAAGACGAGGCAAAACCCGGTTCTTGAGGTTAGTCCCCTGTATGCCACTAAACACCCCAGGTATGCTCTGTGCCATTGATGCTCAACTCTTATGCATGTTTGATCTTGATTCGAGCCTTGTATGAGCTTTGTTCTGTTAATTCTGCGCATGCTCTATCCTGTTGCATCTGTGCTTCTACGAACCCATCCCTGCAATTTATGAGCATTCACGTGTGAGAACTAGTGCACCTGTGTATTGTTAGCCTGTACTTGTATGCCCTGTTCGGTGCGGTTAAGCCTTACCATGTTGACCCCCGTTGAGCCAAGCCCCGAGCATTAACTCCGTGCAACCCCAGCCCCACTCGAAGTCGTGGGGCTTTGTTGCAACTTGGCTCGACCAAACCGAGCACATAACCTTGTGCTTGAGCTGTGATTCGTGCATTGCCGTAGCCGTGCACACAGCCAGGATGACAGAGTTGCCATCTGCGCACCAATGCACTCGTGGCCCGCAAACTTGCTCACCACCGGCCCGGCAATTTGCCTTCAACCCAACCGCCGGGCCGTCACAAAAGCTCGAGCCGTGTAAGCTAAACCCACTTCTCCGGGCTTGCACATACCAACCGAGCCCAATAAACATAATCGTGCTAACTAATCGAACCCAAAGCACCATCAACGGGCTTGCACATACATCCGGGCTTGCACCATCAACTGGGCTCCACATACACTCGCACTAATCATGAGGGTTTGAATAGAAAACTTTAACTCACCGAGTAAAAGTCCGAGTGGAGAGCCGAGTGAGTGAACCGGGCACTGTTCACCGAGTTGAACCGACCGAGTTGAGTTGACTCCCTAAATCGCCGAGTCAATCCTAACTCGCCGATTCACCGAGTTGAATCGATTTTCATTTTTCATAATTCGGGCTTACACCAAACCGAGCCCAACTCAACCTAAGTCTGGGCTGCACTCGTTCATCTAACTTGGGCTGCAAACAGCTAGAGCCCACAAAAAGATAACCAAAACTCAACCCCACATAACTTGGCCTATCTAGTCGGGGCTGCAAAAGACTAAGCTACACACCGGGTCAGGCAACCAAGTCGGGCCAGACTTTCCCAACCAACCAAAACCCAATAAACCAAATCAGCCCATTCAAACAACAAATCCCAAACAAACCAAAACCAAATTGAGCCCACAACAACTTGGGCTTCCCACACAAACCAAACCAAAACCCAACAAAACCAAATGAATCCCATTGAAACCAAATCCCAATGAACCAAAGTAAGTCCATTACAATTGGGCTTTGAGTTCAATTTGAGAACTAGACCATGTCAGGATTTTGGTCCGCATCTGGGGATTCAAACAAATCCCTTAGAGAGCGTGCTTACGGGGCACGCTTCAGTGATGAACCCCCACATACCATAGTGACTTTAGGGAATTTTATGCGCCCTCTCGTGGCCCCGACCTTACATACCCTAATCACTATGATCACATACATCATCCACCACAAAGTTGAAAATGAACACTTTTCTTATACCCAGTCATCACTTCTAGATCAATTAGAAGTTCGACTATCTCGCTTTAGTCGAGACAACCGCCTTAGAAAGGCAACTGTCGAATCTAATTCCTCTAGGCAATATATTTATGCTTGCACCTTATGTGGTGGTTTAGACCACCCCGATGATTATTGTTATATTTTGCATGCTTATAGACAGTCTAGAGAAAACCATCCAATGTACGAAGTATCTAGAAGTGACTATTGGGACCATAATCAACCTGCACACATGCATCATTCACCACAGTGGGGAGATGAACAATTTTATACTCCCCCAACTCCTAGTTTGCAATCAATAATGGATACACTCATGGAGCAAAATGCTAGGCTTGAAATGAATGCAATGCATGACCATCCATATAGCAACATGTCTGAATTTCCCTTCTCTAGTGAACCTCATGCACAACCATACAATGAATATCCATATGAGGAATGCATACCCACTAGTGAAAACTCTCCTTTCATTGAACAACATAATGAACTTCTTGAATTTAGTCAAAACCTTGAGCAATATCAAAAGTCAACTCGACCAAAGGTTTGCGAGCTTAGAACTCAAATTGAGTCAAATCATGTGATGCACTAAATGAGGAAAGGGAGGAACTTGAGATGAAATGAATGTTAGGAAATGCATTTGTGCTATGATGATGATGATGATGAATATGAAGAGCATGTGTATTTTGAAAATGTAGTAGAATCTTTTGGTTCGAGACGTTAGGCGTCTCTTCCGTGGAACCCTATGAATGATGCTTCTTCGATATTCATGCATGTGATGTTGATATGGAACCCGTGGAATTTCCCGTGAAAATGACCATGATTTACCCACTCCCGACCTTAGGAAAGAGTGTGACGGTGCAAATGATTTGATACATGAAAATAACGTAGATGTACCTAACCTCTCTCCGAGTCACAAATTGAAACTCCTTCACCCAACCTAAGTGTAGTTTGTCACAAAATTGCAAAACCAACTTTTCTGAAAATGCCTAACTTAGGCCTAGAGCTTTGTGCTTCCCAAGTCCTCTTGGACTATTTTGCATCAAAGTATAACACTCTTAGGGAACCACAGTTGGAATGTGTATGTCTGCCTGTTATTAGTAAAACTCATTTTGAGTTAGACCTTTTGCATGATGTACCTTTAAAATTGCAAGATTTTGTGCTTTCAAACACACCCATTCATAAGTTTAGGTTTGGGGGAAACTCATTCCCATTTGCAGTCTTACTTGCACTCTCATTTTATTTTTGTGTAAGGCTGTTGATGTTTGTATATATTTTCTATTGGGTTGATCCTCAACTCTTTAGATTGTTAGTTTATGGTGAATTTTTGTATATAATCCAAAGAGGACTTGTTAAAATTTTTCTTTCTTGATTCGGTTGAGTCTTCGTGCACATATATTATGCTAATCCGATATGATCTCCGTTGAGAATATTGGATTCTAGCCTTGACGAATGAAGCTCAAACTTGCTCCCGCCGACATCCGGTAATCTCTTCCCTTTTCTCTTATCAGCATAGTTCTCATGGTATGTGATTGTTTAAATTTTTTCTATATGTAGACACATTGAGGACAGTGTTTGATTTAGGTTTGGGGTGCATTTGCATATTTTTGCATATAGAGTTTTTAGTCTTTTTAATCTTTTATTTTCAAAAAAAAAAAAAAAAAAAAAAAAAAATCAAAAATTCAAAAATTCAAAAACTCTTTTTGTAAAAGCTCCAACTTTTAGAGATTTTGGAGTCACTAGCATGCTTTTAGCTATGTTTACATAGAGATTCTGACCGAAATAACAGAACTTGGAAGTACCGGAGAACGCAATCGGGTTCCTTAGTTGATTAGAGCGTTAAAGTTGGATTTAACCATACGGAGGGCTAATTAGGTGTCTTTGTTTAGATATTCTGTAGTAGAATTGTGATCAACCATAGTGGAGACTACCCATTTTACATCAAGCGAGGTACCGACCTTCACTTTGTGACTTTCTAGAAAAGCTTTTAGAGTGTGTGTCACCGCACGTCAATTCCGGGTAGGAATGGTGAGCTACCCAACTTCGCACCACTTTCAAAGACTACTTTTGATCTCTTGAGTGCTAATTCCGTCAATCATGAGGGTGACGTCTAAAGATGAAAACTCCTTCTAAATATCGATTTGCAAAGCTAACATCACTCTCTCTCAATCAAAGAAGACCCATAGAAACACATCATCGTCAAAGAACCGGAGCGTAATCGTAATATTGAAAGAAAAATTGATATAGTCCAAGGTTTATGTGCAACAAAGAAAAGAAAATAAGATGAGAATTAATGAAGTTTGGTTACCAAAAAAAAAAAAAAAAAAAAAAAAAAAAAAAAATCAAAAAAAAAAAAAAAAAAAAAGAAAAATCAAAAATCAAAAAAATATTGTAGTTTATTTTTGCTACCACCATGGTAAAGAAGAATTCAAAAGAAAATCCAAACAACAAGGAATTTGAGTAGAAAAATTAAAATTTGTCAAGTTTTTGTGAAGTTTAGAAGTTCGTCATCAACAATTGAAGACCGAAGACCGAAGATTGAAGACGTTTCTATGGTTTCTTATGAGAGAGTGATATTAATTGCCGATCGGGTGAGAAGTGAGTGAGTATTCCCACCCCTTGCTAATGGTTGTTTTCCTTTCTTAGAGATCATCAGAAAAGATTCTTTTGTCCACATTTCGTGGAGTCTCCGATTTTATTTCGAAGGTTATCCTTCTTACCTACAACGTGTGCGTGATTTCTCTCTTTATTCCCGCCGCACACATGAGAGACTAAAAAGCGATCTTTTTGAGTGCAATTATCATAAAATCCTAATGGTGAGGCAGAAGTCGAGGCTTATGATCACAATCGAATCCGAATTCTTTCATATGGTATGGTTACTTCTCGCTCAAAGACTTAAGGATGAGAATGCGTTCTTCGATAGTTCTAACTTCTGCTACTAGTATGCGTAAAACTCTATGTCCTCATAGCTTCTAGGATGCTTGAGACTCTTTTACACTCGGAAGTTGGAGAAGGTTTTGTGGGTACACTGCAAACCCTCACGAGACTACAACTCGTCCACTAGGGACACCTAGGGGTTTAAAGGCTTAGTGCATACGCTAAATGCATTCGAGAGACCAATGACAAAGTGGTATAGTTAGGATTTCTTATTTTCTGTTTTACTTGAGGACAAGTAAAATTCAGGTTTGGGGTATTTGATGAGTGCCAAATAGTGCATATTTATACACCTTTTTATTGGCATTTTACTCATCTTTTGCGCTTAGAAATCGATATTATCCTGCATTCTCGTGTTTTCTTTGTTTTCAAGAATAAATATTTGTATTAATTAATTTTGTATTTTTAGGTACTAAATAAAGTTCGGAGAATCCGAGGAGCCAAAAGAGCGAAGAAGTGGAGTCGAGCATCTATGGAGCGTAAAGCCAAAGCTCACAAGGCAAAGCTTGCAACCCAACAAGTAGCAACTCATCTACAAGACATGGGCTTGAGCCGGAGCAACCCGCGACCCGATCCGAGCCCGTCCACTCCAAACCGTTGAGATCTCTCTCATCCACATCCTACGGTCGCTGCCCTCACTATACATCATCTCTTGATGCACTCGCGCAACACCATATCACAACAGTAACCGGCTACCAACCTCGACCGTTCGGATCTCTCCCGCAAGATCCTACGCTCGGTGCTGCTCCCATCGATCTTCGATGTACCCGCCAACACCATAGCCCCTATATAAGCCCCTAAGCCTAACCCTAAACTCATTTCTCTTCTCCTCTCCCGTCACTTTCTGCAACAACCCCTCGCAACACCCCAGAGCAGCCTCATGTTCTTCACCCGACCAACCTCCGACACCACCAACTCCTCTCCCTCTTCGTCACCATCACCCTCCACACCTACCGCAACCACCTTCCTTCCTCTCTAGCTATTTAGTTTTTCTCTTTCTTAGCTTCTCCACCCTAGAAGCTAACTTAGAGAAAAGCTAAAGTCGGGGTTTACCTCTCCTCCATCCGAAGCATGGAGCGCAGTGACGAATTGACAGAAAGTAGATTCGCAGTATGGGTATTGATTGATTTATGATTTAATTCCTATTTTTAATTCAATTAGGGTTTGGGAATTTTGGGGCTGATGCATGTATAAATAGAACCGAATGGGGTTGATAGAAGAGACGCCTGGATTAGCCAGAGCTGTCAATTAGGTTTATTTGTTCTTGTGATGTTTTAATTACATATCCAGGGTGTTAATGAAACCCCGAAATTCATGTTCGATTCATTTATTTGGAGTTGTGTTTTTGCTTGAGTATACCATGATTAGGATTGTTAATTAGTCCTTGAAGCTTGTTAGCCTGTGATGGATTATACTGTAAGAAGATAGTCCATACTAGGGTCGGGGATTGGCTAAAATGGGTTAAGAAACATCCAAGTGTAGACCTTCATAAGAAGGCACAGAACATAGCTTAAGATACATAGCTTGTGCATGAGATCGGGGTGGAATGATCACCCCGGTACTTTCCATATTTTGATACAACCTTAGTCTAGTGTCACATTCCCACCTCAGCCGATTCGGCAACAAAAACATAAGTGTCTACCACTGCCCTGTCGCGAGAATGCATAAGGGAAGTAACAAGCATTTTATTCTCCTTGCGAGTTTTTTGAGTGGTCGGATTTCAAAGCAGTAATGGAGGAGTGAAGATTTTTCTCGATTCTCGCAAAACAAAAAATAAAAACAAAAAATATTATAACAAACAAAAATATGAAGGCCCGATAAAGGAAGAATAGATGAGGCAATCAACTTCTATGACTACCTTCCTTTTGCGAGATAATATGCTGGGTTAAAGCTGAGCAACTATTCTCCAGTTGATCCATGGTGTTGTCAAAATTATCTCCAACTAATCCTTTCAGACGAGCTCGCCAATTTTTTTCGTTAGAAACAAGTATGGCATTTTCTTTTGCAAGGGAAGAATTGGACTTTTCTAATTGGGAACATTGATCTTTGAGTTGGTTTGCTTTTACACTTAAGGTTATTCTACCCTGAATGAGTTTATCCTTCTCGGCAGTAACTTCTGCAAGATGACTCTTCAGCGAGCGAAGAGATTGTTCTTGCTCTTTACATAATTTTTGACAAATATCATATTGCTGCGAGTAAACTGCTACCTTGTTTAATAGAGTTCGCTTCTCTTGAGAAAGAGTTCCATTCTCATCTGATAAAGTTTCCAACTCTAGATTAGCTTTAGTCAAAGAATACGAGAGGCGAGATAAGTCATTACTTAACGAATCGTGTTTCTGAGCTAAATCAGCATTTTCTTTAGAAATATTATCTATATCTATTTGATCAACAACATATGTGTGAAGATTATCTAATTGATTATATTGCTCCATCCAAGCATCTTTATCAACTCGAACTTCTTCAACAGTAGATTCCAACTGATATATCTCCATTTTTCGTTTCTGGTTTACAGCTTTTAAAGGGCGAACAAGGGTTTGAGTTAAAAAAAAAAAAAAAAAAAAAGGGGGGGGGGTAAAAATATACCTTTTAATTCTTCGTTCTTCTTGCGAAGATTGTCGCGATCCAGTGAAATGTTGAGAAGGCTATTTTTCAAGACCTTAATTTCTTGCTCCAGAGATGTTCGCGACAATGTGTCAGAACCAAAATATTTACTCAGGGATTCAAAAACACTAGACCTAATAGGATCAGTGGAGGTTTTCTTCGCATCATTCATGACGTCTGATAAAGTTTTGAAAGCTACATCTATCCCTTCTAAGTTTTCTTTGGTAAGAGGGATAGACTCAGAGGAGGAGGAGGGAAAAGTTGAATCATTCTTGGTTATAAGAATGCCAGTTGAAGAAACCTGATTAGCAGGTGGGGGCGAGACAGAAGTATTAAGAGTAAAAGTAGAGAAAGGTTCATTTTGAAGAATTTCATCGACGGAAAATTCAGGGATTGATTTGTCCTGTGAGGATATCGCAGGAGGAGACAGTTATCTTGAGAAGAAGGAGTTGGTTTTTATTATGAAGCGATCGCTAGAGAAGGAGGATTGTCCTTGAAGGTACTATAGGAGAAGTAATAAGTTTAAACCCGGGAAAGGAAACGGGAGGTACAATTTGGTTTAGAATGGCGAGACCTCTTGGGAGATCTACCACCATTTTTGTCATCCTGCGAATTACAAGTTAAATAAGAAACAGAGGCAACAATATTGTTATTAAAAGAGTAAATGTTTCTTAAATACCTTGCTACTCGCAGGTTGCCTTTTAGAAGCAAAGGATTTCGATTGTGAACCCTAGAAGAAATGTTAGGGTTCGTAGCAGTGAATTTGGTGTTTGGGCTTGTTCTTCTTTGAAATAAAAATGGTAGGAGAAACATTAAAAGAAGAGTAATATCCAAATAAAAGATTACAATAAGAGAAATCAATCATGAAACAATCAAAATTAGTAAAATCAACAGACCTTGATGCCATAGAAACAGTAGCAGAAGAATTATAGCAGGAAGACGATGAAGAAGACGATGAAGGAAAACGACGGAGAAAAGTTGCAGACAATAAAGAAGATGAAGTAAAAGAAGATAAGAATTTCCAAAGGGAACTCCTCTTTAAATAGATGGGAGAAGAGTAACCGGATGAGCCGGTAAAAAGTAAAATTTTAGATAGTGTAAACAGCCATTCCTAAATTCACGGAATCTTGTCGGTAAAAAAAAAAAAAACGGTGGCGACATTTCAAAATGATAATTCTCATGACATTCTCTCCTTCGCAGAAAAGACATGAGAAGAGGCAAGATGTAGGATCAGAATATCGCGACATCAATATCTTGCGAGATCAATAAACAACTTGACATTGCGAAGGTGTCGCAGTGGAAATAATATAAATGACGCAATGGATGACGACAGCGAACATGAGAAAAGTGTGAAGACTTGGCGAGATTTAGGAGTGTCGCGAAGATGAACACTTATACACTTGCGATACTTCGCGAGTCATTCCGAAAATAAAGGATGACTTAATTTGTCATCCACTATGTAATACCCTATATAAAGGGTTGAGTAAATCTGTTGTGGAGGGGTCTTTTTGAATGGTGAAGCAAGACATTAAGAGAGAGAAACTTTAGAGTGATTGTAATTTCTTTAAATCTGTTCTATCTTTCTTTGTAAACATTTCAAGAAAATAATCAATCAAATTCATAGTTATTCATCTTCAAATGGATTAATTGTGTTGAATCTAATGAGGGGTGTAGTATAGGAAATCTTGCAACTACAGTTTGATTTAAGTGTGGGGGTAGGGTTCCATAAGAAAAAAATTGACGTATACAAAACTCCAACTTTTAGAGATTTTTGAACAATTTAGAATAAACACTAGCCCTTCTAAGTAGATGGAATTTTTTTTTTCTACAATGAGGTATATTTCAACTGAGTCGGAATTAGATGCCAACTAAATAGCTGGTTTAGTGTTTATCCTCTATTGTTCAGAAATAGCTATGAGTTGGAGTATCAGTTTATGTAATTTGTATATAATTTGTAGAGTTTGATGCATTTAGTTAAAAATAGAAAATTAGAAGAAAAAAATTGCATGATAAACTTCAAAATCTAGAAACTTGTGCCTTCAGGATGACACTAAACAATATAAGTGGATGGAACCATCTTGATTGCAGGAGTTGAGGAACCCATTAACTAAAAAAACAGAGCTCGGGTGTTAGAAATTATATGATAGTTGTTACCATATCTCGGAATCGTCACCATATCACTTTCTGGTTTTATTTTTTCAAACTTTTTGTTTCTCTAAGTTATTTGGTGGGTCACTAACATCGAATTGTTATTACTGGTAGGATAAAATAGAGTGATTGAGTTACTACAAAAAAAAAAAAAACCAGACCAATTAGACCAACCGGATTATATAAAAAAAAATGAAAAATGAAAAACAAAAAAAAAAAAAAAAAAATTGACACTTGGATAGCAATATGTGTGTGTTCTCCCTGTCTCCGTCGCCTAAACAAGCGTGGAATGCAGGATCCACGGGAATTACCATGTAATCTGCTGACAAGAAGCATGCGCTTGGATCCAAAAGATCTAATCATGTTGTCAATTCAAAAAAAAAAAAAAAGAGAGAGAGAAAAGAAAAGAAAAGGTTATTATTATTATTGCTTTATTAATAAATCGACCGCTGGTTCCCTTGTATTTGCCAGTCCAGTTGATCTAGAATTAGGATTATCGACCACTGGTTCCCTTGTATATGCCAGCTGAGTTGATATTATAATTCGAACCAGTATCTCAATCCGATAGGATTTTTAGGTTCATCTCGGCAGTGACCTTCAGACAGATATGGGAAACACCGTTCACTTAGTCAACATTCACAAACATCTATCTCTATATCAATTTTCTTAATCTATTCATGTGTGATTGTGGTTAGTTAGATTCCGAGTATTGTGGTTTGTTCGACTTTCTGAGTAGAGCTTTGTTTACTTATATATGAATTGGATTTGCATCAAGGTACCTCCTCCTGTAATCATTTTGGATTCGTTCATAGATTCTTCACAGGTAGTTGGAATTCGGAGTAAAATGTTTTGTAGGTACACCTTAAACCTTCACGAGACTATAACTCGTCCACTAGGGACACCTAGGGGTTTAAAGGCTTGTTATTTATGCTAAAAGTAACCGTAGCCTCGACGAGAAGGAGTTGTTATATTTTAGTTTTGTTTTGTTTGCTTGAGGACTAGCAAAGAATAAGTGTGGGGGAATTTGATAAGTGCCTAAATTACATCAATTGAATATCAATTTCTTATGCTTTTCTAAACTATTTCTCTTGTATTTTTTGTATATTACGCTTTGTTTGCATTTTATAGGTGTTTTGGAGTCATATGATAAAGAAGAAAGCAAATTGGAGTCCAAGGCATTGATAGGAGGCATTGGGTGCAACGGACACAAGCATAGCAGGCTTTTATGTGCTAAAAGTGGGACTGGTGCACCAGACAACCAGTACTCAGGGCTGCCACCATTTTCTATAACCTACAGACTAAAGCTAGGTCGAGATTTTAATTTACAATTCAGTTTCCATCCCAGTTAAGTCATGAAGATCAGCTCTGCACCAAGTCCTTCAAGCCGGCAAGGTCAGTCAGATGGCTAGCTCTCGTAGGGAGTTAAGACGAGTATTCGAAGGCAAGATCTACACAGAGTTGTGCTGATTTTGGGTTTAGTTCAAACCGAGACTACAAGCCTGTGAAGAAGGCTAACTCTTTGCCTTTGGTTTATCTTATGAATGGAGAGATTAAAGTGGTTTCCCAGAGTTCATATAGGTTCACGAGCATTGGGTTCTCGCTGGATATGTAAATGGCAGCTAAGAAAGAGAAGTTTATGGACAGAATTTTGGGTAGTTTCAAGCCGGGAAATACAGGAAGAAAGAGTTCAGATTACTGCCGATTGATTGTGGTACTGAATCGAGGAGATGAACAACCTTTAAGGTGATTTATGGATGAGACGAGGATAGAGCAAGTTTATGTGAGTTTTGAACCAAGAAGACAGTGAAACTGAGTTGTGTTGCTGCTGCTGTCTACCTCAATGGATTTGTGGAATTGATATGTATCTGTAATGGATCAGTATGAATGGGTTTTGTTACTTTTGTATGAAATTCGATTGCAATGCAGGGAAGGAGATAGAATTGGTCTTAGAAACCAACCAAAAGTGGATCTGTGAATCAACAACAAACAGGCACACAATGTGCTTGTAGAAATACCTGAACGAAAAACTCTTTGTTGCAAGTTCAGCCATGACCAGTCTACTACAAGGTTTTGTACTCGAATTTAGGAGACTCTGGGGGGAAAGCTTGAAGCTAGAAACAGTGGAATGGAAGTACTACAAGAAGAGTGGCTCGAGTGTATAAAGTTTGTGCTCGAGATTATAAGGGTTTGTTGTTGTGTAATCACCAGTCCTGCTTTGATTATGTGCAGTATTAGTCGTGGTTCAATGGTCGAGTATTGGTTAGTCCTTAGCAGAGATTTGAGTCTCAATTGAGACTGGATTAGGAAGTCTGTCAGGTTAACCATGGGTCTGGTGCTGTCTGTCATGGTCCATCTCATTCATGGTTAATCATGGTTCGATGATTATTGGAACGACCAAGACTTATTGTAGAAGTTGAGATAAACATGGGAACAGTACCGACAAGACAGGGAAGACTTGAAGTTGTTGTGGTTGGATTTATGAACGAATGGAGCAGATTGAAGACGTGTTTTAGAAGCTGAGATAAATCAGGAAATTGGGTTTGCGTGGATACAAGTTTACATCAATAACCTGAGCTATAAAAGCTTGGAAAGAAGCTACAGAAGGAGATCTCATACCCCTCCTTCACGACTGCATCCACCTCCAACAGAGAGGAGCTTTGCTCCTCTCCAACCCCTTACCACCTTTGCATCTCCACCAGTTCGCTGCATACCATCTTCATCAGCATACACCCACCTGCATATCCAATACACTCCATCTGCATAGCATCATCACCTCCTTGCATATCCACAACATCCATCCGCACAACATCAGTGACTCCTACTCAAGCTACACACCCCCAGCACCACCATACAGTCCATATTACCACCAGCTGGGAGGATTTACCTGTTCGCATCCATCAACACAGCAGCGAGAGGAGTTTCCTATGCAATCCACACCATCACCAGCATACAGGCAGCATGGAGCACAATCAATACAACCCCAAAGAAGCAGCAGTTCGCATACGCCACCACCACTCCATTATCAACATGCCATACCTTCGCCAACACCATCAGTCCATATTCAACTTCAACAACAGCTGTTTGGTTTTGTATTTCTGTTTTCTATTTGCTTATTTGTTTGCCATGAACTCCAGTAGCTAAGCATCTTGATTAGGGACGATTTCGACATCTGAACTTGAATTCGAGTTGATATTTAAAGAGCCTGCTTTCTTGCAATTTATTTGTTATTGTTCATTCTCTACGGTGCTAATAGTGGTTATGAGTTATTTGTGAATCGTTTAAGTTGCAAATTAAATTGGTTTATGGATGATTCTATTGCTAATTCAAGAATTCTTCGACCCGTAATTGTCTAGATATTCCGAGTACAAATAGCGTTATATGAATATTGACGATGGGATTTTGTTAAATATTCATATGTATTGAATGACACTAGTAGATGAATCGATCTTTTGTGTTTGTCATTAGGAATAGTCTATCTCACGGAATTTAATGCATTTGTTTAAGTCACACCTAGAGAGCGTACTTCTAGGAAACTTGGCTAATAGAATCCGGTAGTCGAGCGCCTCCGTGTCCGGTGAACTTATGAGATATAACGGAATAGTTGAGCGTACTAATTATTCTAGGGTTATTAGTAATGGGTACTTTGCAGAACCATATCTATGTCAATAAGATTCATGTTTCATGACTGAGGAATAGTCCTTGATCATTCTCATCCTCATATTTGCATTAATATTCAGAAATTGAATCAACAACTTTAGCTCAACTCTCTCTTAGGAACGAACCTGCTTGTCATTGTACTACTAGTTAGTGTAAGAGAAGTAAGGAATTTATTTTTTCGAGTTCGACACCTCGTCAGATATTTACTAGGGTTTTGGTCTGGCGGACTACAACACGTGTATACACCCACGATGAGAAATGTGAGTAAGTCGTGCAAGCAGTTGTAGGGGTTAGTAAAGTAGTGGATGGACAATCAACCAAGTCTCCCGCATGATGAAGATCTGGTTCAAACACGATTTCCATTTATCAACTCTTCCACTCCTCTGCAACCGTCACACTTACTAGGATCAATGTGTCTACTACTCTTGCAATATAAATAGGATTCTCGATCCACGATTGGAAAACAAGAATTCTCATATGAACAGGAATTCTCAACAAAACTGAATTCAATCGATCAAAACTTATCTTATTCGAACTCAACAGTTCACATAAAACTTGCAGAAGTCTACAACACATCCACAATCCTTGATCATCATTATCTCACACACTTCTCAGCTTCCCTCCTACAGATCGACCCTCATCCCTCTTTGTGACTGAATTGATTCTGGAATTGTCGTTGTATTGGTTTAGGATGGAGTCTTACAGATTGATATCTCGAACTCAAATCACTCCCGTGCAGTGCATTTGTTTGCTAAAGGTTTAGACAATTTGCTCGGTCGAGGAATCACTCGTTTCTCCACTTTTCCTCAATACCAACAAATTGTTTTTACCCATCAACAGATTGGTGACCATAGTGGGAGATTAATCTCTCGGTTGCAATCCCAATTCGTCCAAAGATGGTTGATCTTAGGTCAGACTCAGTTACAAATCATAACCCTAACTCAAACATTGCTAGCACTAGCAACAATGGTGGTACTCTAGTCACTCTTCCCGTTTCCAACATCGGTGTCACTGATACCACCCCTCAAACCAACAATGCCGGTGTCTATGCTGAAACTAACATCGGTACAGGAAACAATCCTCTCTTCGGCCGAGCTCCTGAGGAAATCAGAGAAAATCCACCTACCATAGTTGATCTAAGGAAGGTTCAGGAAGTTCTCACCAAAAATCAGACAAACATGGTTGCAACACAGAAAGAGTTATGCACTTATCTCAAGACTCTCACGGATAATTTTTCACTTGAACAAGCTCATTTTCAACATCAGACGGAAAAAGGAAAGGCTAAGGAAATGTCCTCAAACACTGATCCTGAAATCTCCCCAATCTAGGGACAGAGGAAGTATAACCTAAAACTAGGTCTTTGCTATCTCTTCTCATCAGACCAAGATCCTGCAATCAGGACCGCCGCCGACTAACCGAGTTCTCTACTTTTTGGTCTAGAGAGATGTTGTCATTAAATAGAGAGATGGAGATGAATAGAGGGTGTCAGTCGTGGATTCAAGGCTATTCTGAGGTTCAGTAAAACAAGAGAATAACTAGGATGAAGTAAATGAAGATTGATAGGTCTATGAAGACAAATGGGTTGGTCTGAGATTGGGTTATTAACAGAAGTAAAGGAAGATTGATAGGTCTATGAAGTAGAATGTAAATTCATATGAAATGAAGATATAGATGGTTTGATGCTGATTCAGAACAAGAGAATAACTAGGATGAATTGATGGGTTCTTTGGTTGATTTAGATTATTGGAAATATTCAGTTTTGGTGATATAGAAACAAGCAGAGAAGGAATCTGTTGAGGGTTGTGGTGAATTCAAGTTCACAATGAGTTGTGGAGAGATTTTGAGCAAGCTTCAGTTGCAGAAAGGGGATCTGAGTTTGCTAAATTGAATATGGTGGTGCACTTTTAAATGGGTTTAAAAGCTCATTATTAAGCTGAGATGGAGAAGTTGAAGTTCTGTCATGAATTAGAAGATGTTTCTGCTCATATCTTAGATAAATAAGAAATGGAAGAATGGGTAAGGATTAGATTTGGTTTTATCTCGAGCTATATATGGTGGTTTAAGCCTAAGAATAAGTGATAAGATTCATGGTTTTCCGTGAATTCAATAGGTCTAGCTCAATATGAGTTCTGAACTGCTTCATGGGTTAATTGGTGCTGAGGTATTGAGTTGAGGCTTGAAGTTGTCTTTGTTGGGGGTTGCAGGTGAATGAATATGACAATAGTGTTGATTTAAGTACAGTTATGTAAGGCTGGATTATGTAATGTGGGTAGTATTGAATTTGAAACTCATTGCAGTGATGGTGTTGTTCTTGTTGAATCAAAGTGACTTAGCTGCAAACAGGTGGTGCAACGGCTAGGTTAAGTGGTGTTGTGCTGGTGGATTTGATCATATTGTTATGGAATCCAAATGATAAAGAGGAATTGGTTTGTTGTGGTTGAGTAAAGAAACTGGATAAGAAATGGTGTTGTTGCTTTGTATAGTTGAACTGACAAGGATTTACATTGGTTTCAAGGTTTAAGCAGGTATTTGGATTGTTCTTTCAATGAGTTTGTGGTTGTGCTTGAGTCTGTGGTGTTTGAAGAGTTTTTGCTGAGATGAATTGACCAATTGAATTGTGGTGTTGTTGTTGCAGTATGTACTTGAAATGTGCAAGGGAGGTCTGAATGAATGAATAATGTGTAGAATGAGATGGAACTGGCAATAGAATGGCTTAGAGTTTGAAGTTGTAATAGAATTGGATGTTTGTTAGGAATGATTGTAGTAATGCCAGCAACGAAAGATTTGAGAATGGCCAAAATGGGTTGGGAATTACACAGAAACAGACATAACTCTGGCTGAATTTAAGTAGGCCGAGTTGACTCACTGATCCTACCCAGCTCAGTGAGTAAGACCTAATCAGCCGAGTCAGACCATCTGACTAGGTAGTTGACTCTTCATTCCTGACTGTTAGAGACCGTTACACTCAGCGGAGTCGTTAGTTTTACTTCGATGACAGGACATAGCATATTCAGGCTACCGACAGGAATATTCCGGTAATTTCCGGCAAATTTCCGACGATAGTTTTGGCACAACATTTGAGAGAGATGTTTTTCATATATGGGCTTGATGGACATGGAATTTGGATGATTGTGAGGGATTGACCTAAATTTGGACAGAATGGTATCCTTTTGGAATTTGAGGACTATAAAAGAGAGGGTTTTATTCCTATTATATCCTCTACTACTTGTTTTCTAGGGTTTAGACATGTTTTTTCTTATTTCTTCTTTTGATGAACTCCGTTAACATGTTTAGCTGGTTTTCTTTTGGTTAAAGAATAAGTTGGGTTTTCAAACATGAGTTTTGGTACAACAAATCAGTTTTGTCTCTATACTTTATCGTTTATGATTCATTGTTAATATTGTTACACGATTTGAATGCTTGTTTAGTTGAGTTTGGAATCAATTGAGTTTGTTTTCGTTTCTATTGCTAGAATAGGGTTTTCAATACGTAAACGTTGAATAATTCTAATTACAAGTGGCATAATTGTTAGTATTGCTTGTAGTGATACATCCTAGTAGTCACAAGTGGATCATAACCTTTGTTAAATCGGATTAGTGATTTTACACGTTCGATTACTTTGATAAGCCTGATTTCAGATAACTTAATGCTTCTAGGGAATTAAACTTATTTAGTGCACTTTCCACGTGTTATTTTCTAGATAGGATTCATACTTGCGTCGTTCTATGTAAGTGTGTTGAAATCAAGAAATTAGCGGGATATCCTTGCTATCAGGGTATCCTGGGGATTTTGATTAAGTTAAGATTAAATATCAATTCTAATTATTGTTACAAATACATGTTTGTGAACGAAGACGAAATCCTTGACCAATATCTTCATATCTCTGATTTACTTGTTTGATTTGCTTGTTTACTTTTCCTTGTTAGCTTTTAGTGTAGTTTAAATTAGATAAACTCAAAAAATCCCCCTTGTTCCATACAAGTAATCGGAACAAAAAATGACCTAGACCTCTTTGTTGGAACGATCCGTTCTTACCTAGTACTTCATAATAAATCTTAGGTAGTGAGAAAGTAAATTAATTTTGACGTGCAGACGACCACATCACATTCATTAGTGATAGACAAATGGGGTTAGTTCCAGCACTTCAAGATGTCTTTTCTACAAATAGGCAAAGATTTGTTTAAGACACATGTTTGAAAATTTCATGATGAAACACAAGGGAACTGTTATGAAAACAATGACATTGGGTGCAAGAAAGTCATATAAGAACAAAGATCATCATAGGTACATGGATATTATGGCACATCAGTGGTTTCAAGATGTTCCATCACACCAATGGGCTAGATCTACATTTGATACTACATCCAAATGTGAACACGTAACCAACAAATTTTCTGAAAGTTTCAGCAGTTGGTTATTGGATGAAAGGTTTAAATCTTTACTGGCAGCTTGGTGCATGATTATCACAAAGTTTCATACTAGAAAAAGCATATGTAGAACACGTGAATCCATGTGCTAGTGAAGATAACAGGGTTGAGGTAAGTTGTACCAACTCATCCAATTTAATAAATGTTGTTTTGTGGGTTAGTCGAGTTGGAAAAATATTAAATATTGTATTCAATTCAATTGAATGGAAGTGATTAGACCTAAGTCCAAGGCAAAGACAGAGCAAGAATCAAGAGAATTAGGTCTGATATTGAAGGTGAAGAATCTAACAAGAAGGAAAAAAGTGCTTGTAGATATTGTTGGTCTTTAAGCCACAATGTGAGGACTTACCCTGCCAAGAAAACTGGTGCACCACCATCTGTTGGTAGTGGAATGTGAAGAGGCAAAGGTGTTCACCACCACCACCACCACAAGGAAGGAGCGGAGCTTGTGCACCACCACCACCACCACCACCACCATAAGGAAAGGGGCAGATTTGCTACACCACTACCATAACAACAAAAACCAAAAGGAAGATGAAGATGAAGAGTCGTTGCTGCACCACCACCACCTGGTAGAGGCATAGGTTTCGAATATTTGTTGTTGGTACAACAAAAATTACACCACAAGGAAGGGGCAGAGGGAGGTCTGAAAAAGCGGGGGTCTAACAACCACACCCAATATTTCGTTCGGCAATTTGAATAGACAAACTCCAATATACTGTCAAGAGAATCAACTAGACAGTCAGACTCAATCTATAGAAAAGTATATCAAAGAGTTATATCTTAATTTCTCGATTCAATCTGCAATCAAACAAATAGGAATTTGCGAGCCTGATTGAATAAGAGAAATAACTTGGACGGTATCACAAACCAATATCCAAGTGTCAATCAATTCAATCAACAACCCAAAGGTCGGATTCAAGAACTGATTGAACTTAATGCACAACTTGTGATATTTCTATTAATAACAAAATATAACGCGGAAAAGAAATAATATAGACACCAGAATTTTGTTAACGAGGAAAACCGCAAATGCAGAAAAACCCCGGGACCTAGTCCAGCTTTGAACACCACACTGTATTAAGCCGCTACAGACACTAGACTACTACCAATGAACTTCGAAATGGAATGTACTTGAGCCCTAATCAATCTCACACTGATCAAGGTACAGTTTCGCTCCTTACGTCTATGAACCCCAGCAGGATTCTACGCACTTGATTCCCTTAGTTGATCTCACCCACAACCAAGAGTTGCTACGACCCAAAGTCGAAGACTTGATAAACGAATCTGTCTCACACAGAAAAGTCTATTGGAATAGATAAATCTGTCTCCCAAAGAAATACCTATGAGTTTTGTTCCGTCTTTTGATAAATGAAGATGCACATGAACTAATTGATAAACCGGACTTATATTCCCGAAGAACAGCCTAGTATTATCAATCACCTCACAATAATCTTAATCGTATGGTAGCGAAACAAGATATTGTGGAATCACAAACGATGAGACGAAGATGTTTGTGACTACTTTTAATCTTACCTATCAGAGATAAATCTCAAGGAAATCCTCGCAAAGATAATACTCAATCACGATATAAGAAGTAAGATCAGCACACGCAACTACAGAGTAAATAGTTGGGTCTGGCTTCATAATCCTAATGAAGTCTTCAAGTCGTTAACATACAGGGTTGCATAAAAAACCTAAGGTTAAAGGAGAATCGACTATAGTACGCAACTAGTATCACACAGAAGGTGTGGGGATTAGGTTTCCCAGTTGCTAGAGTGCTCCTTTATATAGTTTTCAAATCTTGGTTTGCAATCTATGTTACCTTGGTAACAAAGCATTCAATATTCACCGTTAGATGAAAACCTGATTAGACTCAAGATAATATCTTTCAACCATTAGATAGAACTTAGCTTGTTATACACAAATGAAATGTACCTTCATTTAGGTTTTAGTAACCGTACCTAAACGTGTACACTATGTTGTCTCAACAGTAGTTAACCGATGTTAGCTATATGAGCACTCTTGAAAAAGTGGGGGTACAACAACCTCACCCAATAATTCGCTTAGCAATCTGTATGGACTAACTCCAATATACTTTTAAGAGAATCAACTAGATAGTCAGACTCAATCTTAATATAAAGTATATGAAAGAGTTATATCTCAATTCTCGATTCAATACTTACTCAAGCAAATAGAAATCTGCGAGTCTAATTGAATACAAGAGAAATTAACTTGAACGGTACCAAAGACCAATGTTCAAGTATCAATCAATTTCAATCAACAACCAAAGGTTGGATTTCCCAATTGATTGATTCAACGCACAACCTATGATATTTCAATTATATAACAAAATATAATGCGGAAAAGAAATAACACAGACACCAGAAGTTTTGTTAACGAGAAAACTGCAAATGCAGAAAAACCCCGGTACCTAGTCCAGATTGAACACACACTGTATTAAGCCGCTACAGACACTAGCCTACTACAAAATAACTTCGGTCTGGACTGTAGTTGAACCCCAATCAATCTCACATTGATCCAAGGTACAGTTGCGCTCCTTACGTCTCTGATCCAGAGGGATACTACGCACTTGATTCCCTTAGCTGATCTCACCCACAACTAAACAAATTTGTATCACACAGAAAAGTCTACATGAATAGATAAATCTGTCTCCCACAGAAATACCTACGAGTTTTGTTCCGTCTTTTGATAAATCAAGGCGAACAGGAACCAATTGATAACCCGGACTTATATTCCCGAAGAACAGCTAAGAATTATCAATCATCTCACAATAATCTTAATCGACTAGTGAAACAAGATATTATGGAGTCACAAACGATGAGACGGAGATATATGTGATTACTTTTATCTTGCCTATCGGAGAAATCAATCTCGAGTCAATTATTTCAATTATACTCAATACGATAGAATCAGCTAGATCAGATCACGCAACTACAGAGAAAATAGTTGGGTCTGGCTTGACAATCCCAATGAAGTCTTCAAGTCGTTAACCTACAGGGTCTCAGGTAGAAACCTAAGGTTAAAGGAGAATCGACTCTAGCTTATACAACTAGTATCACACATGAGGTGTGGGGATTAGGTTTACCAGTTGCTAGAGTTCTCCTTTATATAGTCTTCCAAATCAGGGTTTGCAATCTAAGTTACCTTGGTAACAAAGCATTCAATATTCACTGTTCGATGAAAACCTGATTAGATTCAAGCTAATATCTTTCAACCGTTATATCGAACTTAGCTTGTTATACACAAATGAAATGCACGTTCATTTAGGTTTGTGTAACCGTACCTAAACGTGTACACCTAGTTGGTTCAACAGTAGTTAACCAAGTGGTTAGCCATATGAGCACTTTCATATCAACCATATTCATCTTCACCATAACTAGTTCAAATGACTCAAAAGAACTAGTTAGAGAGTTGTTCAATTGCTTAGATCTCATAGAAGTATACAAGACACAATCGAAGCAAAAACAATTTTGATTCACTCGAATCAATTCATGAACTTTATAGCCACGGTTTGCAAATATGCATTCCTCACGAATAAACCGTTTTTATAAAATAACCTACTCAAGTATGCATATCAGTACGCATACTTAAGTACCCGGATTAAGTTTGTTTTCAGTTCACAAACTCCAGCAGAATTTCACGGGACGTGAACTTCCGACAGTACGTGTACAGTACGTGGACTCTAGTTCCGGCTATCCTGAGCAGCAAAGTACGCATACTTTGGTTCAATGATTTTGGACTTACACAAGTATGAGTTCACATACAATGTTTATATCCATTCAAGGTTATATATTCTAAACTCTCATTTCAATCATTGAAACATTCTTAGAGGATGTCAAATAGAGGTTACTCACACACTATTCTTCATCAAAACGATTTTCAAGATATTGAAATAATCAACATGACTTTCATCACTTATAAAGATGAACTTGGCCAAAGCGAAAGCTTACCAACACATATTTCGAGAAATAGATAAGCGAGATAAACTCTGCTCGAAATATCAAATGTGTATAATCGAAGTCTATATAGAAATACGACTTTTGTCTCAACATAGGAGATAGAGTAGATAGACTTTTGAGTGATAGATAAGTTCAAGTCTCCATATACCTTTTGTTGATGAAGTTCCACAAGCTCTCCTTAGTAGTTCTTCATCTTCAAATGATGAACACCGTGAAGTCTAATGCTCAACTACACAATCTATTCTAGTCCGAGACATCTATAAGTAGACTAGAAATCAAGACTTATAGTTTTGATCACTAACATTGACAAACAAGCTTGAGATGGCAACGCTTGCGAGTTTGACCGAGCAGTGCTCTAACAAGGTCTTCACCACAAAGTCAGCTACAAGGTATGCTGCTATTGGTAACTACCAGAGTATGTATGGATCCATGCCTGATGGAATGATAGAGCCCAACCGACCACACTCTCAAGTCTTTAAACCACCAAGATGGAGGCCTTCATTAACTTGCGGTATCAGTTTTTTTTTTTTTTTGGTTTAAGAGAAAACTATGCTATGCTACTATGTTTTTGGATAAATGTTTTTTTTTTGGGTTTCATATCAACTATTAATGCTCTTTTTATTTTATTGCTAGATAATCAGTTACATTAGACTTGAAACTTGAAATCACATTAGACTTGAAACTTGAAATCATGTGAATCAAATACATTTTGGTTAAGATGACCCCCCACCCCCCACCCACACCCTTTTTTTTTCATTCTCTACAATTGCTGCAACTTTGAACCTCACATATTTCTGCAATGAGAGAGTTACTAACTTCCGAATCAAGGATCATTTTTATTGGTTCTGAAGTCATTTCGGCAGAATTTTTCCTCTTCAGAAAACACCCATCACACTCATCAACAGGCTTTTATTATGGTGTTGTCTTACTATTCTTGGTGATTCTGCAACAACTTTGTCTAACCATTGAAACTCATCACAATTTGGTTGATTTAAACACCTTAGAAAACTTAGTCCTTTGTTAGATTCAGTGTTTTCTTCCCAAACCTTACGCGTCGCATCACATTTTATGCATTTTGAATACATGTATGGACATTGCATGGATAAATGAGATGAGGGTTCCAAATTTGGCAGCTATAATGAGACTAAAAACAAAAGTTATTAGTGTGACATCCTAACTGTAAAATCTTCCCTCTGTTCCACTTTAGATGGTTTTTGAGTTTTCACGCAAATTAAGGAAAAGGAAAAAAACTAGTTTTTCTCCATCTACGTTCATCAAAAAAGACTTCAAACAATAATTTTTATTACTATATTTATAAAAACTTATGGTTCCAAGATAAAATTCAAGGATATTGATGGTAGTTTTTTAGGAAAATATGAAAACTCTCAAGTATTTTAAAAGTAGAAAAAAAACCTAAACCGTCATCTGAATTGCAACGGAGGGAGTACAAGTTAATATTACCTCCTCTCTATAAATATATAGTATTTTGAGTTACCTCCTCTAATGGTGGATCTACTTACAATGCAGGTATAACTTGATGATGAATCCCTCATCGCATGTAGAGCTTGATCTACTAACAACGAATTTTCTGCACTTCGAATTGTAAGAGTGAAGATTTTTCTTTTAATGGGATGATTTCAGTTATTAGATACGTGTCCTCTAGGAACAACTTGTCTCTAGTACTCCTGCTCGCCCTGCCTTAAATGGCTTGGCTGGCTTGTCCTCCTGGAGATGGTTGTTTCTTGAAGGACAATACGTGTTGGCGTATGAGTGGTGTTTGGTTCTTATGTGCTGGTTGGCTCTCCTCTTTGCACGGTGAACGACAAGACCGATTACCTCTTCAGCATTGTCCCAGATTCGTTTTCGGGAAAGATTCGTTTGGTTCTTGTGCCTATCTGTCGAGAAGGTATCGATTATTATCCCTCGAAGTTTGTGAACACGTGAAACCATCCTGGCATATTGTGAAGGGGGGAACTCCTACCCGTAGCTATGCAGACAGCAGGATCGTGAAAGTGGGGACTCCTCCCTGTAGCCATGCAACCCGGGCAAGGATGTGCGTATACCCACACCAATGGTCGCGATTGCATAATCCCATTGATGTAGTGACTAGTCTATCATTTGTACCAAAAATGAACGCGGCATGGCATGTGCCAAGGATTGGATTCTGTCTCTGTACATGTTGCTTAGGCAAGCGAGCCAGCATAGAAACTTAGCCATACTTTTATGAGATAAGATTTTTACGAGATAATATCTCTGCCCTACCCTGACTTGATCGGGACTAAAGGGATTCGGTTATCGGTTATCGATTTCAGTTATTAGATATCTAGTTATATAATCTGACCTCAGAGAGAAAATTCGATTGTTGAATGATCATTTTTTGGGTCAAATCCGACCGTAAAGATCATTCATCCCTGGTCGTCCAGTGTGAAAGTTTAGTATTTCAAACTGAGAGTATTTTGGTTAGTTGAAAAGTCATGCGAAACGTTAATCTAGGAAGGCGAAGCTGATGACTCAACTAACTAGAAAAGGGGTGAAAAACCTAAGGATAGAAGGTTTCTCAAATATTCAATCTTTATGAGAGGTTTTCTTAATTAGAAATCTTTGAATGGGAGGTAACGTAAAATACCCCTAAAAAAATAGTTCAAAGTCTCTTAAATTTTGTTTGTTTCTTTCAAATTACAATCTTGTTTAAACTGATTTTTGTTGGTTTTTCAATAAATTATAACTGGCTAACTGCTCCGTTTCACTTTCTTAGAGGCTTAACAAGTTTGTTTGAAGTTGTTAGATCAATTTTTGATATCTAGTTGCGGGTTTTGAATGAATTTCCTGATTGACATGAACAATTGATTTTCAGAAGAAAACAAATTATCTTACTCATCCTGGTTAGGAAGGTGGTCGTGTGTGATCATTGAGAGGACGGATAAGCTAAACGTAAATACAAACATCTCAACCTTAATATTTGGAAAGCTCTATGAATTACCTACCTAAGAGAAGTTCCTATGGACTCCACAAAACAAGGATTTGTTGATTTTGATCCCCTATGGACTCAACAAACATGAAAAATGGATGTTCAAACCAACAAATTTGTTTATTTGTTGAGTGAGATGGAAGAAGAGACGCATGTGTGATGGAAGACCGGGCGAGCGTGGGAAGACCGGGAGTTGGAAGGAAAATCGCGGGCGTTGGAAGAAAAAACGCTGGTGTGTATTCCTCCCTCGCCCAATAAAATTTCAGATTCCCAACAATTATTTTATTACTTTTTTATTCCCTTTATCCTTTTTTATCTCACTTTATCCTATTTTATCTCACCAAATATATTATTTTATATTTTATCTTTATCCTACAAAATATTTTATATTAAAAAAAATATTAGTGGGGCCATGGAAAACCAAATCTGTTCATTTTGCTCTAGTTTTCCATAGTGGAAAACACAGTTTGTTCATCCACGTGGTTTAACAATTTTTTTTTTGTTTTTGTTCATTGCCATAGGAACTGCCCTAATGAGTACAAATAAGAATATTGGATTTTAGTTTACGAAAAAAATATCATTCTTATCGAATTTGGTGTTGTTAAAAGAGTAGAATTTGGTGTTCATGTACTCATTAAAAAATATCATTCTTATCGAATCTGGTGTTGTTAAAAGAGTAAAATATGCTCATATAGTTTGGTGTTGTTAAAAGAGTAAAATATGCGCATGTAGTTCGACTAGTACCAATAAAATGTGGGTTGTACTTAGTCACTGCCTAATAGCCACGAAGGAGATGTTATGATGCCGCAACTGCACTTAAAGAATATTTACTCTTAGCTCGCCATTGTCTAAATAATTGACATCACAACAAATTAGCCCTTTCCAAACCTATGAACTTGTTCCAGTCCAGATACTGAAATATGGGATAACAAATTAGCAAGAGCGGAGACCAAAAACAAATAACAGAATTTATGTTTAATCACAGATAGACCACTGACTACTAATATGTCAGCAATTTATTTCACATGTACATGTGTAATATTATCTACACGCTGGTACAAAGCTTCTTGTTGACAGATTGTACATCGATAGTATTGCATTCGATGCAATTGTCCCTCCTGACAACGTATTACCTTAGTAGATGAAATTGGTGCCCCTAATGGAACTCTAAAGTGATTACAACCTATCTCTCTCTCTCTTTTTTTTTCTTTTTTCGCCTTCTCCCGTTGCTCCTCTCTGTAGTGCGTCTTATCGGTACCGGATTGTGGTTTTATAGTCTAAGTTCTCTACATGTTTAATTTAGATAATTTCAGTCCCCTTATCTTCTTGTGTTCTTCAACTTCTCTGAATCTTTCTATTTAGTGGCTTTGTGCATTAAATTGATACAGGCTAACTTAGACATTTCTTAAATCTTCTATCTCTTTAAACTCCTACTAGTTTAGTCTCTTTGGCTGGAAACATTGTGATATACTACCCCCTCTAGGCTTCTAGTAAACCCCTTTATAACCTTTTACTTTCCCCAAAATTAGCAAACATATGGTTTTAATCAATCTGTATTTGCATTTAATTCCTGCTGCTGATGAATCCTGCTGAGTGATCCTTGTCTCCGATATTTGCATCTCTATGTTGTCTAATCCTAGGAAATTAATGACCCCTGAAACCTAGCTGCTTTCTCTCCTCTAGCCGTTTGTTGCCAGTTTTTGATTGACCGAGGTATAAGTTAAATATTAAACTTTTCCTTAGTTTATTGTGTGTTTTTCGAGATTTCAAATCTGCTGGAATAAAGCAGACATTTACTTAATCCTTAGTATTATTGACTCCATTCTTCTTCATTGCCCTTCAACAACTCTATTTTCTCTCTTGCGGTTTAGCTCTTCCCTTGTCTAGTTGATTCCTGTTACTCTCTTTCTTATTCAATATGAGTAGTTATAACTTATACAAGCATCTTAGTGGTCTCTCTGTAGCTCAGAGATACGCTAACTACACAAACATTGGTATTCTACCTACTCCACCGGCTTTAATGAGAGAATTTGGCATTAAAGACAACATCATTTTGGCTAGAGTTTTCTCAACTGAAATCTACAAAACTGAGGATATAAGAGGTGTTCTGCATCACTTTTGGGGGCTTAATATAGGGTTTCAAATCAGAGATGTTGATCCAAATCTTTTTATCATTACTTTCCGTACATCGGAAGATCTTAAATGGATTGCTTTAAATGGCCCTTGGTACCCATATGGTAATGTACTATCGACAAGATCGGCCTTTCCAGGTATGCAAATATCTACTAAAGCTGTTAAGGAAATCACTCTTTGGGCTTGTATTTCTAATAGAAAACATGAACATAGAGCAGGAGAACGCATTGGCTTAATAGCTAGTAAGATAGGCGTAGTTAGTAGAGTTGAAAAGGGGAGATTCGATTGCGAACCAAGAGTCTTAGTCTGGATTAATATAGAAAAACCGTTAGTTATGAAACTTCTTATTAAGGTGGATCAATATCCTGTTAGAGAACTTTCTTTCACCTATCTCAACCTCTCTTCCAAATTCTGTTCTCATTGTTTCCGTTTTGGACATAAGATCAATTAGTGCGCCATCCTTCACAATAGGCCTTTAGAGGATATCTATGACATCTCTATGCCTTCTCCGGGGCTGGCAGACGATATCTTTTGGTTAGATAATACGCCTATCCAAATATGGAACCCTCAAGATAATGCTGATGCTCATGGAAACATGGGATCCGTAGAGCAGTTTTTGGCTATTCTAGGAAACAGAGAGACTTTATATGAACTATATAGAGAAGAGCATCCCATTGTTGAGCAAACTCATATGAACCCATCAATTCCAAATCGTAATTATGAGGTTTTAGGACCGGTAACTTATGATGAAGAAATGCCGCTGGCCTCTAGTTCTATCCAAGGAAAGAGAACATTCCCTTTCAACCTGCCAGAAAACTTCATTCCGCTGCAGGGGTCAAGAGCTGAATCCGATGAATCGGGTAACTCGGAGACTCGCCGAGTCATAAACTCTATGGATCCGTTAAAAATCAACCCGAAACAAGATATTGAGATTGAGCGGGTTTCACCCATCCCGGAGATTTCTAGACCAGAACCAGAACCGCTTCTAGTTAACAGAAGATTGTCTTTCTCGACCCCTCCTTTTGAAGATGCGCAAGAAAATCTACCTTCTCCTTTCTCTGCTGAATCCATTGCATATTCTATTGTAGCATCTCATTCATTGCATTCATCATTCACATCTCCCAAAATACAGCCTAAATCTGCATTCAAATTGTCAGTCCCGGATTTCCCATCTTCTTCATCTTCAGATGAACTTAAGATTTTGGTTTCAAAATCGGACAATCTGCTTTCTTTTAATCAATATGGATCTAATCTTAAAGAATAGAATCAAGCAACAAATGACTATTTACCAGTTTCCTTCACACTAGATTCCCCATCTGAGCAAAAGGTCGAAATCCAGGTAACCCTAAAACTTCTGATTTATTTAATTTACCTTAATTAGTTACATTGCTTATCGCCTTGGCCTGATTTTACTGCTCACATAGTTCAATAACTAAGCTTTAACCTTAAGCATAAACTGTTTAGTTTTGTCGACCTAATTCATACCATGAAAATCATAGCTTGGAATGTGCAAGGGTGTGGCAACCCTTTTACTCAAAATCACCTAAATCAGCTAATTAGCAATGATAAACCTGAAATTCTTTTTCTGTCTGAAATTAAATATAAGAGGCAATTAGTTAAAAATCTTTTGAAAGAGTACCCCAATACACATATAGTTGATCCTGTAGGATTAGCTCGTGGTTTAGCCTTAGGTTGGGTAGATGGTTTCTCCTTTGAAATAGTTCATTGGAACTTAAACATGATCAACATTCTTGTGCAAACTAATACTGAGACTAAAAAATGGCTTTTAACCTGTTTTTATGGTAGCCCTTACCCCTCTCTGATATTGCCATACAAGTAGATATAAATTGTATGCCTTGGGTCCTACTTGGAGACCTTAATATGACTTTTAGCCAGGAGGATAAATTAGGGGGTCTACCCTTTAAGAAGTCTGATAGTGAATACTATCAAAATATCTTATCTAAAGCTGGCCTTTCAAACTTAGGTTTCAAAGGCTATGACTATACTTGGAATAATCACAGGGAGAATGTGGCTAATATCCATGAGAGACTTGATAGAGCTGTAGCTAACATAGAATGAAATAATAGATTCCAAAATACTGAGTTATCCCATCTTGTGGCAGCTGGTTCTGATCACTGCCATTTAGCTCTAAACGTAGACACTACCCACACCAAAATCTCTTATACCTTTAAGTTTTATGACACTTGGCAAAAAGAGAACTCATGTGTCCAAACTATTAGAGAGTCTTGGAATCATATCATTAAGGAAAATCCTACTAACTCTCTGATCTTGAATCTCCAGTCTGTACAAACCAACCTAGACTTTTGGAGAAAAAACATTTTTGGACTCCCTTCTAAACAAATCAAAAGATTACTGTCACAAATTGATAACCTGAATAATGCTAGCATTGTGTACAAAAAGGAAGAGAAAATTAAGGATAAACTTACCCAATTAGAAAATCTTTATGCATCTCAAGAAGCCATAGCAAAGCAGCAATCTAGAGACAACTTGGTAAAACTATGTGAAAAAAAAAAAACTAAATTTTTTCATACTAAGACTTTGAAAAGAAGAAAATGGAATAATATTGAATGCCTTGAGAGAAGGGATAATGAAATAACATTCAAAAGAGTTGAAATTCAAGAAACTCTGTCAGATTATTTCTTACAGCTTTTCTCAGCCCCTTCACCTCCTCCAACCCATAATCCTGTGCTTTTTCAACCATGCATCTCCCCCGAAGAGAACATTATCCTTACCTCTATCCCTTAAGCCAAACAAATCACCAGGCCCTGATGGTTTCCCAGCCAGTTTCTTTAAATTGAATTGGGAAACTGTAGGAGAACAAGTAGTTTCTACTATTCGGCGCTTCTTTGAAACAGGTGTACTTCACCCTGAATTCAATAAAACTTTTCTTTTCCTAATACCTAAAAGCATACATCCTAAGGATCCTAGTTGTTCTAGACCAATTGGCCTCTGTAACACAATTTATAAAATCATAGCCAAAATTTTGACAAATAGGATGAATCCTTTACTTAATGCCTTAATCTCCCCTTCCAAGCTGCTTTCCTCTCCAAAAGGCAAATCTCTGACAATATCATCACTGCTCAAGAGATCATTCACTCCTTTAAGAAATAGAAAGTAAAACATGCTGGAATGGGAATCAAGATTGACATGTCCAAGGCTTTTGATAGAGTAGATTGGGATTTTTTGATTTCTTCAATGAAAGCTTTTGGATTTAATAATAGCTTTTGAAATCTTATCCACCAATGTATTTCTACCTCTTCCATTGTTGTCTTACTTAATGGAAGCCCAGGGGAGTACTTCAAACCATCTAGGGGTCTTAGGCAAGGGGATCCCCTATCCCCTTATTTGTTTATTATCTGCATGGAGATATTCTCCAGAATGCTCTTATCAGGTGAAGAAGAGAAGTTAATAAATGGCATCAAAATCACACCTAAGAATAGCCCTATTTCCCATCTTTTTTTTTGCTGATGACTGCCTTCTATTCATTAGAGATGATTTAAGAGAATGCCACAACATTCTTGCTCTAATTGAATCCTTTGGTAAAGCATCAAGAAAGCTTATTAATTTTGACAAATCAGGGATATTCTTTAGTAAAAAAGTCCAACCAAAACACCAAAGAATGATTAGCAAATTACTAAAAATAAAAAAAAATAAACCCTAAAGACTCCTACTTAGGAACTCCCATGTTCATTACCAGGGAAAAAATAAAACTCTTTGAAGGATTGGTTGAAAAAATGGAACACAAAATACAAACCTGGATGGGCAAAATTCTTGCACAGACCAGCAAAATGGTGCTTAATAAGGCAACTTTAGCAAGTATGGCCAGCTATCAAATGAGTTGTTTCATCTTGCCTAAAAAAATTACAAATAAAATAGATGCTTTACAAAGAGATTTTTGGTGGGGAAAAGAAACTGATTATAAGGGATACTACCCTAAATCCTATTCTTGTCTTTGTAAACCCAAACATAAAGAAGGACTAGGATTCGGCAATGCTCATAAATTTAACTTAGCCATGATTACTAAACTAGCCTGGAGACTTTTAACGGAACCAAAAGCCTTATGGGTGTCACAATTAAAACCTAGATATTTTAGAAACTCTTCTGCTTTCAAGGTAAAAAACCCTAAAACTAGTTCCTGGATTTGGAAATGCATAAGTAAAGGTATACAACTTGTGGAACAAAATAGCATATGGGAAATATGTGATGGTAACAGCACTAACATTTGGGATGATAGATGGATCCCCAATTTGGAAAACAATATTTGTAGCCTTAAGACAGCTACTAACTCTCATTTAACACTTGTGAAAGATCTAATAGATCCAATCACTAAGAAGTGGAATTCAAAATTAATTCTTGAAATGTTCCCTGAACACATTGCTGAGAAGATCAATAATATTAGAATAGCTAGAGGAAAACCTGATACTCTAAGATGGCTCCTCACTTAGTCGGGTATCTTTACCGTTAAGTCCATGTACAATAAACTTAATGAAAGAACTGTGAACCACTATAACTTAGGTCAGCCAGACTCTTTTTGGAAAAATTTATGGAATCTAAATGTGTCCGAAAGAATCAAAATCTTTGCTTGGAAATGTTTACACAATGCACTTTTCACAAATTTGAAGATGTCTAAATTTATGGAGGATATCCATCCAAATTGCTCTTTTGGCTGTAATGAAGCTGAAACCATGGAACACCTTCTGATCTTTTGTCCTTTTACCAAGTCAGTCTGGGCTACATAGCCAAGTCCTGTTGAGCCCTGTTTTGACAGCTCCACAACCTTCTTGGATAATTGCAAGAAATGGTTAGGAAAAATAAACCCAAATATTCCTATAAAATTATTAATATTGACAAAAGCTTGGTATATATGGAAGGAACAATGTAACAGAATTTTTGAAAAAACCCAGCAATCTAGTGCTCAAGTAGGTCTAGAAATACAAAGATTTTTAGGATTCTGGTTTAAGGACAATATTTTAAGTATGCAAGTCTCAAATGACAAATCGGCGACTCCTACTTGGTCTAAGAAAGCACAACTGAAACTCAATATAGATGCGGCCTGGATTTCTGTGAATATGTCTGCAGGTTTCTCTTTAATTCTTAGGAATGATGCAGGGGACTTTGAGCAAGGCAGAGCAGGACCACTCACAACTTCTACCTCTGAAGAAACGAAAGCAATAGGACTGCTGCAGGGAGCTAAATGGGCAGTCGAAAAAGGATTGTCCAACTTTTTGGTGGAAGGCGATTGCAAAAATCTCTTTGATTATATGAATGAGAGAGAATCTCAAATTGAATGGCAGAATCAAGCCATAATGGATGAAGTTAAAAGAGAATTTAAACTTTGTAAAAAAAAAGGGATAATTTGCGTTACCTCCCCTGGCCAAGATCATAATTAGCGTTGCCTCCCCTACAAAAATTTAATTAGTGAAACCTCCCCTCGTTACATTTTCCGTCCAAAACTGGTTATCCCAGTCAGCAGTTTTGTACACATGGACAGATTTTACACGTGGACTTTGACTTTCCCACGTGGAGGGGAGGTAACGCTAATTATGATCTTGGTCAGGGGAGGTAACGCTAATTATGATCTTGGTCAGGGGAGGTATTCTGGGAAAGTCAAAGTCCACGTGTAAAAACTGGTCCACGTGTACAAAGCTGTTGACTGGGATAGCCAGCTTTGGACGGAAAATATAACGAGGGGAGGTTTCACTAATTTAATTTCTGTAGGGGAGGTAACGCTAATTATGATCTTGGCCAGGGGAGGTAACGCAAATTAACCCAAAAAAAAAATAGGTTTTTATTTTGTTCCTAAAACTGCAAACAATGTGGCAGATATTTTGGCCAAGGAAGCCAAATCTTTTAAACATATCATCAATTGGAGGAATGAACCTCCCTCTTGTATTAACTATGCTCTAGAAGTAGGGATGGCAATGGGGCGGGTATGGGGCGGGGACCTTAAATCCCGTCCCCTACCCCGTTCAAAAAACCAAAACCCATCCCCTACCCGTTCCCCATAAGAATGGGGCGGGGACGGGTATGGGGAATCCCCGTAGGGGATGGATTTCCCATGAGTTACCATAACATTACAATAAATATTTAAAATTTTGTAAATAATTATAATTTAAAAATAATTATAATGGTTCAAAGAATAATACTAACCTAAGCAGTGCATTTTAAAATTTTAAGTCTATACTAACCAACTAAAACTGAAAAATAAAGGAAACAATTGATCCACGATTAAGTATGATAATTCATTTTACTTCTTAGTTCCTCATTATTAATCATCTTCCTCCATGTTAATCATCTCATCATGATCTTCTTCGTTATCTTCCAAAAAAGTTCCTCGATCAGATATAAAAGGTTATGGTATGGGGCGGGTATGGGGTGGGGACCTTGAATCCCATCCCCACATCACTACTTTCGGGGATTCCCCGTACCCGCCCCATTCCCCGTTTATACGGATAAAACCCTAACCCATTGGGGCGGATCCCCACGGGGATGGGTTTGGGTGGGGCAAATTGCCATCCCTAGACTAGAAGTAGATAAATCAAACGTTAGGGTGGAAACTACTAGCCCAACATTAGATGGCTCTACTCATCTTGATGTAAGGGTTACTAACTCCCGAAGTTAGTTTTTTGAATGCACTTAACTTACAAAAATAAAGAACTGTATTTAACTCCTTTTTGGTTCACTTAAAAATTCCAGCAATTGTAGGACTTTTTTTTGGCCCGGCAAGATTAAATAGTATAAACCCTTTTTGATTTATCCCAGATGCTCAGAAGGACACTCACTTTGTCCGGTGTACCATATACCTAGAGTAATCCAGACTGGTGCTCCCACCTAAGATCCTCCGAGAACTCTGAAAATGCAGCTCGAGGGTTGCCATTCGTAACAGACAAGTAGTACTCCACAGTCCCATCATCCACTCGCATACTTCTCTTCATGGACTCAAGAACCCTTCTCTTACCTCTACTGCTACTACCACTGGCTGCCTTGTCCAATAAACAGTTGTGGTTTCCCTCAGGATCAGGTTCACCATCCAAATAAATAACAGCAACTTCCCTTTTTGCATGGGCATCTATCTCAATGTAACATGTCTCATTTAAAAGAATTTCCGGGTTGCAAACCGGGATTAGCAACCTCTCCCTTGAGTATATTCCGTGTTCACTCATCATATTGTTCAACCATTTTATGTCTGTCACCTGCGTAAACCATATAACATAAATAATATTTCCATGTCAGATATTTTTCTGCTATAAATTACGAATCAAACAGATTCTTAGTGAGGCAAACAAATACATTGAATCCAAGGACAAACTGGAAAAGTTACACATTTTCAAACGATGCAAACAAATGCATTGAAGCAAACAAATTCTTAAGGACGAATTGCAAATTTTAAAGTACTCTTTAGCAAATGAATGTAATGCAAACAAAACCAATAATCCAAGGTGAAAGAAATTACTGCAAAATCAATGACACTGAATCCCACATAAAACCTTATTTATATCTACTGTCAATTCATAGAAGCCCACAGAGCTCTTATAAATACCATTTTGTGAAGCAACTCAAGAGTACCTACCCTCTGATGCCTGGCACCTCTCCCCGAAGCATAAGCCCTAAACTATCAAAGTAATTTTCCCCTCAGCACCATTAATTTATTGACTTTCTAATCAAAGGATGCATTCTAGATTTCTAGTAGATTTGACAAGACTGTTTGTAGTTACGAAATAAAGGCGTCTTCCATATGGTCTTTCTGCCTTTCTTTGTCTTTTCTTCTGATCCAGATACACTCTTGAGAGGTACCATATAAAGAGTGGGACAAAAATTATTGTTGCCCCATTGCATGAGCATTATTCATCAATTCTCAAAAGGCAATGTTTTTTCTCTAATATCTATTCGTCGAACTCATAGAGATACCAGACCTTGTAAATTCTAATCAAGAAAAAACAAAACACCCAAATGCTCCCACCTCAAAGAAGATGTTCTCTCCCTAGCACGAGAATTATAACATAACCACACTGACGTTTTGCAATTTTCAGGTTTTCGAATTGCATAGTTCATTAGCTGCATAAACTATGAGGTTCATACACGATTTCCCAATTTCCAACCCACAGTTTACCATTAATCATTTTACTCCAAAACCAATATCTACTAAACAGTGAAACTACACACACACACACACATATATATATATATATATATGGATGGTAAGAAATACCTGAACGGAGTATTTAACAGCAAGGCTAGTAACAGAATCACCACGAACCAACCGATGAGAAATAGCAAATTTACCAATACTATTATCTCTCCAGAAATTACCAGAACTAGGGTTACCAACAACACGCTTCAATTTCCATAACGATTTAAAACTACTAGTCATAATTTCTCGATCAGAAGCTACTAAATTCCATACTTTACATACACAAGCAGCTCTAGCTAGATCTGATGAAGGTAATAACTCAAATATGCTTCTAAGTATGTCTTTGCAAATCAGTGCATGGAAATTTGAATTGATAGGTGAAATCACAACTTCATAAGATCCATTATCTGCCATTGATTCAGCTTGGGTTTCGGATTGGTTGTGTGGGATGAGTTGCTTAAAAATATCATCTACTTCTTCCTCTCCACAACATCCCATTTTGAGAGAGATATGGAGAGTCGGTGAAACAGCGTGGCTAAATTCTATCCGAACATTTGGAGATATTAACGGAGACCAAGAGAGAGAAAGTAAGTGAAGAAAATAGTCCATCTATGGGCACCCCTACTTAACTAGGGGTGCACACATTCCTCCCCTGATTATTGGTTATGGCTAACCTGATTTAAACAGGGTCTACCGGATGCAAATAAGAGTAACTTTTCTTGGAAAATAAAATAAGGACATTCCTTTATATTTGCCCGAAATTTCTCATACCCCAAATATCCACCATCATCTTCACACCACCAACATCTTCATACTACCCTGTAACGCATGATGATCATCGCACGTTATATCCAGACACTAACACCTTACATGCTTTACTCCACATGAAATGAAAAACATCAAAATCGAGGATAACAAAAAGATAAAAAGACATTAAACTCATTTTTTAGTAAGACAAATAATACTTGCAAAATCTGTTTGAAGGATCAATTTTTTTTTTTCTAATAAATTCATCATCGATTGAATCGGGATTTATTCAAAATTTACTTATTGTTCTTTTCCACCCAAATTTAGTTTGTCTCCAACATCATAATTATAATAACACAACAGGGGGGGCATCAAATGATGCTCTGTTGTTCTTCATTATGATCTCGGATTTAATCCTAGTTCTTCGATCATTTGATGTCCTTCACACTTACATTCAAATCGATTGCTCTCTGATTGGGTCATTAGGTGCATTGTTTAATGGTGTTATATTGATTGATTTTGCGACAGATTGTCCTGATCACTACTTGTATTGATTAGCTGCAGTAGGGCTTTGTTTGATTCTAACGATTATGAATCTATAGGAAATTGATCGAGGTATACTGTTAGGTCTGACAAACAACTCTTTTCTTTTTTTGGTAAACGAATAATTAGTTTTAATCGGATTTAGTGATTAACTTGATTTTATTTTAGCACGGTGATTAACTTGATTGTGTTGAATTAGGTTTAGGGGTAGATGTATAGAAAATCTTAGTGCTCCGGTGATTTTTCTCATGCACAGTCATGGTAATTCATATGAACAACAAGCAAGACATATACAGATATAAGAGAGAGAAAAAAATGTAGTTGAGGAGAACAATAAAAAGTCAAAATGTGAGAGAAGATAATTATGTTTCCCAAAATATTCTCTCTCGGATAGGTACACTTTAGTCCAAAAATAATTTAAAATATGGAAAATACACAAATAACCTTTCTGATTTATAATTTATTCCAATTATTTACATTTTAGTCTAAGATGACTCATGATGATGTCAGCAATTTTAAATAATATAAAAATATTTAAAAAACAATTTATCTTTTGAACCGCTTGTCCAAAATTGGCAAACTTTATATATTCGGAAAGCTCTTTCCGAGAGCTACAAAAGGAGTACCCATATGACTATATAATTCTCATTTTTTTTTTTAATCTTAGTTTACACCGGTGTACAAACATGTACACATCTACAAAAATTCAGAAAATCCAAAGACGAGACAAGACAAGTTGCACCAGTTTGAACACCACATACAACTTGAATCATCCACCTAAGCACCCGTAACGCTCTTCCTGAAACCTGCAAAAAGAGTACCCACATGAGTACATGAAAATAATTTTCATTTTCTTAAAATTAATTTTCTTTATCCCATCTAATGTGTACAAAAAAGTAAACATGCACAAGATTTACGCAAGCTCATGTAGTCATTTTTTCACATGCACCACTTTGTACACACCTACAAAAAAATATGCATGAAATCGATCATTCATACCCCCAACCTACTTTTTAGTGCACCATTATGTTCACCCCTGCAAAACATACCTAAAGTCGATCCTTCATAACCACACATAAACATAATTTTTCATGGAAAATGCACTGGTGCACCAATGAAAAATAGATGCACTATGTACTTGATCAAATTTTTTTTGGAAAGTAGGTATAACAAATAGAGTAAAATAATGAAGTAATGCTTTTCTAGTGCATTAAGCTTGAATTCAATAGTTAATGTGATGGTATGAAGGGTATTGTAGCAGGGGTATATGGTATAATACCATTAATAATCAACATCAGTACAAATATATACACTTTAATGACCGACGGGTGTAAAACTATGAACACATTAATTATCAGAAGGTGTACAACTATGTACACATTAATAAACAACAGGTGTACAACTATTTACACATTAACAAACCTAATAATAAAAGCAACAAATCATCTTACCGCCTATTCACTTCCTCATTCATTACAGATGAAAGTTCTAGTATCATCCCACCCATTTCTTTTCTGCAACATAGATATGGTTCAATCAGCACAAGAAATTAAAGTTAAGAAGAACGTTTGGATAAATAAGCTCGACCCCCTAAGTCGCTAAGAGTTCCAATTCACGTATAATGAGATATGTATATGTAGATATCTAAGTTTAAGACAGAGTATAATTCAAACAGTTATACTAACTGCATAGTTTCGGGGATGCTATAAGGAACACATTAGCTAACCACATATATACTAAGGAAAAACCATAGTGGACATGCCACATCATTTTCTTATTAGAACATGAATGTCCACTTACTGCAAGCAAAGTGCTAAAGCCAAAGTGGACATACTACATAATACTGGTGATTGTGGTCGGTTGTCTACATGTAAAACTGTATTGCATTTCAAAAAAAAAAAAAATCGTTTTCATTGCCACAACTATATTATGTATGCCCATCTGCGGATGAAACCGCATGATTCCCCTTAATTTGTAATTCTATTCCGTAGTGCCAAGTCAACAAAAAAACCACACCCTCATGCAACAACATGGACTGCAAATCAATGCCTAGACTTTTATGCTACATATCCCTAATTCACATATACATGTACTTTGTTTCATGAGTTTCTGATTTTAGCCAGACAAATGAAAATGTGAGAATGCATCCACTAATAAAGAAAAGTTAGAATCATGATGAGTTTCATTTACTTTTTTTCTATTTTTGAAAACTACATTTGTTTCTCCAACAGAAACTCTTAATTACACATTCAGAATTCAATAAAAAAAGGCCACTCTAGGGAAGAATTAATTAACCCATTACGGTTTCAATAACAACTAAGACTGTTACAAAAAGGCTACAACTAAAACCTGAAGCAAAAAGGATACAACTAAGACTGTTACAAAAAGTTTATCATTTCAAAACGGTGTACTAAAAAGTACACTGCGTACAATCAAGTGCGAAGAAAAGTACACTGCATATAATTGGTGCACAAATAACATATGTACAACTATGTACACCTAAATAATCAAGATGTGTACATACATGTACACATTAATAATTCAAAAACAAAGTGTGCACAAATTAGTAAAGCAAGTGTGTAAAGTATTTGTAGATTGTAGAGAGCCAGATAAGAACTTGGACTAGTTGTCTATCTAACATTTGATAAGTCTCCACTCTTATAAATTTTAGGCTTAATAAAATATTTGGACCATCCATTCAAGCTTGACTCAAAAATGAAATTTGTAGTGGATCTCACCACAAAATTCAAGTGCCTGAAAACCTATTTGCAACTGTTTACTAATTTGTACAGAAGCCAAGTCATAACAATCTTGAAACCTAATTTTTATGTTCTTTTTTCATTCAAGAATTTTTCAAATTATCATGCCCTATGAATTAATTTCCAAACGTTAATTCCTACAAATGTTTAGTTGTACGCAGTCGTGTGGAGCTTACCCATAGAGCTGTAATACAGAAACAATATCTAAATATTTCACAAGCAAAAGAAAATCACAACCAATATAAAATGGGGACAAGGATTAGATGATAGAAAACAGAAATTGAATCACCTTCTTTAGATTCAACCACTGCATGATACATTTTGAATGATATAGATGCTGGCACGGCAAAGTGGTCAAAATGTCTCGGTTTTGTATTCCATACAACAGATCACACATCTGCAAAATTTTAAAATTAACCCGAAATGAGAAACATAGGAGTTGCTTGACTCAGTTACTAAACCATGTGAATGAGGGAGAAGTAAAATCAGTAAGTTACACTTAAATGCAATAAGCAGATTCGATTTATGTACTCGTCATGTTCTTTCTTGGAGAAAAATCCTACTTTATGTGAATCACCAAGAGAATCTGTTAGAACTGAAAGCACAATGGTGTACCACTATGTGCTCATTAAAAATCAATATGTGTACAATTATGTACACATAAACAAGCAAAAGGTGTCAAACTGTGTACACATTAACGAACAACATGTATACAACTCTGTGCCCATTATGTGTACAATTACGTACACATTAAGAATCAATAATAAATACTTAAAATAATAATGATCAACTCGCATAAGCCAGAATGCAATATTCGCTAACTGTTCATTTAAATGAAGGAAATCTAGCCCAGCTAAGATGAGAGAAACACTGCTCATCCTTATGCATAAGGTGAAAACTCTTTGAGTTTGTTTAGGAGAAGTGGGTGGAGAACTAGAAATGAATCTTAAACTAAATAACGTATCATGCAAAAATAGAAATGAATCTTAAACTACAAAAAATAAATACTTCACATTAAAGAAATGGAACAACTAATACAAATAATGAAATAAATTAGATTAAAGATTCAAAACAGAAAATCATCCGTAAGTGGTTATGCAGATAACTCTCCCTTATATACTTACTAATGTTGTTTGCTAGTGTTAGTGGTTATTAGAACTTTGCAGATTACAGTAAGCACGACGCCAGACTCCCATGCATTACATGATACTATAACAACTAAATAGTAAATACATTTAAAGAGAGAATTTCAACTTGTTGCCTGGATAAAGACATAGGCAGTGAAGGTTGCAGAATCTCTAATTGGGACATTCCTTCATTAACCTACTGTAAATAAATCTAATTAACGAGTCAGTTATCAACCAATCCATTAAAACCAAAAATACTTAAAACAGATACATATTTCTTCTTCTTACAACAAATTTCATAAATAAGAAATTAATCACAATTAATCCAATTCTACAAGACTTACCACCAAAAACACGAACTAAACAAATTAACCATAAATTGAATTTTTGATTCTCACTAAATTCACACAAACTCTGAATTTTGCACAAACTCCCCTAAATTCTCAATCATAGTTCACTACCAATTAATTATGCAATTACGAAACAAAATACAAATATCTGAAAATGAAAATGGAAAATAAAAAAAAAAAAAGAACTTCAAAATTCAAAGTAAATTAACCGCACAGCACCAATTCGTAGAAGGAGAATTACCTTAAAAGTAGATTTGCTGTCATCAACAAGAGACTTTAAACCTCTCAAAAAGAAAATTAACAGTATCAACCTAATTCAAAATCAAAGCAACAACAGAATACCTAGCAAAAAAACCCCAATTCCTTATGCACCAATTCCTTCTTCTCCATCATACTATCACTCCTTTACTTGATCGACTTCATCGATGCAATTTTCACCGATCTCTCGCCAAAAATCTCAGATGTAAAAGTTAGATCTCTCTTTCTTCATGTGTATTTGGAAACATAAAAAGGTATTTTAGGTAATATGAAAAATATGATTCTCTGGATCGGGAGGAGTTTGGACTAACTCGTCTAAGTTTTGGACTAAACTGTCCAGGCGGGGGAGAATTTAGATTAACTAATACTAGGCTTGGGGAGGTAGGACTAGAGCGTCCAAAGCCCATTAACTTTGGGACTAAACGATTATTTCTACTAGGGGTGTGCAACGGACGGACGGTTGCGGATTAGGGGTCACCCGCAACCAAACCGTCAAAGTTGCGGATTTGGAAAATTGAACCGTGACCGGCCCAATCACCCGCGGATTTGACCTCTGCGGATCAGCGGATTGTACGGACCTGATGCGGATTAACCGCGGATTTAGTCAAAAAAAAATTAGAAAAAAAAAATTAAAAATAGAACAAACAAAAATACAATTTTTTTCATCACTGGGATGAGTAATACCGGATGAAGGTAGTGGGGGAGGAGTAATGCTGTCTATGAACATGTTTTCATTGAAAAATCGTATTATTTCTCATCTATTAATGCAAATTATGCCATTACCTCACAGGAAATCTGTTTATCAGTGTTAGCCATATACAATCAATTTCCTTAACCCCAAGAATCTTCAAACACTAAATATTGTCCCTCGTGCATCGAGATCGGCTTTCCTGGGCTAGTTCAAATGGCAAAGAGGAACTTGAGAATTTAGATACTTTCACTGGGATCGAAGAACTTTATAATTCATATGCATAAATTTGAACTGCAAGATAAGATACATATTCGGATTATCTTCAAAATGTTTTTTCCCCATTAGTGTGCTCATCCTATTGCCGTCGTTTCTTCCTATTCATTCACGATGTTCATTCTTTTATTCAAGATGAAATTAGGTTTATGAGTTTCTCAGGAAGATTATATATAAAACCAAACCTTCCAATGTTATCCTTAGTAGTTTTATGAAATTCCTTCACTACCCTACGGTGCGGATAAATCCGCGGATTTACAAAACCAACCGCAACCAAACCGCTAAACCTTGCGGATTTGAGATTCACCCGTGACCGGCCCATAGGCTCTTGCGGATTGGTTTTCACCCGCAATTTTGCGGACGGTTGCGGATAAAATCCGCGGTTCCGGATTGTATGCACACCCCTAATTTCTACATGTTGAGGGGAGGAATGTGCACCCTTGGTTAAGTAGGGGTGCACATAGATGGACTCGGAAGAAAAGATGCTCTTGGTTTATTATACTAGTACTATAGACAGAGTGAGCGAGCGAGCGAGCATCTCCACTGGGATCTTCGGCGTGCAATTCTCATTTGGATGTCTCGGAAAAACATAACCATGGAGTAAATAAAAAGTCTCAACAGACCGCCTAGAAAACCATGACACACAAATGTGGCCCCCTGCTAAACTCTCCAGGGGCGGGGCCCACTTGAGACCAAAAACTGTGAGGGGCGGTTTCTTATATTGTTTTTTTTGACGGTTTGTTAAGAACTGTTGTAGAGTAAATTTGTGCACCCCTAAAAACCGGGGCGCGCATTACGACCTCTTTGTAAAACTCTAAAAACCGTTTTTTTTTTTGCAACTGAAAAAGGATTTATTGGTTGGAGGACTTAAGCCAATACAAAAGATGAGTCAATAAACAACTGATGACAAATTTCTGGAGGAGGGACACAGCTCCAGCCGATGACAAAACCGCTTGTTATTGTTATAAACGTGTAATTATGTTAAGAATATACAGGGTAAATCTCGTTTATTACTGGAATGTACTTGTGTCTACCCTATAAATAGAGGCTCTAATGTTTGTCTATCGTACTGATTAATAGTTTTCTCTCTCTTATTTCCATCTACTTTGTGTCTCCTTCTCTATTTTCTAGTTTCACAAGACGTTATCACGCACATAGCTCTACCGACTTAACGCTAAATAGTTTTTTTCTTTTTTTATAAAACCGTAATATTTTTATTTATTTCTGTTTTTCTTTTGATTCGTAATCTAAATTGATGTCATAATGGCTTTCTTCTATTTATTTTTTTCGTGTCTAGAGTTTATGCCGTTTTTTCTTTCTCAATCAAAAGAGATCCATATATGCCTGGTTTGACTCTCTATAGTCGAAGCATAATTATATAATCAATACATGAGATGTTATTGAGGGCTTTCTTATGATGTCATATGCCTTTTTAATATTTACAATTTATATCATATGAAAAGTGACAACGTTGATAGAGAAGCGATTTTTTGATCGCTATCATTCACGAGTCCATAATCATATCGTTTGTATGTGGCCACGGCTGCACATATCACCTCAATTGTGAAAGTTTTTGATAACTGGAAGAACCTTTTCATTACATCTGTTACTACTTTGTATATTTATTACTGTAGTAACAAACTGCTTTTGTTATCAAGTGTTACGGTGTACGGCACTAAAAGACACTAAAACTTGTTGGTGATAGGACAATGGTCGCCGGAAGCACAAGCACCAGTTGAAAATGGTTACGAGTACTTGTACGTATATTATTTGATTCATATTCTTTTTAATGATTAGTATTATTTATAAACAAAGCTTTATATTTATAGTGTTGTATGACGGTGTACAGACTTGGACAACAAGTATTTACAAAATAAAGAACAAACTAAAAACATGAAATCTAATCTAACAAAGGAAATCTATGCTAAATCAAGACAACGTATCCTTTTCTCTAACACTCCCCCTCGATCTAAGCGGATGGTCGGATACAGTGAGCTTAGAGCGGAGATAAAAAAAGTGTTGTTTTGCTAATCGTTTAGTGAAAACATCAGCAAGTTGATCCTTCGAGCACACAAATCGAACATCTAGTTGGCCACGTTGAACTCGTTCTCGCACAAAATGATAATCGATCTCAATATGTTTCGTGCGGCCATGAAAAACAGGGTTCATTGTAAGATAGGTAGCACCAAGATTGTCACACCATAAAACTGGAGGGGTGCATACTGGAGCTTGTAGTTCCTTTAGCAAAGATTCAATCCACATCATTTCAGAAGTTGTGATTGCAAGACCTCTATATTCAGCTTCGGTACTCGAATTCGAAACTGTTTTATGCTTACGAGCGCTCCAAGAAATAATATTGGATCCCAAAAACACACAATACCCGCTCGTAGAACGTCTGTCGGTTGGATCACCAGCCCAGTCGGCGTCAGTATACGCTTGAAAGTTTAGTTTTAGCGCCGGTGAAGGTCGAAGAGTAATTCCATGAGTAGAGGTTCCTTGCAGATAACGTAGAGTCCTTTTGACTAGAAGTAAATGCTTGTCCGTAGGATGTTGCATAAATTGACAAACCTTGTTAACAGCAAAAGCAAGCTCCGGACGCGTGATCTGTAAATATTGTAGACCACCAACAAGACTTCGATAAGTAGTAGGGTTCGATAAAGGAGTTTCGCCTGACGGATGTAACTCAGTGGAAGTAGTGAAAGGTGTACTGACAGGCTTTGCACCCTGTATATTGGCACGTTCTAACAAGTCTTCAATATAACGTCTTTGAGAAAGAAACAAACCATTGGCTGTCCGTGTGGCTTCAACACCAAGAAAGAAAGATAGATCACCAAGATCTTTCAAAGAAAATTCCTTATTTAGAGTAGTAATAAGATTTTGCAGACAAGATAAATTGGAGCCTGTCAAGATGATATCGTCAACATAGACAAGTAAATAGATGATACCATCAGCTGCACGACGAATAAATAAGGAGGAATCGGCTTTAGAAATGACAAAGCCAAGTTTCTGAAGAAATAAATTCAATTGAGTATACCATGCTCTCGGTGCTTGTTTCAGGCCGTATAAAGACTCATGTAACCGACATACATGATCAGGAAATTGTGAATCTGTGTAGCCAAGAGGCTGCTTCATATAAACTTATTCCGTAAGGAAACCATTAAGAAAGGCATTTTTGAATGTCCAACTGTCTAGTAGGCCAACGGTATGTAAGAGCCAAGGTTAGAACAACACGAATTGTGCATGGCTTAATAACTGGACTAAATGTTTCTCCATAGTCAATTCCTTCTTGTTGATTAAACCCCTTAGCCACTAAAAGAGCTTTGTGCCGTTCAATAGTTCCATAAGCGTTTCGCTTAATACGAAACACCCACTTACAACCCACCAAATTCATATTAGAATTTCTTGGAACATAAGACCATGAGCCATTCTTGAGAAGAGCGTAATATTGGTCATCCATAGATTTGCGCCATTTAGGATTTTCCTTCGCCTGCGAGTAGCAAGTAGGATCAAACAACGAGTCAGTGATATTTGTATGTTTAGATGCCATCAAAACCTTCTTTTTAACAATGCCATCCTTTCCTCTTGTGATCATAGGGTGATCGTTATGAACTGTCGGGTTAGGAAAGGATATACTAGATGGGGTAGGATTGGGAACTGTGGGCAGTTGGCTTCTAGGAGCCGTAGGAATTGTGGGTAAAAGACAATTAAGTGATGAATCAGGTGGTGGCAGCTGAAATGAGATAATAGAATATTGGGATGGGTGTGGTTCAGTTGACTCACCCACGGACTCCTGCATGGAGTAATTAAATGGAGTAGTATCTACAGATCGTCTAGAACTGGAGGAATTAAGTGGGGTAGTGGAATAATTAAATGGAGTGGTTTTTAACGATCGTGTAGAACTAGACACATTAGATGGTGTGAGTGAAATCGATTCCATGCTTGAACCTGAGTTGATAGTATCAAGAGAGGCAGCGGAAGTATGAGATGGTGATGATGTAGGTACAAAAGAGGGATAAGGAGGAACCTGTGGTGTAGCCGACGGAGATGGTAGTACTGTAGGTGCAGCTGCAAACGGGAAGACCGACTCATCGAATACGAAATGGCGTGACCAGTATACTCTTCCAGATTGAACATGCAAGCATTTATAACCCTTGCGAGTAGCGCAATATCCTAAGAAAACACATGGAGACGATCGAGACTCGAGTTTATTGGAACGATAATCCCGAAGGTGTGGGAAACATAGACACCCAAAGGTTCGTAGAGACAAATAGTCTGGAACTTTATGAAATAATAATTCATACGGAGAGTGAATACCAGTAGGTTTCGAAGAAACTCGATTCATAAGAAAAGTAGCAGTAGAGAACGCGTCATACCAGAAACTTGGAGGAATGGAAGCCATTGAGAGAAGTGTGAGACCTGTTTCGACGATATATCTATGTCGCCTTTCGGCAAGACCATTTTGAGCAGACGTATGAGGACAAGTAAACCGATGATGAGTACCATTTTGTTGAAGGATTTTGGTGAAATTTTTATATTCAGTGCCATTGTCAGATTGGAAAATTTTAATCTTCATATCAAAAAGATTATGTACATGTTTATAAAAAATTTCGAAGCTAGAAACGGCATCTGATTTGACATTCATTGGATAAATCCAAGTAAATCGGCTAAATGCATCAACAAAAATTATATAATACCGAAAACCTTCATTAGATAAAACAGGGGCAGGACCCCAAATGTCTGACACAATTAAATCCAAAGGACTGTCATCGACAGCAATACTAGAATAAAATGGGAGTTTATGACTCTTATTAGCTAAGCAGATCGACACATTGAGAAGCTAGAAATAGACACCGGTAGATGATGTTTGGAGACAACTGCTCGAACCATTTTGAGCATAGGATGCCCTAAACGATGATGCCAGTTCTGAATAGATGTGCGTTCTCCAACAAAAGCAGAAACAGACGAGACTGGACAAAGAGTGTATAAGCCATTCTTAAACGTTCCCCTGAGTACTACCTTCCCCAAGCAACGATCCTTCACAAGACAATAACTATCGTGAAACTCAAAGAAAATGTTATTATCCCGAAAAAATTGAGACACAGATAAGAGATTGTTTGAAAGGTGTGGAACATGAAGGATATTTGATAGAAAAAACTTACGGTGTGGGGTAGGAAGTACACCATTACCGGTATTGGATATAGTCAGATTAGAGCCCCCCGTTGTACGCACATGATCTGGTCCTGTATACTCATAATGATGCTCCAAATTGTTAAGATTGTTCGTCATATGGTTGGTTGCACCACTGTCCGGTAGCCAATCATAGGTATAATTGGGTTGTTGGTAAGTAGCATAGGCAGCAGGAGAAGTGGTTGTAGTGCGAGAAGGAGGCCTATTACCTTTGTTGTCATTACCCTTGAGTGGTTTACGCCGATCACGAGAAGGGTAAGATACCAAATCCAACCTCTTGCGACACTCCCTAGCACCATAATATGGTTTCTCACATATTTGGCAAATAATTGCTGGTGTCCTATCTCTCATAAGAGGAACATCACGACCAAGATTTATAGAAGCGACATTAGCATGGGGTTGAGAAATAAGAACCTGATTCTGTGCGGTGAGACGAAGATCATAAGAAAACAACATGTATTCAAAATCATCTGTAGTAATAACACCCATGGTGGTGATTAATGAGCTGACAATCGACTCATAAGCTGAATCAAGACCTTTGATGACATAGTGGCGATATTCTTTGTCTGAAATTTCAACTCCGCTAGCAGTAAGCGAATCAATAATTTTTTTGACCGACTGAATGTAATCGGACATGGTTGAGTTTCACTTATTAACAGAAGAAAGAGACTCCTTAAGATGAATAAGATATGCATCAGTCTTTGATGCAAACAATCCATCCAGTTTGGTCCAAATAGAGTGTGAAGTTTCACATGCCTTAACTTTAGCTAAAATTGGAGAGGTAAGAGAAGACCTAATCCACCCAAGAAGGAGTTTGTCTGTGCGTCTCCATGACAAAAATAACGGATTAGGAGCTCCGTTGATAATAGCGGATGGACACTGGTGAGAACCATCGATGAACTTTTCTAAATCGTAACCTTGTAAATAAGGCATAAATTATCTTCTCTGAGATAGCCCCGTGTAATCGTTCAAAAGGGACGTCGGAAGTGGTGGAAGTAGCCATGGTGCTGGAAGAGCTCATAGTAGTTGATGAAGAAGAAGAAGAAAAGAAAAGAGTTGAGGATGATTCTGTAGACATAGTGAGATAAGCGAAATCAGGAAGAAGAAAAGTATGGAAACAAAAAATGATGAGAAAACGATGAAGAAGAGAACAGGTCCGTGAGATCGGCCTGTCTGATACCAAGCTAGAAAAGAGTTTTGGTATGGTTTCTCAACTTGAGAGAACCAGAAGAGAAAGATTTATATTTAGAGTGTTGTATGACAGTGTACAGACTTGGACAACAATTTTTTACAAAATAAAGAACAAACTAAAAACAGGAAATCTAATCTAAGAAAGGAAATCTATGCTAAATCAAGACAACGTATCATTTTCTCTAACAAAACACTTCGTTTGACTTGAGATAAAGTCATGCGAGACTTTGGAAGAACGCTACCACCGTAGGAGTTCTATTATCATGTGATATACACACCGATGGGTTTTATTTCTTCTTTGAATTTTTTTCGAGGTTCCATCGGTTATTTTCACAAAAGAGGATACGGTGCATGTTTAGCTGTTTACCGAGTATGGGTTGCCTTTTAAGGCGCAAAGCCACATTAATATTTGCCAGTCTTTTGACGAAGACAATATAGATTTCTATCTCTAACAAGAAATCTTAGATATGGTAAATCCTCGTCAATTTGAGAAAAGATTGAGATATCAACGTTTTATTTTTCTTTCAAGAAACCTTTATCACCGTATAGGGTTTTATCGAAAATAACCCATTGATTTCTATTCCTTCATAGAAATCGTCGTCAACAAAAAGCAGGGTTTCCTTTGTAAAGATTCACGATTATGATTTCTTTATTTTCTTAAAAAGAATCATATAAGCCAAATTGAAATCAGTTTTCTCTATCGACTTTAGAATGAGATATCATTATTATGGTATTCGAAATTGCAAACACCGACGAAACTAAGAATTGTTGCATTCCCAAGGGATATTGACCAATCTTTATTTTATTTTTTTCGTCTCAATATTCTCCAAAATTTTGAAATAGCTCCACTTGTGGAATTGGACACTAAAGATCAAAGGGTGCTCACCCGGCTTGTTAGCCAAAATCATTAGTCCTTGTAATGACTATACTGGTCTTGAAATTAATTTCTTTTGATGAAATATAGTGTCCATAGTTTTATTCTAAGGTGCTTAATTATTTTTTCGGGCCCGTGGATCACCATTTATATTTTTTGGAGAGTTCGCATATTTTACATGCTTTTGTACCAATTAATTTTGGGTTCCAAATGTAATCCATGGTTGCAGATAATGGTATGTCAAGCAACAATTTTTGTTCATGGCGATAAACATATTCCATAATGAGTATATGTCTCGAATCGATCGGACAATACTTTACGTACATGTGATAAAAATATTTTCGCCATAATCAGGGGGAGACTAAACACCACTAGAAGTCGGTGTCCATTAACTTTAAAAGTTATAATTTTCTCTCATTATAATCAAATATAAAAAGGTTGCCATCTCACATAGGCGCGAAATATTTTATTTTGCTTGTATTAAGCTTTTTCCTCTTGAAGAGTATAATCTAGTCACATCTAGCAAGTATGTAGCTTTTTAGTACATGCTATAGATAATGCTCCAGTGGAGTATATCAAAACAAGATCCATATTAATATCTCTTCATTTTCCCGTTAAGGGCACTAGTACCAGTGATTGATTGAATTTTTCAAGATATGCGTACACTTGAAATTTTGTGGGATCATGATAAGCTAAAAATTGTCGAATATTTGTTTACAGTAGCTACTGAAATAACAATTGTTGGTGGTTATTGAACCCCTCTGTAGAGGAATATCGACATATGTGATTGGTTGACATACAATCCAAATTAGATTGGATTAATCTCTCGATTGACGCATTTTTGGATCCAAAACTTAACACCTCAAACATGCCAAGCCTATTAATTACAGGTTGCTTTAGTCATAGTGCGTCGTTATACGAGAAATTTGTTCGTTTGTAAAAACGATTTGAGGGTCTTATTTATTTTAATATATTTTATTTTTCAGACCCTAGGATTGGTTCAATAATTGTTCTCTTTGTACACTGCACTTGGCTTGGTAGTCTTTGAATGACTCATATTGCATTAACACAAAAAATGTGTCGGAGAACATATTCAATTTGTAATCCTTGGATGATTCAAATTATATTCAGGCAGCCACCTGACTCAATCATATCAGGTTTAACAATCCTTTAAGTGTTTTCTTAAAAAGTTTTGCAAAGTAATGAAATTCGGATTAGTTGATGATATCAATTTTATAGGTCTCTTGAAGAGTCCTTAAAAACTTTGATAATCCACACTTTTGCAGCATATATACGTTTTTCTCGAATCTGCAGTTCAAAATCGCATAAACTTTATTTAACTACTTTATGGTTGCTTTTTGTACTACTCATACAGTTGAGTTAGAATCCATAAGTCGTCAAAAGTTGTACTCTTTTTCCTTCGTTCCAAGTTTTTTCCCATGTGGTTTCCCTGACAAGGTTTTAACGAGGCAATATCTCGACGACGTTGAATTTTTATTCAAAATGTTGATATTGTGCTCTTTTTCCTTCGTCCATATACATATATATTCTTTCCCATTGGGTTTTTAGTGGAAAGTTTTTAGTGAGGCAATTTTTCAACATGGTGGTCATCCAAGGAGGATTTATATTTTTGGTTATTTGATGAATTCCCACCATTAGGTCATTTTGTTAAACCACATCAACATGACCATCTCCTATGAATTTGGATATCATTGTGATCGATATAAGCTATGATCACAAACTTTGTTCTCATATGGTACTGTAATTACGTATTGGAACTTTGTTGAAGAAACTACATCAACTACTTCTGCAAATTATCTCCCAGAAGCTAGCAATCCACGTCACAAATCTACGGTGTATTTGAAAGAAGCCTGAAGACTCGAGAACACTACTATTATAATACTAACACAAAATAAGGCTTCATCAACTGGCATATTTCTCACGAAAGCATTGCTTTCTCCAGCATTTAAGAAATTCGTTCATCGAAATTTGGAAGTGTCGACTGATAGACGTATTTATGTGTCTATTTTGATCTCGTTTTGTATATTGTTAGTACCCATTTTTGTATTTATTATGGTTTTTATGTTTTTGTAGGTGTTTTTGGAGAAATAAGCTCTTGCGGATAAATTGGCTTGAAATTTGGACCTCTGGAGAAAATTACTAAAGGAACCCCAGAAGTATGTTGGAGACATCCCAGAGAAGCATTAAAAGAACCAAAGAAAAGTTATAAAGGCACCCAGGAGTTTTTCTATTTACACCTTTCAAATTGATAAGGGGTAACCTAATTACTAAGGGACACCCAAGTACTATCCGCACCCCAGCAGCAGGATAAGGGGCAACCATCTTCTTTATAATTTGAAAACAGAAAAAAGGCGGGAAAATGGTTCTTCACGACCAGATTTTAGGGTTCGAATTTGGCAGAGTTTAAAAGAGATTCAATCTCAGATTTGTATTGGGTTGGACTCAATTTACCAAACAGGGTTGGTACATGTATTTGGATCGAGTAGTTTGGGCTTTATTTTTGTTTGGAGCAAAACAGGGAAAGGTATTCATCGGGTTTCAATTTGGAAGATTTGGACGAGATTGAGCCGGAGATTTTCACTGTAATGATTTGGTATTAGCATGTTGCGACAAGACAGGGGCGATAGGAGTTTCGAATCGAAGAATAAGGGATCTACACGGATATTTTAAACAGGGAACTTTCTCGGGTTTCTCTGTTATATATGGAAGTTAGAAGATGTTCTCGGAGATATTTTTGTCAGGGAGAGTGTGGACAGTATGTGGACCGAAGAGAAGATATACAGAAGATATGATTTTGTCTATATCAGCGGCAAGTTGGAGTTTACGAGGAAACTCAGAAGATGCGTGAGGGGAGTCAAGGGAAAGAAGAATCCGTAACTTTCTGTGGAAGAACAATCGAGATTTATTGGTGATTTCTTACCCCTGTTGGCTATATATAGGCAGGGGAGAGTTCCAGCAAAGGATGTAAAAAGTCGGGAGTTTTGGGGTCGATTAGAGGCTGCAGAATCAAAGCAGAGAAGTTACAGGAAGAATACGCAGCAGCAGGTGAAGAAGACGAAGAACTGACGCTTCAGAACTGTCGTTCTCAAGAACACGAAGAACAGACTCATACAGACAGTCGTTTATTCTGCTACACAAGATATTTATCGTTCTCTGTAACAGTTCTTTGTAACACTTATATCTGTTGCGGTTTCACTGCTTTATTATTTTCCACCTCTTGTAAACACTTTTTGAGCTATGAATATCAATTTTGAACGTGTTTTCACCATGAGGAGCTAAACCCCATCACTGGGATGACGTAGGAAGCCAATTCTCAACACTATGGTAATTTTATTAAATTCTTTTTACGACTTTTGCATTAATATAATTTGAATTATGATTTTAAATTAATTAGTTGTGATTTAGTTTGATGAGTTATGCTTAGCTTAAGTGTTTTGATAACTCATGCTTACCATTTACAATTAATGTTCTATAAAATCTACCTTGGCAAAGATTTAGAGTCAATAACTATTATTTTTGGAGCTATAATTGTCAAAGAATTAATAATTAAACCATAGAAAAAGAGTTCGGTGAAATCCTGATTCCCAGTAATCTCTCAATATTGTTATCATCCTTTGTTTTATTTGCTAGATTAATTTTATTTAAGTCTAAAATCAATATCTTCCCAAGTCCGAGAATCAAACCCTTTACTTACCACTGAAAAACTACATCATCGACTCAAAGATTTGCAAGACAAGATTTGACTGAAGTACTTATCAGGGGGAGCATCATAGTAAAAGGTATTTTACTGGATTATCCCGCTGTAATCTTTTTCCTTCGTCAAGGTTTTGTCCCACTGGGTTTTCCTTTGTCAAGGTTTTAATGATGCAACATATGCATGTCCAGCTCCGTTCTAAGTTTACTCACAATTGTACTCTTTTCCCTTCGATCAGGTTTTCCCCCTTTGGGGTTTCCTGTCAAGGTTTTAACGAGGCAATTAGCTTAGACACAATGTCATCAGGGGGGGGTGTTATAAACGTGTAACTATGTTAAGAATATCTAGGGTAAATCTTGTTTATTACTGGATGCCCTTGTGTCTAGCCCTATAAATAGAGGCTTTAATGTTTTCCTATCGTACTGATTAATAGATTTTCTCTCTCTTCTTTCCCTCAACTTTGTGTCTCCTTCTCTATTTTCTAGTTTCACAAGAGTTTTTTTTTTTTTTTTACTTTTTATTTATATTTTTAACCTTACTTTTCTTAAAACCAATGATAATACGATACAACTTTTATCTTCGTATTTCAACATTCACCCAAAACGATTAACATTTCGAGAATTTAAGGCATCTCGATGTACACTACTACATTACATTACGTCTTAGATGCCCTTGCGCGCAAGGGGAATGTAGCGCCCCCTAAGCTAGCAACTGACTAATCCAAGAGATTAACTAAATAAAGAGGCACTAAGAATCTAAATCATTTACTTAAACATTCAATTTAGAAATCTGCTACAAAAACTTAACCCAAAACTAGCCCCGCTCAGAAATATATATATACAAGGATTCCTCTCAAATGATACATATACAATAGTCATTTGGTTTACAAATAAAATATACAACATAATAAACATGGCAGAAGTTAATCAACTAGTGAACTCAACCCTTCAAGCTTTCGCTGCGCAACTCTGATCTGTCACTAAAATTGAAAGCGGGAACGGGTGAGCACATCATCCCTAAAAGGGGTGCCCAGTAGGAATAACAACTAGCTTTCAAGTAAACATTAGTATGATTCGAAGACAATGCAGGTTTTATCGACAGTCGTTAATACACGGAAAGATAGTAAAACACAAAGTACAAACTTCTTCAAAGACATCCATAAATAACAGTGAACATCCATGTATGAGATATGTGTTGCCGCACATAAGGGAAGAATAATATTTGTGCTAACCACACTCATTAGGTAATATTGCGGTGTATCGCCCTAGCCATAGAATACTGATATTGTGTCAGCACACATCTCATACCACACAGAGCATACAAAGATATGCATTAATTTCACAACACCAAAATTGATTTGTAAAACAATAATGAATACAAGAAAGTTCGTTATCGATTCCCACCTCTTTTGATGACACGCCTCTCCTACCTCGAGATGTTCAATCCACTGGTTCATCCTTTGAATCGATCGTTGTTAATAAAGATTAACTGTTAATCACACAAGAACTCTAAGAATCTAGCCAAAATGACTCACACAAGAATCATACAAAACTAACTAATGGTTCTAAGTCCATTTATGATTCTACACCTTTTAATTATCTATCTTTAACATATCTAAGGTTTACTAATTGAATTGGATTGGGTCTATAGTCCATTAGCTAAGTCTTATGAATATCTACAACTTTGTAGAGAAGGTCAATTCGTACCATAAAGGGTCCAAAACATCAAACTAAGAATACAAGGTATTGAGCCCAAGCCCATTAGGCCTGAACTGGCACGACCCATAAATCTAAGGCCTGGTCCAGCAGAGTAAACTGACGGTCAATAACGGTCAACGGGGTCAACTAACAGTCCACGTCCAAGGTCAGGTCAACAGTCAAGGTTAAAGTCCAAAGTCAAAAGTCAACGGGTCAAATAGGAACTCGGTCAGGGTCAACTCAAATCAAGACGGGTAGACTCAGTGAGTTAATACTGATCTAACTAAATCAAACCAAAACATACAGATAAGTCAGCTAAACTGACTAAGATGACTAATAGGATTAAAATAAAGATGCAGAAGTTCATACAATGATCACCCTTAACATCAATCCCAACAATTCAATAATTCAGCTATCTTAACTTCATCTCAATTCAGACAAACTCTCAACCTTCATCTTACATAACAGTACAGCTCCTACCTCAATCTGTACTTATACCAGATTCATACACAACCTCCCATTACACCACCAACTCAACTTTGCATTCCATCCTTATTTCCTCACCTTAGTCTCAACAACAACAGCAAACCAAGTACAACACTATCATAGTCTCTTATAAGCCCCACATACACTGATTATACGCAAACCTGTATAATCACTACTAACCAACATGTCTATCTCATGACTTAACATCACTTCAGTTTGCATCCCAGATCATCTGTGTAAGATCAGAATATCGCAACATCAATACTTCGCGAGATTAATAAATGACGACATTGCGAGGGAGTCGCAGGGAAGTAAAATAAATGACGCAATGAATGACGACAACTAGAACACGAGGAAGATATGAAAATATGGCGAAGTTTAATAGTGTCGCGAGATTGTATACTTGTACGCTTGCGATATATCGCAAGCCATTCCCGAAAATAAAGGACAGCTTAGCTGTCATCCACTGTGTACTACCCTATATAAAGGGTTGAGTAAGTCTGTTGAAAGGGAGAGTTCTTTTTGAATTGTTAAGCAAGTCATTAGGAGAGAGAAAGTTTTAGAGTGATTGTAATTCTATAACTCATTTCTATTTCATATTGTAAAGATTCAAGTATTCAATCAATAGGAATCATAATCATTCATCCTAAAATGACTTAATTGTGTATATTCTAGTGAGGGGTGTAGTGTAGGATTTCCTGCAACTACATAATGGCGCTAGAAACAGGGATTGAGTAGAGATCAACCTTGTGAATTGAAAGAATCAGGAGTAACAAGAAAGAAACTTCGTATAATTTTCAACAACTTACTAAAATTGAGAAATGGCTAGAAGAAGGAATGCAACAGAACAACCAACAACTGTTAGAAGAAGCAGGAGATTAGCTGGAGAAAGGAGAAATGAAGTAGGTGAACCATCAAGAATAAACGCAAGAGATAGAGAAGAAGGCCAAATTCAACCACCAATTCAACCAGCACCGAATAAAATAATAGATTATGATAGGGTGAGTGTGCATACGTGGAGATCAGATTCTATGGAAGAAAGAGAAGAAGTGCAACAATTGATAAATAATGGACAAGAGGAGAGAAATCGAGAAGAGGTGGGAGAAACAATTCATGGAAATGAAGAAATCGCAGCATTAGAAGCATTGAGTCAAACAATACATGAAGAAAGGCGGTTAGAAGCGGAAGAACGTGCAAATTTAACAAGGCAAAACCATGAGTTAAGAATGGAAAATATGAGGTTGCAGAATAGAAAGTCGAGAAGTAATACCAGGTCAAGATCAGGATCGGTTAGAGAAGATATGAGGAGAACATTACCTGTAGAAAATGTTAATGAAGAAAATCTAGAAAGAGAGCCAAATCTCGGTGAAGGATGTTGCGAGAGAAGAGAAGTGGTAGAAGATCGTTATATTCCACGTCCTGAAATTCTACAGAATGGCCAAAATGACGGAAATCAAGAAAATAGGTAGCATCAAGGGCAGAATAATCCAATTGGTGAAGAAAATCAGGAAGAAGGAAGAAGAATACTGCAAGGGAGAGAAACACGGAGGAAACAAAAGGAGATTGAAGATGACATCGAAAAACATTATATTGAACAAGCGCGTTTAGCTTGCGAAAGGGAAAGATTAAGAGTAGAAATGGAAGAACGGGAATTGGTGGAAGCAATTCGGCAGAACAATCATGACAATCGAGAAAGAAGGCGCGAGCAAAATAGCAACAATGGAAATATCAATGAAGAATATGGAAGAATAAAAAGGAGAACTGATAGACAACCAAGAAGAGAAAATGATAGATATAATGGTGTGCGAATTCGCGAACGAGATGAAGGAGAAAGTCGCAGAGAAAGAAGAGAAGGAAATGATGAACAAGAAAATCAAAGTAGATATGAACGCAGAAGGAGAGATGCAGAACTAAAAAGACCAATAAATCCGAATCCTGATGTAAATGAACAAATCTTGAGAGAGTTGGCAGAGATGAGAGGAATGTTGAACAATAGAAGGGGAGGAGGAAGAAGACAATTGGATGAGGCCATCGAAGAGGCTGCGAAAACCCCTTTACACTAGAGGTGCGAGTTAGGAGGAATACCCCAAAGTGCAATTTACCCGCATTAACCAGCATTTTTGATGGAACAACTTGTGCAATACAACACATCAAAGCGTATGTGAGATGTATGCTACAATGGGAAAATCATGATGCCATATTGTGCAAATATTTTGCATCAAGTTTAACAGGAGAAGCACTGAAATGGTTTGAGGGTTTACCAAGAAACACAATCACGTCATTCAACCATTTACAAGCTATATTTTTAGGGGCATATATAAGTAACAACTCCTCACGACCAGGAATTGAAGATGTATTTGGGCTGAAACAAAGAGTTGGCGAAAGTTTGAGACACCTAACGTGAGATGGAAGACAATGTGTAGCGAAATGGTGGACGAGTGGATGAAAGATATCTCATTCTATCATTCATAAACGCTATGTTCGCAACCAATTTGCTATATATTCAAATTTTTAGAGTCAAGAATACAATTACAATGACTGAGTTGCGAGAACTTCAGGAGGAATATATTGCTCTAGAGGAAAGGAAAAATGAGATGGAATCATACCCAGTTGCGAATACAAATTCAAATGTCTGCGAATGCAAGCTTATTACCCAAATTGATAAACACAGTAGCGAGCACTTCGCAAGGGCAACAAGAAAGGATAATAGATGATGGACAGCCAAAGATAGTAGCTATGGGAAGCCGTGATCAGGAAGAATTTGAAAGAGAAAGGAACTACTACAACCGTGGCGGCAATAACAAAATTCAAAGACTTGATCATCCGCAAGAAACTTATGGAGGTCGAAAGCAGAATTATCATAGAGGGCAGCGAAGTCACAGAGTAGTATGGGAGGAAATCAAAATGCCACCACTAAATACTAGTGTGGAAAAAATATGGGAAGCTATACTCTTGATGGAAAACATACCTGCACCATGGAACATGGGGAATGAGCCACCACCAAGTGATAGAAGTCACGAGTTTTGTTCTTACCACCGCTTTCATGGACACCTAACAAATGACTGCAGAAATATAAAAAGAATCATCCTCAGAATGATTGACCAAGGAAAACTGGATCATTTTCTAAAAAGTGAAGAGAAGGTTCAACCGTTACCACCACCGCCAGAAATGCACAGGACAAACTCAGCAAAGGGGAAAGAAACATTCGTAATAGAAGCTAAAAATTTGTTTTGCAACTCCATTGTACATTCATACCGAGTAATTGAAGATTTTCATGATAATGTTCTCAGTAGGGTTTTTGCGAGGGATGCTGATAATAGAGAAGTGATGAACATTGCGAAGACATTGCAGTTAAAAGAATGGCAAATGCAGATTATTTATTTCACTGCAGAAGAGATTCCTGAAGGCAGAGAGACGCATGATAGCCCATTGGTCGTAAAATTGGAAATTGATCCAAAACCTGTAGATGGCGAAGATGATGAAGCAGAAAATTCCTGGGCGATCAATAAAATCTTAATTGATACGGGGAGCTCAGTAAACATTCTTTTTTACCATACTTACAAGACTATGGGTGGGAAGGATGAAGAGTTGATACCTTCGACGTATAAAATATACGGTTTCAATGGCACAACGAATAAGCCTAAAGGAGAAGTTCATATGAGAATACCCTTGCAAGGATTATCAACTGAAATTTTGTTCTGTGTAGTCGATGTGGAGTCCCCTTATAATGCATTGATCGGAAGGCCATGGTTGCACAAAATTCTGGGTGTAGCGTCGACTTATCATCAGTGTATAAAGTTTCCTCATCCTAGCGGTGTTGGAGTTATAAAGGGGGACTGGATGGAAGGACAAAAATGCTATGAGATTGATGTGGAGAGTTGTGAGGAAAGAGCTGCAAAAACAAAGGGCTGGAAGCAAAATATAAAAGATGAGCAAAGAAGAGAAAGGTTGATGGTGGATACCATAGAGACAAGAGGTGAAGATACATTGCGAAGCAAGTGCATGAAAACAGTTGAAAATTATGATGGAAAGGAATCATTAAGAGGTTTGAATGGTGCAGAGGCGAAGAGCAAAGCAGGGAGAAAAAGTATAAGAAATGAATAATCATTATTATCAAAATCAATGACAAAGGCATATCAAGAGTAAGAGGAAGAAACAATAATTGAAGAAGAAATGCGCGAGAATCTCGCCATCAAGAATGTATGAAAATTTGATTGAAGAATTGAAATGAGATTACTATAAACAAAGCAAGATTGTGCGATAGCTTCGCAAACAAAATAACAAGAGAAAACCAAAAATGAATGATTGAATGAATTAACAAAAATGAAAGAGTGAGTGAATGGGACGAACCTTTATGGCGTACACCCTAGTTCGCGAATGATATTTCGCAAGAGGCAAATGTAAGACCTAAAGTGCGTCATATAAGGGGGTATCTCTTGACATGGCTAAGGGAAAAGGTTACACCGCTCCTGGAACCTGAGTCATGGAGATTTGGGGCCCATGAAAGCCTATCCGGGAGAGATACCTTGGATTTCCAACAATATATATAAGGTTATACCCTGGTTGGACGCCCGAGGGTCTCTTTCAAGGAGTCAATGTATGCTCAAGGCGCCGAGGTACACGGTTGAGCCAAGAGTGCCTGGGGCATTTGAAGTGTCTCGGCCATTCTTGGCAAGTCTTGGCATATGTTTCACTCGGCCCGAAGAAAACTCCACTTAGGGTGCAGCCTCGTAACCATAAGCCCTATAGGTATAAGGGATAAGAGGCTGCGAAAACAACTGGTTGTTGTTAAGACCGGATGAGAGGATCTAGTCTTGTATGGCCGATGTACGCCTCCTTGAAGGGGCAACCAGGGAGATGATAAGGGCGGCACCCTCCATTAGGGAGCTGAAAAGTGTCAAAAGACGGCAATGTCATGGGGCTTTAAGTTCGCAACAATTTTTTAGGCCTGTCATATTGTCGCAACATAAACATCCTGCAGAGACAAAAATATTAAGAAACTGATAAGACAAGATCAATGGGTCGTTACATGAAAGTGTAACGACGTCCTGCGATTTTGTCGCAAGACGTCAATGTCATGGGACTTTATGTTCGCAAGAATATTTAGATCTGTTATATTGATGCAAAATGAGGGGTGGCAAAATAAGACCTTTAACTAGGAAGGCAAAATAAGACCACACAAAAACAATGATAAGACAAGATCAATGTGTCATTACATGAAAGTGTAACGACGTCCTGCGATTTTGTCTCAATGATGAATTTCAACATAAATGATGATAAAATAACACAAGAAATTGAGTAAGCAAACAAGCTTGCGAATACGACTATATTTCTTCACTTATTTGTGGAGAATCAGCAACAGCAGTTGCGAAATTAAGAAGTATCATTACTTAAAGATTAATCAACAACAGCAGTTGCGAAGTTAAGAAGTATCATTACTCAAAGATTATCGACTTAATTTCTCTCATATGAAAATAAATAACAGAGGCAAGTATGGGAATGATTAGAATAAAAACTTGTTATTTATTTTCATATGATAGATTTACAGTAAGAGATAACAAAATGGAAGGTTAGAAGGATAAATGTACAAGTATTGCAGGAAGAGAAAAAGGAAAAAGGAACAATCTTTCAACTTATTCTTCTTCATCATCAGATTCTTTATCAGATTCCTCTTCTTCGCTTGCATCACTATCAGAGACATCTGAGGAAGGCATATTTTCAGGAATTTCATCGAGAAGACAAGGATATGAAGAAAGAGGAATGTTGTGGTCATTGCAAATTGCTTCAATAGTTTGATTGCGAAAACGCACATCATCATTGTTGAAATTCGCCACGATAGTTTGTAGTTGCTTCTTGACTTAGAATATTTTTCATTGCGAAGAGAGAAGTCTTTTGCAAGTTGTGCTTTCTCAGATTCAAGTTCCTTGATTCTAGTTTGAAACCTCTTCTCAGATTCTGCGAACAAATGACAATGAGTTAGCAACTTAATAACAATTTCATAAAAAAGGAACGGAAAAGTAATGAAGAACAGTAAACAACCTTCTCTGTCAGAAATCATATCTTTAACCAAGGCATTATGCTCAAAGCATGAAGACCGACGTTAACATCTAAGTTATTTCGGCATTATCTAGAACCTTCGCAGCCCAAGCGAATTCATCATCATTATTTATGACAAGAAGTGAACGAATTTGATTTTCTCGCTCATTAAGTATGGCATTTTGGCGAAGAGATTCGTCTCGTTCAATTTGGACTTCAAGAAGGGTTTTTTGGAATTTTGCTAATGCTTGTGCACCTTGATTAGCAATGCGATCCTTATCATCTATGAGGATGCTAATTTTCTTCCTTAGAATATTATTACTCTCCTGGGAGTCAAGATATAAACGTTTAAATCGGTTGGCTAAACCTAAACTAGATCTATGTTCAATTTCTAAAACATGAAATTTGGTTCGAAGTTCATTTAATGAGAGAGAATTAATCTTGTTTGAAGAACTACTTAAAGATTCATTGAGATTAGCGAGAAGAGCATCATCATCCATAGGTTCAGGGAATGAATGGAGAAGGATGGCTTCAATTTAAAGATTATAAATGTCTGCGAAAATGATAAGTCGGCAAAGAAAAATAAATGGCAAAGTATAAATGGAGAAAAGAGGAGGGAGTTATACCATAAAGTTGTTGATTAGCACTTTGAAGTGTAGATATTTTGTCCTTCTGGGAAGAAGACTCAACTCCCAACTGGCAACTACAATCTGCACTCATCTAAACCACTTCATTACAAATTCAGTAGTAACACCATCTTTCCTTCTTCCTTGCGATCTAACACAATCCTAACAAACAATTACAGCTCCATACTATACTCAACTCAACTTATCTGCCTTATCCTGCACCAAAGAACCAATTTGGTATCAACACCATTCACTTCATTCTTCAACTCGGGCACTCCCGCATAAACAACATTGTAACACCGCCACCAATTCAGACTTACAACTCTTATCTCGCACTCTGATTCGGTTTGACTCAACTTCTACCATTTCAATCACCACTTATTCCATGTAACATTAGTTGTAACCCATATCGGTTCTTCCTTGATTAACATTTGTAGTCTCAGTATCATCATTATCAACACCAACATCTCATTAGATAAAACTAAATACAATTCAAATTATCCATCTCCACCATCTCAGCCTTCAGATAGCCATATACCTCCTATTCAGCACAACCAGCACCACCAGCATAACTTCATCAACTGCAACTATCATAGTTCACCACCAATTCAGGTTCATCAGCAGTACAACCATTACCAACTTATCTGACCAGCCAATAACCAATTCATCTCCATCTTCTGATCACGGAACTCTAATTCTAAAATCACCAATTCTCCTTCTTTCCAGTACCATTCAATAGATCCCCAATTATAAACTCAAACCCTAATTTACAAAATCCCTAATTCTCAATTTGAACTGCTCAGAACTAAAATTAAACCCTATAAGAACATCTCTACTTCAAATCAAAACAAACCCATAAACTAATTCAATCAAACAACAACAATTTCAACAAGAAAATCGAATTAATTTGAACTCTAAATTGATCTTACCATTCCTCTGAGATTGAATCAATTCCTCGAATCAACACCACGATAAATCATCAAACCCTCAACAGAATCATCAAGTTCTCTTGATTCCTTTATCTCTGAAACATAACCCTAATTTCTAATTTCCAACAACATCAGATTCTTCTTCTCCCAGGCTTAATCGAACACCACACCATCACCTACTCATTTGTGTCAACACCCAAAGCTTCTTATGAATCTCTAAACAAAACCACTCTCAATTCATCTTTCATACATCAACACAGGAGAGCAGAGAAGAAGCAAAAGAAAAGAGAAGAAAGAGAAGAAGAAAAAAGGAATGAGCTTATCTGCTCGATCTGGTAGGTGATAAGGCCAAGAAAATTATAAAGGCACCCATTGAATTGATAAGGGCAGTTAGGCGGTTTAGATGTAAAAATGATTATTTGCCCTTCATAATAATCCAGTGATATCTTCTTCGTCCGGTGTCTGAATGACACGTTCGAGCAGTCCATTCCGCGTAACCTTTCGAGACCTATTCGATGATACTAGTTTCGTATCTAGATCGTTGTTAGATTAGATCTATTAATTAACGTTCGTGTTTAACTAATCGAGTTATTATCGGCTAATTCGTCGCTTGACTGGTCTAATAGCGTTGACGAGATTGAGGATCGTTACATTCTCCCCACCTTATATATTTTCGTCCTCGAAAATCAAACCATCCTTCTGGTCTTCAAAAACTCCCCACCTTATACAATAATCTTATCTATTATCTAAGCGCAAACAACAAGAAACAAAACACAAACCTATATGGCTTTCTATAACTAAAATTTAAAATTTGTAGCTCTAGGTTCAACTACACTGATTTAAATTCTATCAAATAAGGAAGTTTAATTTTTCTTAAACTAATTTGTACTTACCCTTATAAGATATCTGTCTCTAACTTCAAGGAAGAATCCTAAAAATCTTTCTAAGTGAACTTACATCTATTAGATTTCTAAATTAATTTGCAGTATATTTCTATGATCGGTCATCTCTGAATGCAGTTGCCCTGTCAAGGTTGGCCAGTCCCGACAATGCCTTCCTACGAACAGAGAAAACACAACCTTCACTATTCTCCAGTGCTAGATTAATTAAGTATTAATTTATTAAGATTAAATAGTTTCTAAACTTTTATTGTAACTGGTGTAAGTCTGGTAAATTTAATTCATAAAATATATAAATAGTTCACATCCTTTTAAACAATTTAGTCATCAAAATTTATTTTATTTTATTTTTATTTATTATTTTATTTATTTATTTTGTCAATATAAATATTTCATGTCAAATTATAACATCTAATATTTTTAACTTTACTTTGATACCATATATAAATTTTCTAAACATCATCTATTATAAATTTACTACCAGTTTAATGGCTCAAATATTAGTATCACTGTGTTATTATCCTCATTATTCTTAAGTTGATAGTCTGGTTGGTACACTAAGCCTTAATCTTGTAAATATAATTTTACATTAACGTAAGAGTAGATATAATAGATTTTATTTATTCATATTGAATCCGTACTCTATATCTTGTCAAACCTTGGCGTTGGTAATTTAATATGATTTAGATTTGAGTCTGCACAAAATTATAATATATCCTAATAGTCTTTAGGTTTTGCTATTAATGAAAAGTGTCCTATTAAAATATAAATTTATTTTATTTTAATTCTAATATTACACTAAACATTTGAATACTATTATCACTACTTCATGTATATTTGTTTCATTTTAGAGATTTACTGAATCATTTGTTAGACCAAAGATAATTTGTAATTAGTTTAATTTACAAAACTTAATCGTAGATAAGCGTAAATAATTTTCCATAGTTATTTAGTCATAATTATTATTTCTATCGTTATATATCTTTAATGAGATTTTAGTTAAGTTAAGTTTGATATGATACTAATTGATAAATGCTAACATTACTTTATTAAAATTATTATTACTATCATTTTATAATATTTTTTTTTATTAACATTGAGGGTTGAACTATTACTCTAACTACTCTTACAAATATTTATTGAGTCCCAACAATATTATTAACATTTATGAGATTACAAATTATTGACCCTACGTATAAGTCAAGGTGCTCAATAAATTTCTATATGACTTTCAAGATTTATCAATAATACTAATTTCACTATTTTTTTAGTATTGAATTGTGTACGTGTTCATATTTTTAAACTTATTATTCTCCGATCTTTATAAGCTAAAGTTATTGGTGTACCCTACAATTTTTACTTTATTACATACACAAACAATCAATCAATCAAATCAATCAATCAATCAAATAAATCTTTTAATTATTAATAACTTTTACTGATTAAGATTTATCTCACATCCCAACCCAGTTCTAACTAATCTAATCATTCACTGGCTATTATCTATTGTTTCCCATGTAAGATCTAATAGTGAGCTATGATACTAACTTTGTAGCGCCCCCTAAGATCGCAACTGACTAATCCAAGAGATTAACTAAATAAAGAGGCACTAAGAATCTAAATCATTTACTTAAACATTCAATTTAGAAATCTGCTACAAAAACTTAACCCAAAACTAGCCCCGCTCAGAAATATATATATACAAGGATTCCTCTCAAATGATACATATACAATAGTCATTTGGTTTACAAATAAAATATACAACATAATAAACATGGCAGAAGTTAATCAACTAGTGAACTCAACCCTTTAAGCTTTCGCTGCGCAACTCTGATCTGTTACTAAAACTGAAAGTGGGAACAAGTGAGCACATCATCCCTAAAAGGGTGCCCAGTAGGAATAACAACTAGCTTTCAAGTAAACATTAGTATGATTCGAAGACAATGCAGGTTTTATCGACAGTCGTTAATACACGGAAAGACAGTAAAACACAAAGTATAAACTTCTTCAAAGACATCCATAAATAACAGTGAAAATCCATGTATGAGATATGTGTTGCCGCACATAAGGGAAGAATAATATTTGTGCTAACCACACTCATTAGGTAATATTGCGGTGTATCGCCCTAGCCATAAAATACTGATATATAAAGGAAGAATAATATTTGTGCTAACCACACTCATTAGGTAATATTGCGGTGTATCGCCCTAGCCATAGAATACTGATATTGTGTCAGCACACATCTCATACCACACAGAGCATACAAAGATATGCATTAATTTCACAACACCAAAATTGATTTGTAAAACAATAATGAATACAAGAAAGTTAGTTATCGATTCCCACCTCTTTTGATGACACGCCTCTCCTACCTCGAGATGTTCAATCCACTGGTTCATCCTTTGAATCGATCGTTGTTAATAAAGATTAACTGTTAATCACACAAGAACTCTAAGAATCTAGTCAAAATGACTCACACAAGAATCATACAAAACTAACTAATGGTTCTAAGTCCATTTATGATTCTATACCTTTTAATTATCTATCTTTAACATATCTAAGGTTTACTATAAGTCTTATGAATATCTACAACTTTGTAGAGAAGGTCAATTCGGACCATAAAGGGTCCAAAACATCAAACTAAGAATACAAGGTATTAAGCCCAAGCCCATTAGGCCTAAACTGGCACGGCCCATAAATCTAAGGCCTGGTCCAACAGAGTAAACTGACGGTCAATAACGGTCAATGGGGTCAACTAACAGTCCACGTCCAAGGTCAGGTCAACAGTCAAGGTTAAAGTCCAAAGTCAAAAGTCAACGGGTCAAACTGGAACTCACTCAGGGTCAACTCAAATCAAGATGGGTAGACTCAGTGAGTTAATACTGATCTAACTAAATCAAACCAAAACATACAGATAAGTCAGCTAAACTAACTAAGATGACTAATAGGATTAAAATCAAGATGCAGAAGTTCATACAATGATCACCCTTAATATCAATCCCAACAATTCAATAATTCAGCTATCTTAACTTCATCTCAATTCAGACAAACTTTCAACCTTCATCTTACATAACAGTACAACTCCTACCTCAATCTGTACTTATACCAGATTCATACACAACCTCCCATTACACCACCAACTCAACTTTGCATTCCATCCTTATTTCCTCACCTTAGTCTCAACAACAACAACAAACCAAGTACAACACTAACATAGTCTCTTATAAGCCCCACATACACTGATTATACGCAAACCTGTATAATCACTACTAACCAACATGTCTATCTCATGACTTAACATCACTTCAGTTTGCATCCCAGATCATCTGCACTCATCTAAACCACTTCATTACAAATTCAGTAGTAACACCATCTTTCCTTGTTCCTTGCGATCTAACACAATCCTAACAAACAATTACAGCTCCATACTATACTCAACTCAACTTATGTGCCTTATCCTGCACCAGCAACCAATTTGGTATCAACACCATTCACTTCATACTTCAACTCAGGCACTCCCGCATAAGCAACATTGTAACACTGCCACCAATTCAGCTTACAACTCTTATCTGCACTACAGTTCAGTTTGACTCAACTTCTACCATTTCAATCACCACTTATTCCATGTAACATTAGTTGTAACCCATATCGGTTCTTCCTTGATTAACATTTGTAGTCTCAGTATCATCATTATCAACACCAACATCTCATTAGATAAAACTAAATACAATTCTAATTATCCATCTCCACCATCTCAGCCTTCAGATAGCCATATACCTCCTATTCAGCACAACCAGCACCACCAGCATAACTTCATCAACTGCAACTATCACAGTTCACCACCAATTCAGGTTCATCAGCAGTACAACCATTACCAACTTATCTGACCAGCCAATAACCAGTTCATCTCCATCTTCTGATCACAGAACTCTAATTCTAAAATCACCAATTCTCCTTCTTTCCAGTACCATTCAATAGATCCCCAATTATAAACTCAAACCCTAATTTACAAAATCCCTAATTCTCAATTTGAACTGCTCAGAACTAAAATTAAACCCTATAAGAACATCTCTACTTCAAATCAAAACAAACCCATAAACTAATTCAATCAAACAACAACAATTTCAACAATAAAATCGAATTAATTTGAACTCTAAATTGATCTTACCATTACTCTGAGATTGAATCAATTCCTCGAATCAACACCACGATAAATCATCAAACCCTTAACAGAATCATCAAGTTCTCTTGATTCCTTTATCTCTGAAACATAACCCTAATTTCTAATTTCCAACAACATCAGATTCTTCTTCTCCCAGGCTTAATCGAACACCACACCATCACCTACTCCTTTGCGTCAACACCCAAGGCTTCTTATGAATCTCTAAACAAAACCACTCTCAATTCATCTTTCATACATCAACACAGGAGAGCAGAGAAGAAGCAGAAGAAAAGAGAAGAAAGAGAAGAAGAAAAAAGGAATGAGCTTATCTGCTCGATCCGGTAGGTGATAAGGCCAAGAAAATTATAAAGGCACCCATTGATAAGGGCAGTCAGGCGGTTTAGATGTAAAAATGATTATTTGCCCTTCATAATAATCCAGTGATATCTTCTTCATCCGGTGTCTGAATGACACGTTCGAGCAGTCCATTCCGCGTAACCTTTCGAGACCTATTTGATGATACTAGTTTCGTATCTAGATCGTTGTTAGGCTAGTTTCTATTAATCAACGTTCGTGTTAAACTAATCGAGTTATTATCGGCTAATTCGTCGATTGACTGGTCTAATAGCGTTGACGAGATTGAGGATCGTTACAGGGATTATGCTTAACCCTAACAGAACTCCTACTAAATCCAACAGAAAACTTTTGCTTCATTTTTTTTTTATAAATCATGTCTGCGGAAATCTCTCTGTATTTTTTAATCTTATCTCTCAAAAGTTTTTGATTATTCATTTTTCTTATTTATCTACTTTGTATCCATATTAGTATCTCATATTTTTTTCTTTTTTCATAGTTAGGATTTGAATTCAGGGTGTGACAAAAAAACTTGTTATCATAAGAATTAGTGAGGTTTGAAAACAAAACCGCTTTCAAGTCTTGACTCAAACAATGAGATAGAAAAATGATTCGAAAAAAAAAAGATATAAAACTAAATCAACCTAATACCAAATTTCTGATAAGAATCGAGTGCTAAGAAGCATGATTTATTTCGATTTCAGATTCGATTGATCAAAATCATCACCATGATTCAATAATCTTGATTGATTTCTCTGGTTTGATAGATACAGAAATATTAGAGCCAATATAGAAGGTAGGTTTCTCCTCATATTATATTTATCTATTAAGAATTTTATCAGGGGATTGTGAGACCAAACCATTTCAGAATTTAAAGTTCTAGCAAATTTAGGTAAGGAATCCGCTACTGCATTTCATGACCTTGAAACAAAAGAAAAATCCAAAAAAATTGTGCAAGAGCTTGCTACATTATCTGCTTCCTCCAAAATAATTATGTTGCGCCATAAGACCTCTGATGGTTTGCTATTGAGACGGTTGAACAAACTTTCACAGTCACCCTCGATACTGAGATGCTTAATGTTCCTCTCCTTTTCCCATTAGGCTGCTTGTAGTATACCTACAACTTCTGCTTCTTGTGGGTCTGTAGTTGCAGGAAATACCACAATACATACCTCACAAGAATTCATAATAATCAACACATCTTTAAGATCAACAATCACACTTTTTATTAATTGAGTTTAGGAATTTTACAAGGAGGAAATGAAATCAAGAATACAACTATTGTTCTAGACTTTCTCTCTCCTCTAAACTTTCTCTCCACTCTAAAAAGATCTCTCCTTCACCTTAAGCCTGTTCGGCTCTTTATATAGGATATTACATAGTGGGTGACAGCTAAGCTGTCCTTTATTTTCGGATCTGACTTGCGATATTCTCGCAAGTATACAAGTGTTAGATTTCGCAACACTCCTAAATCTCGCTAGGTCTCCACATCTTTCTCGTGTTTTGGCTGTCGTCATCTGTCGCGTCATTTCTGTAACCAATCTGCGATGTCTTCGCAATGTGTTGTATAATGGTTTCGCAATGGTATTGATGTTGCGATATTATGATCCTACATATTGCCTCTTCTCATGTCTTCTCTGCGAATGAGAGAATGATATGAGAATTAGTGTTTCAGAATGCCGCAACTGTTCATTTCTTTCCTTAAGTTCTCTACCGACAAGATTCCACAAATTAAGCATAACCGCTTACACGTGTCAAATATTCCCCTACCCACCGGCATATTCAATGCTAACCAGTCATCACTTTTTTGTCTATTTAAGGAGAGATCTATCATAGAAATAGTTTCTTTCTTTTACTTCGGCTTCTTCATCTCCACATTCTCTGTAAATCTTTATCGTCTGCAACTTTTTTCGAATTCATATTTATGCTACTGTTCTTATGGAGTCATCAAGGTTTGCTGACTTTGCTGAAACTGATCTTACTGAAATTGATCTCATCTACTGAAATTGTCTTATTTGATTCTGTTCATCTTTATGTAATTCCCATACTGTTTCTGTTTCAGCAAAAGCACCTCTAGCATCAAATTTACGGTCCAAGATCCTAATATTCCCAAGGGTTCACAGCAAAGAGTCGATGTAAACAAAAGAAAGCCTGCGAATAGCAAGGTAGTAAGAAACACTATTCTTTTAATAACAATATTGTTGCCTCTGTTTCTTATCTGAATTGTGATTCGCAGGGTGATGGAAATGTCAAAAAATCCCACAAAAGATCTCGCCACCTTAAAAATGTTGAAACTTCCGTCCCATTTCCTATGTTTAATCCTTCAATATCTCCTGTAATATCTTCGCAAGCCGAATCCTTACTTCCTGTTCGTGAGGGCATCGCCACATATTTCTCCCCTATAACTGATCTTTCTGTAGTTGGAATTCCTTTTAATAACCCTGCAACGAATGAATCCTTCTCTTCTCCTGCTGTCAATACTTCTCATCTTGACACCACCTCAACCCCAGTCATTAATCTTCCTCAAATTTCATCTTCGAATGACGCATCTATAGCAAAGAATGATTCAATTCCCCAACTTTCTGTCATCACCACTTCTTCATCTGAATCTCTCCCTTTTACTAAAGAAACTTTGGAAGGAATAGATATTGCTTTCAAGGTTTTATCAGATGTTCTGGATGATGTCAAGAAATCTTCCATTGACCCTATCAAATTTGGTGTCTGCGAAATTTTGAGTTAGTATTTTGGTTCTGACAGAATGATTTCGCAATCATCTTTAGAGAAAGAAGTTGAAACTTTAAAGGAGAATCTCCAAACCATGACCTTGAAATGCGACACTCTTCATCTTGAAAATCAAAAGCTTCAGAATGTCTCACTAGATCGTGACAATCTTCGCAAGAAGAATGAAGAATTAAAAGGTACAACCTTCTTATCTTCCCTTTTTTTTTTTTTTTTTTTTTTAAATCCCTTGTTCGCCCTTTAAGTTTTAAACCAGAAAAGAATAATGGAGATATATCAGCTTGAATCCGTCGCTGAAGAAGCTCGTGTAAATAGAGATGCTTGGATGGATCAATATAACCAATTAGATAACCTTCATACATACTCTGTCGATCAAATAGATAACCTTACCAAGGAGAATACTCAATTAATTCAGAAGCAAAACTTGTTAAGTAGTGAAATATCTCGCCTCTCTTATGCTTTGACTAAAGCTAATTTGGAGTTGGAAACTTTATCAGATGAGAATAAAACCCTATCTCAAGAGAAGCGAATTCTTTTAAATAAGGTGGCGATCTCTTCGCAACAACTTAACGTTTGCCAAAAAAGTATGTAACAATCAAGAACAATCTCTCTGCTCATTGAGAAGTAACAGAATCGTCTACTGCTGAGAGAGACAAACTTATTCAGGGTAGAATAACTTTAAGTGTAAAGGAAAGTCAACTCAAAGATCAATACTCCAAGCTCGAGGAATCCTACGCTTCTCTTGCGAAGGAAAACACCTTACTCATTTCTAACGAAAAGAATCTTCGATCCCGCCTGAAAGGTTTAGTTAGAGATAAATTTGACGATGCAATGGACCACTTGGAGAATAGTTGCCTGGCTTTAACCCAATATCTTATCTCGTAAAAGGAAGGTAGTCATAAAATTTGACTGCCTCAACCATTTCTTCTTTGTTGAGTCTTTTTATGATATCTTCCTCGCGAATCCTTTGCCTGAATAATTTTCTATATTCTTTGTTTTCGCAGAATCTGAGAAAAATCTTCATTCCTCCATTTCTGTTTTGGAGTCTAAATTCGGCAAAATTCGCAAAGAGAATGCATTACTTGCCTCTACTCTTGCTCGTTCTCGCGATCGGGCAGAAAGAAGATTTGATTATCTTGCTTATTTCAAAGATGTGCAAAGTAGGAATCATCAGAAAGCACTCCTTCGCCAAGCTCATCTTAGGGCTGAAGTTCTTGTGAATGATATCTTGTTGTCCAAATCTCTTCCTCCTATATCTGTCGAACCTTTGGAAGTAGATGACGATGAAGTTCCTTGTTCTCCTGATAGTGATTATTATTATGAAAGTGGCGAAGATCTCGCAAATGAAGAAGAAATTCAACCTAATGATGCAACTGTTGATGATAACCCAAATGAAGAAGAGACTAGAGTAAACCAGAATGAAGGAAGAACTGGCGAAAGTGAAAAAGCTAGCGAAGAACATCCATTATCTCCTTCTGGCGAAAAAATTGATGAAAATATTTCATCTTCTCCTGGAAAAACTAACATTGAAATTTGTTTCTTATGTAATTTTACTTCTTTGGGTTGTTTCATCTTTATAACTTCTTGCAAATGGTGTACTTCATTCAACTTTGAAGTGTATTTACTCTTTTATTATTGTGCTTACTAGCAAGAAAGATAATGCTTGTTGTTTAATAATTCCCATACTGCCTCTCATTATCTTTCTTGCGATGAATGATCTGCATAAGTAATAGTTAATTCTTATAAATTTTTTGTTGCCTCATGTGGTCTTATTTTGCCTTCCTAGTTAAAGGTCTTATTTCGCCACCCCTTGTCATTGCGACAAAATCGCAGGAAGTCTTTGCACTTGCATGCAAAAACCCATTGATCTTTCCTTAACTTATTCTTTTGTCGTTTTTGTTGCGACAATATGACAGGCCTAAATATTCTTTCGAAAATAAAGCCCCATGACATTGCCGTCGTGCGACGAAATCGCAGGACGTCTTTACACTTTCATGTATTGACCCATTGATCTTGCCTTATCTTTCTCTTTTGTATTATTGCCTCTTCAGGATTGTCGCACAAATATGACAAGCCTAAATATTCTTGGGAAAATAAAGCCTCGTGACATTTGCGTCTTAAGACACTTATCAGCTCCCTAATGGAGGGTGCCGCCCTTATCTTCCCCCTGGTTGCCCCTTCAAGGAGACGTACCTCTACCATACAAGGTTGGCTCCTCCCATCCGGTCTTAACAATAACCAGTTGTTTTCGCAGCCTCTTATCCCTTTTGCCTATATGGCTTATGGTTACAAGACTGCACCCTAAGTGGGGTTTTCTTCGGGCCGAGAGCAGCATTAGTCAAGACTTGCCAAGAATGGCCGAGACGCTTCAAACGCCCCAAGCACTCTTGGCTCAACCATGTACCTCAGCGCCTTGATCAGATACCGCACTCCTTAGAAGAGACCCTCAGTCGTCCAACCTAAGTCATAAGCTTAGGTTGAAAATCCAAGGTACCTCTCCTGGATGTGGGCTTTATTGACCCCAAATCTCCATGACTCAGGTTCCAGAGGCGGTGTAACCTTTATTTGAGCCATGCAATGTACCCCTTCTATGACGCACTTTAGGTCTTATATTTTCCTCTTGCGAAATTTTGATTTCGCGAACTAGGGTGTACGCCATAGTAGGTTCGCCCCTTTCTAGTATGTCATTAATCTTTGATTATCTCTTGTCATTATCTGTGCGAAATTTTCGCGTATTCTTTCTTTGTTTTGGATATGTATAATTGATAGACGCATTTATGTGTCTAATTTGTCCTAAATGTTTCGTATTGTTGGCACTCGTTTTTGTCCTTATTATGGTGTTTTGTGTGTTTGTAGGTATTTTTTGGAAATAAAGATTGTTGGAAAAATCGGCTCGAAAAATTATGCGGAGCACCCCCGGAGGACATGTGCTATGCGGACTCTCATTTTGGTTAAGGGGCATCTCAATTACTAAGGGGCACCTCAGTTGGGCATCTGCTATTTGCACCCCAAAACAGGATAGGGGGACACCATCTTCTTCATTCAAATTTTGGGTTTTGGCGGGAAAACAAGTTTCACTCCTGGCAGATTTGTCGATCGGATTTTGGATGGGTTAGAGGTAGACTCAATCGCTGAAACTTCATGGGTATACGCGATATGACTATAGAATGTTGGTATGGGTGTTTGTTTGGACAAAATTTGGCTGGAATTTCTGTGAGAAGAAAACATGGCAGTCCTTGCATGGGAGAATTATTTCACGGGATTGCAAGTGTTTTGGAAAGATTTGATGTGTCTGAAGCGTGTTGGATCACTCCTACAACGTGTAATATCATGCTTGGAATGTTTATGCATCATTTCAGCGCGTGAAGAATTAAATCAGGGAAGAAAATATTCCCGAGAATATTTTTCTTCAATACCGAGTAATGAAGAAGTTTATGGAGTTATGGAGGAGATTTCTTGTGCATGAGAGGCTATATAAGGTGTTGAGGAGTATTAGAGTGGGGGACGGAGAGTTTGGGATAGTTTAGAGCATCACAGAGGCGCAAATCGACAACCAGAAAAAAATTGTTTCTGCTGGTGTAGTGAAGAACACGAAGAACATTCAACGCACGCGTGACAGTCGTTTATGCTACAGTGCTACGACTCACAGACAAGGGTCGTAATACGGAAGACGGTCTTAAAACTACAGCAACAACAACACTTTACATGTATCGTTCTCTCGTAATAAATCCGTTTGTAACAATTAAAGTCATACAAATCAGGCTTTTCATCTTTTCTCCCTTGTTCATCATTTGTAAACCATTTTTGAGCATTAATAATGATTTTTGAGCAAGTTTACACCATGATGAGCTAGAACCCATCACTGGGACGACGGAGGAAGCTGTTTTGCACCCATGTGGTAATTCTATTTAATTCCTTTATGACTATTTGCACTATTATAAGTGATTCATGATTTTTATTGATTATTTTTGAATTCGTTAGATGTCGCATGCTTAGTCTTAGGTACTTTAGATGCGTCATGCTTGTGAATTACATATAATTCTTTATAAAATCTACCTTGGCAAAGAATTAGAGTCGATGTTTGTTACTTTATGAGCCTTAATTGTCCGGAATTAATAGATGAACCGCATGAATGTGAGAATTGGTGGAATCCCGAGTCCCAGTAACTCTCTTCGTCTTGTGACATAATTTGTATATTTTTCTTAATTTTTATTATTTTTCTTTTATTAATTCTTAAAATCAATCTCGTCAAGTCCGAGTGAACAACAACCCTACTTACCACTATATAAAATTCGATCATTTTTGGCGCCGCCGACGCGGACTTGTGTATAGATTTGTTTTTAGGTTTTATTTTTATTTTTATTATTTTTGTTCTTTTTTACGCGTTTTGGTATTTCTGTTTGCTTTCAGATTTGGAGTGGAGCGAAAGAAAAAGAGAAAGTGCTGAAAAGAAAAGCAAAGCCAAAATACGAAAGAAAAGAGAGATCCGAACGTAGTAAAGAAGAAAATTTTGTATATAGTGTAATTATTATTATTATTATTTTTTAGAAACTGTAATTAGGTAATTATTTTTGTAATCTTTTATTTTTGGACTTTTTCTTTATTTTTGGACTTTTGGACATTTATTATTTTTAAAACCCTAAGGAAGGGTTAGTTTAAATAAAAACTGCACAGGGAAGGACGACAGTTACGATACTGTCTTGGCCCCTCGGGTTCGCACACGACATAGGAGTCGTGGCCCGAGTCGACCTCAACGGTTCATCCCCGTCCTGGAACGGAGGTAAGAATTCTAAACACCCGCGAATCCCCTGTCAGCGGGTTTACTGGATGATTTTGTATGCATATATGTTGAGGTCTTGAATACGGCTGCTTTATTTTCCTAGTAAAGGGCAAGGACTGGCCATACAAGATAAGGGTTCGGATTTCATCACCGTTCTCTTCTTGCCCGCCTTAGGAAAACGATACCAAACGCGAACCTAAGCTTAAAATACTGACTAGAACGAGACCGATAGGGTAACGAGCTTAATAGGAAAGTCATTCGAAAAATATTGGTTACTCTTTTAAGCATACTTCGAAGTTCATGATGGTTTCTGTGAGTTGAATGCGTGACTGCGCCGCCTTATAATGCGGTGAGGCCTTGGGTATCAAAGCTCAACGCAGCTTCCCTCGCCTCTATTCAACTTACTTTAACTCGGATTGATTCCAGAGGGGTTTGCTTAAATTGTAACGAATTCCCTTTCGAAGGATTAGAAGCTGGTCTAGAAACAATCTAAGTGGAGCCATCATGCTTTTTGTTTGCTAGAAATCAGTAGGTTTGTTATGGTCGAGTCAGCCTTATTTGTGCTTGTGTAGAATTCCCTTGCAGTTAGGATGTCAAACTGGTATTATAATAGCCATCACAATGAATATGAATATCCAACTGAATAATATGGACATCACTCTTTGTATGACCAGAGTGTGAATAGTGGTTGGGAACGCCAACCTTTTGAAGATTATGGATCATACCATGGTGAGCCCAATTACTATTCACATGAATACCAGTCATACGAGCAAAATTCCTTCTCTCTAGATAAGGCGCGTAAGATACTTGAGTCAACGCGTAAGTTAACAGAGTCAACACGTGAGTTTGCTGAGTCAACACGTAGGTTAGAGTTAGAGACGGAAGAAAGAATTGCTCGAATTACTTTGAATTGCCAATACATTGCTTCAAAAATCACCCTTGAAAATGAGGAAAATTTCTATTTACATAATCAAGATGACGAGGTTAGAATTGAAAGCAATACTTTAGATAAGGTTCGACCATCTTCGTATAACTATGATGATGATGATAGTGTTGATGAAGAATCTGAAGTTTTTAGGCGTAGTGATCAGGAATTTGTTACTCCAATTGAGCTTAATAATGATAATATTTCTAGTTCAAATCCAAATAATTTTAATAATTATTCACCTATTCAAAAGGATGAGGATTTGACTAGAGATACCCCCGTTTTAGACGATATAGTATTTCCTTTTGATTACGAAGCCAATGATGGTTTAGAGGAACGAGTATACTTTGAGTCTAGCGATTTAGAAACAATAGACTTAGAAAAAGAAAATGAACTCGTAGAGATAAGTGAGGATGTACCTGACTTAGAAGAATCAATTAACCATTTTCAGGAATCTGATGACCTTGAAATTAGGGAAGTTGTGACTAATCTTTTTAGAGACACTGAAAACTCTAAGTTTGGGGGTGATTATCATTCTCCATGTGCCTTAACTCTTAGAAAGGTCCCTAACTTGGGACTTGACATATGTGCCTCAACCATTTTAAAAGATTATCTTCATACACTTTTTCCTGAACCTAGTTGTGTCCATAAAGAAGTTCAGTTGTTAGAAACCCATCCTCTAGTTGATGTGGTTAACCCAGGCTATGATACCAAAATTGACTTTGTTTTCCCACCAAAAACTTTTCTTTCAATTGTGGGAACATATGAGTTACAAATGTGTCAGTTATTAAGTTTTGAGACTAAACCTAATTACTTTAGGAGATTAGGGTCGACACATTTTTCTATGAATGACCATCACCGTGGTCAACTGTGTGAGTCAAATCTGATTGACTTAGAGGATCCCCAGTTATTCAGGTTAATGTTATGTGCTTCTAAGTTCTTATTCGAGTTTTTCCAGACTCTAGGACCTGAACATTCGGATCTAACTTTTGAGGAAATGCAACCCATGAAAATATGTTATCTAGACCCAGTTATAGAACCTGAACCTAAACCACAGCTAATTGTAGTTGTCTTAAACAGGAAACTAGACAAGGGTGTGCTTTATTTGCTAATTTTCTTGGGATGTTGTAGATTCCTTTTACTTGTGATAGCCCTATTTGGTTTTGGTGATCCGCAGTTATTCCGGCTAATACTTTATAATTCTATGAGGTGACTAATTCCTTCCAATGTCTGGCTGAAGACTTTAAACTTAGCACTTCTTGGGAGGTAACCCATGCTCAGGCAACACAGTAATATCTTTCCTTAACTTTTTTGCTCCAAGTGGTAATAGTTTCTCATTGTTCATGCTTTTAATTTCATCTTTAGAACATTGAGGACAATGTTAGATTTAAGTTTGGGGGTATGGGAGAAACTTTTTAGTTGCAATAAATAAACTCCAGAGACTAGTAATTTATGCTTATTAAGGTTGGCACTAACTAATCTAAGTGGATGGGAACATCTTGGTTGTAGGAGTTGAGGAACCAATCTGATTAGATGGAAACATCTAGAAGAGTCTATTCATAAAAGCACAGAGCTCAGGTGTTAGAAAAGAAAACATGGTAGTTTCACCATATCCTCGTGATGGAAACATCAAAATAATCCTGATCACTTCTTTTATTTTTCTCTTTACCATTGCTAGGGTGAAATAGAGTGACTGAGATACAAAAAAAAAAAAAAAAAAAATTGAGACCAGACCACTAGACCAACCGGAATAAATACAATAAAGTCAACCACTGGTACCCTTGTATATGCCAGCTGAGTTGACCTAGAGTTAGGATTATCGACCACTGGTCCCCTTGTATATGCCAGTGTGTTGATATTAGTCCAGACCAGTATCTCAGTCTATTAGGACAGGTTCACCTTAGTCAACATCATCCACGTTTTTCTCTACATCCATCTTATTAATCTATGCATGTGATTGGTTGACTCCGGTTTATGATGTCCAGAAACTATCTAAGTAGAGCTCTGTCACTTTATATGAATTTTAGTATGCTTGAGTGCAAACTCGTGTACAACAATTGGAATTTCGCATCGGGTACTTCCTCCTGTAGTCAATAAGTATGCCAACCAAGGAGATTCTTTAGTGCCTTCCAAGGTTCTGCGTAGATAGCTAGGGTCTGGAGTAATGGTTTTGTGGGTACACCTCTGGTAAACCCTCCCGAGATTAACTCGGTCACTGGGGCCACCTAGTGAGTTAGAATTTTGTTTTTTTTAGTTTTGCTCGAGGACTAGCAAAAAAATAAGTTTGGGGGTATTTGATAGACGCATTTATGTGTCTAATTTGTCCTCAATGTTTCGTATTGTTGGCACTCGTTTTTGTCCTTATTATGGTGTTTTGTGTGTTTGTAGGTATTTTTTGGAAATAAAGATTGTTGGAAAAATCGGCTCGAAAAATTATGCGGAGCACCCCCGGAGGACATGTGCTATGCGGACTCTCATTTTGGTTAAGGGGCATCTCAATTACTAAGGGGCACCTCAGTTGGGCATCTGCTATTTGCACCCCAAAACAGGATAGGGGGACACCATCTTCTTCATTCAAATTTTGGGTTTTGGTGGGAAAACAAGTTTCACTCCTGGCAGATTTGTCGATCGGATTTTGGATGGGTTAGAGGTAGACTCAATCGCTGAAACTTCATGGGTATACGCGATATGACTATAGAATGTTGGTATGGGTGTTTGTTTGGACAAAATTTGGCTGGAATTTCTGTGAGAAGAAAACATGGCAGTCCATGCATGGGAGAATTATTTCACGGGATTGCAAGTGTTTTGGAAAGATTTGATGTGTCTGAAGCGTGTTGGATCACTCCTACAACGTGTAATATCATGCTTGGAATGTTTATGCATCATTTCAGCGCGTGAAGAATTAAATCAGGGAAGAAAATATTCCCGAGAATATTTTTCTTCAATGCCGAGTAATGAAGAAGTTTATGGAGTTATGAAGGAGATTTCTTGTGCATGAGAGGCTATATAAGGTGTTGAGGAGTATTAGAGTGGGGGACGGAGAGTTTGGGATAGTTTAGAGCATCACAGAGGCGCAAATCGACAACCATAAAAAAATTGTTTCTGCTGGTGTAGTGAAGAACACGCAGAACATTCAACGCACGCGTGACAGTCGTTTATGCTACAGTGATACGACTCACAGATGAGGGTCGTAATACGGAAGACAGTCTTAAAACTACAGCAACATCAACACTTTACATGTATCGTTCTCTGTAACAGTCTGTTTGTAACAATTAAAACTGTTACAAATCAGGCTTTTCATCTTTTCTCCCTTGTTCATCATTTGTAAACCATTTTTGAGCATTAATAATGATTTTTGAGCAAGTTTACACCATGATGAGCTAGAACCCATCACTGGGACGACGGAGGAAGCTGTTTTGCACCCATGTGGTAATTCTATTTAATTTCTTTATGACTATTTGCACTATTATAAGTGATTCATGATTTTTATTGATTATTTGTGAATTCGTTAGATGTCGCATGCTTAGTCTTAGGTACTTTAGATGCGTCATGCTTGTGAATTACATATAATTCTTTATAAAATCTACCTTGGCAAAGAATTAGAGTCGATGTTTGTTACTTTATGAGCCTTAATTATCCGGAATTAATAGATGAACCGCATGAATGTGAGAATTGGTGGAATCCCGAGTCCCAGTAACTCTCTTCGTCTTGTGACATAATTTGTATATTTTTCCTCTATTTTTATTATTTTTCTTTATTAAATCCTAAAATCAATTTCATCAAGTCCGAGTGAACGATAACCCTTATTACTACAACTCAATTGAAAATACCATCAATAATATCGTAATTATTCTTTCATAAGACATTCACATAGATTCATTTTGTTTCAATCATACATCACTTCGTAGTCTACTCTTTCCCAAAACCTTTTATGGGTAATATCTCTTTAAGTATAATCTGTTCCACGGTCTATCAAGTCTATGACCCACATCTTTACCCTCAGGATCCATCAATCTATATGCCCCTGTTCCAACTATATCCTTAATTATGTAAGGCCCATCCCATTTCTTTGCTAGTTTTCCACCACTTTCTCGCTGATATATTGGTGTTTCTCGCAGCACCAAGTCACCTGGTTGAAACTCTCGTGTTTTAACACATTTATTATATTCTCGGGCTAATCTTCGCTGGTAGTTTTCCATATGCTGTAGAGCCCTTTCTCTTTTTTCTTCTAATTCATCTAACTTGGTTAAAATCATATCCGCACTAAGATTTTTCTCCCAAGCCTCTCTCTTTGTTGTGGGAATAATAACTTCTGTTGGTAGCACGGCCTCAACTCCATATGTTAAACAGAAAGGTGACATTCCAGTAGCTTCTCACCTGGTTGTGTTGTAAGCCCATACTGCATTATGCACCTGTTCGCACCATGCTCTATTATGCCCTTCTAATTTCTTCTTCAATATATCTACGATTGTCTTATTTGTTGCTTCTGCCTGTCCATTGGCCTGTGGATATAGAGGGGTTGACTTCCCACATTTTATCTTAAATGCATTGAGTAACATTTCTATGTTCTGCCCTTCAAACTGCTTTCCCATTATCGATACCAATTGTGCGGGAATTCCAAATCTCTGAGATGATTGTGTGCCTAGACATAAACATCATCATTACAATCATGCACAAGTTCAATTGGGTCTTCCACAATATTGGTCATAACGGTCTCTATTTCTTGCAAATCTCCTCATGTCATCAACAAACACATTAAAAGATGCGAATATGAATTCTACCTAAAGGAACAACCTAACGTGTAAAAACCACTAATCAAGTTTAATTACCTAGATGCATTAAGTTCTATGAAATCAGGCCAATCAAAGCGATCGAACGTGGGAAAGCGCACTAATCCGATTTAACAAAGGTTACGATTCACATATGATCATAAGAATATATCTACAAACTATAATCATATTATGCTACTTGTATCCAAGGAATATCACTTTTGCGTATAATAAACCCTAAACTAGCAATAGATGCTTAGAAGTTCTACCAATTTGCAACTTGACAAACAATCAATCAATCATGAAACAATATTTTGGAAATTCGATAAATATGAGACAAAACTAATATATTGAATCAAAGAATCATGCTTTGTGAAATCCAACTATTCCATAACCAATAATAAACTTAGGTACTCATATTCAAGGAGTTCATCACAAGAAGAAGAGAAGTTTCATGTTCCTCAAACCCTAGAAAACAAGTAGAGATAATAATCAAACGTGGTCGATAAAAGATAATAAAATTTTCAAATATGAATGTAAAAATATCTTTGTCGCGAATGTGTTTTACTGTCTTTACTTCTTCCTATTTTGTGAAATAATCTGTAGCGACAATTAGATATCTTCTTTGTCCAGATCCCGGTAAAAACAGTCCCACAATGTCTAAACCCCATTTCCCAAAAGGCCATACACTTGTTGAGGATGTTAATGGTGCTCCAGGTGCATGTATTTTCTTTCCATGTCTTTGACAATCTTCGCAACGTCTCGATACTTGTTTAGCATCTTCATGCATATATGGCCAGTAATAACCTTGCATTTTTGCTCGTATGCCAAAGATCTTCCGATTTCTCACCATCTACATCTTCTATGGCCGAATCCAACACAGACCCATCTTTGTGATTGCCAAAGCATCCCACAATGTAACGCCTTTAACACTTCTTCTCCCTCTTTTCGTGTCAAACATCTGAGTGATGGTCCGTTAAAGGATCTCCGATACAATACCCCATCTCTTAGTTCATAATTTGTCGCAAGGCTCTTTAATTTGTGTGCCTCCGAGTGATGGTCCGTTAAAGGATCTCATACAATACCCCATCTCTATTTCTTGGTGTTTCCCCTTTCATCAGATATGCATGAAGTTCTGCTCTCCAATCTTCGATATTGGGTACTTGTTCTTCTTTTTCATCTTCTATTATCATTACATCTACCTCTTCTTCTTCTTCTTTATTGATTGATGGCAATAGAAGTGTTTGTATCTTTATGCATCTCGCAGTTGGGTCTGTCATCATACTTGAGATAAAAGCAAACGCATCTGCGAGTCTATTATCTTTTCTTGATATATGTCTCCATTTTATTTTTGGGATTTTCGCTGACAATTCTTCAACAAGTTTCCTGTATTTCTTCAAGGATGGTTCATTTGTAGTGTATTCTCCTTTTATTTGATTTAATGACTAGATGCGAATCACCGGTGATTCTCACATTTTCCAACTTCATTTCTATTGCGAACTTCAGGGCATGTATCACAACTTCATATTCTGTTTCATTATTGGTGGATGTAAATTCCAATCTGAAGGAAAAAGCCATTTTGGTGCCCTCTGGCGAAATCAAAACAATTCCAACTCCGTTACCTTCCCCATTTGATGATCCATCCACCAATACTTCCCATCTATTTGGCTCTGTTAATAGATCTCTTGGATTTCCATGTTCTTCTTCCACATCCATCATTTCTTCCACAGCTTCATCATCTTCTAAAGGAAATTCTGCTAAGAAATCTGCAACAACTTGTGATTTGGGTGAAGATAATATTTCATATTTGATTTCGAAATTTCCTACTTGTGCATTCCATCTTTCAACTCTGCCTGAACTTTTTGAATTCTTCATTACTGACTCAATTGGCACCTTTGTCAACACCCTTATTTTATGCGCCTGAAAATATATGCGAAGCTTAAATGTTGCATAAACTAATGCCAAAATTAGTTTTTCAATTTTTGAATAATTTTTCTCTGCGGCATTGAAGGTTTTGCTGATGTAATAGATTGGTCTCTCCACTCCCGCGTCTACTCGTAATAACACAACACTTAATGCGTGCGAAGTTGTCGCAAGATAGATTAATAATTCTTCTTCTGGTTCTGCTTTTTGCAAAATAGATATATTCATCAGATGTTCTTTTATTCCTTGAAAAGCTTTCTCGCATTCATCTGTCCATCTAAACTTCATCCCCTTTTTGAGTATGTTGAAAAAATGTTTACATTTGTCTGATGATCGCGAAAAGAACCTTCCTAACGAAGCTAAGAGTCCGTTTAATTTCTGTACATCTTTTATCGTCGCTGGTGTTGGCATGTCACGAATTTCTTGCACTTTCTGTGGATCAACTTGTATTCCTTCTTTTGATACAATTTAGCCTAAAATTTTTCCTGACGCAACCCCAAAAATACACTTCTCTGGATTTAGTTTGATGTTAAAATGCCTCATTTGTTCAAAAACTTCCCTCAGATCCTCGACATGATCTTTTGCTTCTTTACTTTTCATTAACATGTCATCTACATACACCTCTAACGTTTTGTGTATCCACTTCGCGAACACCTTCTCTACCATCCTTTGGTATGTTGCTCCAGCATTTCGCAAACCAAATGGCATTTTTGTATAACAGTATAAACCTCTTGGAGTGAAAAAAGCAGTATGTTCTTGATCTTCTTCAGCGAGAGGGATTTGATTGTAGCCTTTGTATCCGTCTAGAGAAGATATTCTATCATTTCCCGCTGCTGATTCGACCATTTGTGGAATATCTGGTAACGGAAAACTGTCTTTCGGACAAGCTTTATTTAGATCAGTAAAGTCTATACAAATTCTTATCCCCTTATTCTTCTTTGGAACCACAACCATGTTTGCTATCCACTCCAGGTATTTAGCTTGTCTTATGATTCCTGCATCAAGCATCTTCTGCAACTCTTCTTCTATTTGGGGATGATATGTTGTTGCGATTTTTCTGATTATTTGTTTGAATGGCCTTGCATTTTTGTCAATCTCCAACCTATGACACGCCACAAACGGATCTATTCCCGGCATCTCATCCATGTTCCATGCGAAAATATCTTTATATTCTCGCAACAGACTAATAGTTCTTTCTTCTTCATCTGTCTCCAACTTAGTCCCAATTTTTAGTATTTTGGGTTCTTCTTTGGTTCCAACATTAACTTCCTTTGTTGGTTCCGCCGTGGTGTAACTGGTCTCAGGTTCTCCCATAAGTGTTGGTTCTTTTATCTCCTTCGCAAGTTCATTCCCTTCTTCCGAAATTTCGCTGGGTATTCCTTTTCCTTCCTCTGCTCTTATCATGTAAGTTCTAAATTCTTCTTCTTTCTTTGCCTCCTTCGCCATTTTTCTGCGATTTTTTCTCTTCTTTGCACGTCCTTCATACTGCTTCACTTCAATTTGATAACATAATTTCGCTTTATCAATATCCCCTCTAATTTCACCAATCCCACTCGGCATAGGAAATTTAATGCATTGATGTAATGTTGACGCTACAGCTTTAATTGCGTGTATCCATGGCCTTCCCAACAACATGTTATATGGCGATTCCATGTCCACCACACATAATGTCACTCGTGTTTCAATCTCTCCTAGCAAAATTCGCATCTCTATTTACCCTTTTGGTTTTGTTGTAGATTTGCCAAAGCCATGAATATGATACGTTGAGGGAGACATCTCTTCATTTTGGTACCCCATTCCTTTGTATGCATGGTAAAACATTATATCCACCGAACTCCCTGTATCCACCAAAGTTCTGTTTACCTCCCATTCTTCCATAGTTTTTGCTGATTTCCCTTTTTCTTTGCGTATGGTTACTGTGATTACCAAAGGAGATGTGTGGCTCAAATTTTCTCTTGGTATCTCTGTTGCTGTGAATGTAATTTTCTGTTTTTCCCAATCTTTCAAAGGTGATACCTTCTCCACCATCATGATTTTCTTTCCTTCAAAATCTCGTTTATGTATTCTCCCTCTGATGTTTTCATGGAATTCATTAATCATTGTTTTTGTAATCAAACTACACTCCAACCTTCTGTTGCATTCCTTGACTTTAATTCTCTCTTCCTTAACTGATTTATCGATTTGTTTCATCATTTTCTTGATTTGAACAGTCTTAATAACAATCTTTAATCTTATATGCCAGTCCCTGTTTCTAGCGCCATTATGTAGTTGCAGGAAATCCCACAATACATCCCTCACAAGAATTTATAATAATCAACACATCTTTAAGATTGTTGATGGTGGATTTTCATTTAAGGTTAAAATTGTAAAAAACCAGAAAATCATGCGCTGACATCTTGTAAAAGATAAAGCCATTAATAAGTGTTGGATACTCCTTCACTTTACTAATTCACCTAGAATGGAGCATGTGGAAATAATTCCATTCTGTGAATACATGAAATTCATCCAGGTTGGAGCATGTAGCAACAATCCCATATACCCTGTGAATTTATAGCATTATTAATTAATGCGTGAGCAGCCTTGTATTTCTTGTACTCATTATCAGTGCGGCATGACGACTGAGTGTTGCTCTCAGCAGAGCAACACGAACCTCCAAGCATTATAATGAAAGCATGTACGAAATACCCGTACATGTTGCAACTCTCGGTGTGTTATACTAGCCCGATTGAGAACTCTCGGTGTGTTATACTAGCACGATTGAGCATCCGGACTGTCCGTATCAGTCTGGATATGATCTCGTTCATCCAACCTCACCAGCGTGATTGGATGGCCCAGATCAATTCCATAACCCCAAGCAGGTATGGAATATTCACTGCCGAACCAACGCGGACCCCGCATGGTCGGCCTCTCCAAAATATTGGCATAGCTTGCCAAAACGTCCAAACCAGAGCGTATGGACGGAAAACCCTAAATTAGGGTTTGCGGCATATTACATGTGTCGCAAAACAGTCTCAACCATCCATCTTCGCAGTATAGATGGAGGGCGTAGATGTAGATTCAAAGGTCCCAGAGCATGTCAACACAATCACCGTGGGCCCGCCCGCATACCTGACCAATCGGTCAGGACCAACCATGGTTAGTCATCCCAATTCGTGCGCCCGAACATAGCATGACGCACGGCCGTGAAACCCAAAAATTAGGGTTTTGAGCATCACGAGCGTCCATCTTCTCTGACACGAATAGAGGGTTCCAGATTAGATTAAGCAGGTCCGGTCATACCAGCATGACCACCGTGGGCCCGTCTATCCCCTCACCTGATCGGCCAAGGCATATCATGCCTGGCTATCCCAAAACGCGTGTCCAAACTTGCGTGGTCACACTTCCCAAATTGCAAACTGATCTCGACCACTCAACTTCACCGGACGATTTGAGTGGCTTAGATCACGTTTTCATGGGACAGTCAGGTATAGGCGTGAATACCAGTCTACCACCTACACTCCAGACCGATCGACCAAGACCGACCAAGAATTGGTTGTCTTGGAATGCGCGCCTGAAGATGGCGTGATGTGCGGCTCTTGCGGCACTAGTTTTCTGTCACAAATTGATCTCGACCACTCAACTTCACCGGATGAATTGAGTGGCACAGATCATACTTTCGTGAGGTAATGGGGTATGGGAGCCTGCATCGTCATGCCGTCTACACGCATGTACGATCGGCCTGGCCAAAATCGTCTCCCAAGCTTGGATTCGACCAAGCTGAAGAATGATGCCTGCGCACCTCTTCAAAACCCTAATTCCATCAACGGTCGCAGATGAGTGTCTCAAAGATCATCTCGTCCGTCCAACTTCACCGCTTGGTTATACAACCCTGGTCGAGTTAATTGGTCGGTGAGGCGTCATGGTAATCACCACCCATCACTCTACCACACCATGATGCAAGCACTCGCATAAAATTCGACATGATACTTCACAAGTATCAACTTCCGAATAACGCAAGTTATTCAATTTAGCATTACATGCTACCTTTTGTGGGTCCCACGATCCGGACATTCCGGACATCAATCATGTCACAAACTCGGGGATACATACCGGGGTATTGGTGCGGCGGTTTCAGCATGCAGCGTGCAACGCGCCATCACAAGAACGTGTTAGGAAGTCATGGACGGTTAGAGATGACAGGAGAAGTGGGCAAGACTGGTCGTGTAACACCAACACACACCTCCACTACTCCATCACTCCACTTCCTCCACTTCCCACGAGAGACGTGAATAAGGCTCAAATGACTTGTATAAATAGGTTCTCCTCCCTATTTTCCAAACAGAGAAAAACAACACAAGTCCGGCACGAGACAGAAACCAAGTGTTAATACAAAACGTATTCAAACACCCGAGCTGCTTGCATCAATCGTAAGCCTTCTCACCTTTCAAGTCATAAGCAAGCCAACACCTTCACAATCTCAACACCTTCTTCGCTTCCCTCCCTAAGATCAACCCCATCTCCTTCACTTTGTGACCGAAACAAGTCTGGAACGGCAATTTCTTGGTTTAGGCCGGACTTGCACAGATTGATTTCCGAATCTACAAGCACTCACCGCGCAGTGCATTTGTTTAGGGTTTAGATTCATTCCTCATCCACGCACCCCAAATTACCAAATCCGGCAGGAATAGTTTTCACCCATAAACAATTGGCGACCACAGCGGGAGGTTAATCTCTCGGTTATAAAGTCAATTTCTTCAATACTATTCATTCAATTTCGAGATGGTTGGTCTTAGGACCACCTCGACGGTCTCAAATCCTGATGGTTCCTCCAACGGAGATACCCCTCCTCCTAACGGCGTATCTGACGGCATGATCAGGAGATTCCCAACATTAAGCGAACTAGCACGGGTACATGAGATTCACACGAAGAACATGAAGCTAATCAAAGAAGCAATAAACGGCATACTTGATCTCCTCATCAAGATGACGTCAGAGATGAGCGTTCCGGAGACCTTTACACCGGGGACTAATCCCCCTCAGATTAACAGCTTTACTACGAACCAGAGGCCAGCGGATCAGGAAGCGGCATCTCTAGTGGAAAGCTTGTGTGAACTCTTGCACCTCTCGAAGAATCAACTGGCAGAGATTTTTGCGGCAGTTAATAAAATAGCTCTGGACGTACATCTGACTCCTTCTCGTCCAGAAGTCTTAAATGCATCGGAAACATCTGTAAATAATGTTACATTCACAGAGGACGACATGATGGCAGAGGAAGGTCATAACCGGGCCCTACATGTTACCGCTCACATGAAGGATTCAGAGTTCAAGGGGGCCCTTATCTACACAGGAGCGTCTTCGAATGTGATTACTCTCAAGACTCTCAAGACATCCAAGGTTCTCCTAGGCAATGTCGTACAGAAGCTTACCACAATGACGGACTTCGAGGGAAACCAATCCAGCACATACGGGAGAAGCTCCACGGAAAGAATCATACAAGTTCGTTGCGTCCCCCTCCCCACGTGGGCGTCAATTCAGGAAGAAGACCGGCTTGCATCATTGAGGGCTAAAACCCACGATGCATCTTTGCTGACGAAGCATTCTTATCCATCCTGTGAAGCCATGACCCACGTTCACACGAAGAGGGAACGAACTTTTGTGGCGAGTCGTGACCAGAAAGGGAAAATGGTATACCGACACTGCCATTATCAATTAGTAGGGGAGACTATTACCCAGTCTCTCCACCCAATGGAATGCTACAACAGCAACGAACCTCAAGAACAAGTGCTAGATACTCCACAACAGCTGCAAGATGGCACCAACTCCACAACTGATGAGATTGAAATCGTTGAGGAATCTCCTAGGCCTATCTCCATCAGTTCAACCTTGTGTACGGATAAACGCATGAAGCTCGTGGAACTTCTCAAAGAGTACCAGGACATATTCGCTTGGAAATATGAAGAAATGCTTGGATTTAGATGAAAATTGGTCACCCATCATCTACATGTCATACCCGGATCCAAGTCGGTTAAACGATTTGTAGTTCAGACACGAGGAAAATGGATAGATCAAAGTCTTGCATAAACTTCGTAAACTTGAACAAGTGCTGCTCCAAAAACGATCCTCCTCTACCTAACATCGACATGTTAGTAGATGCAACCAGCGGACACGGCATGTTCTCCTCCATGGATGGATGTAGCGGCTACAACCAGATAAGGATGTACGAGCATGATGCAAGTAAGATAGCTTTTCGAACTCCTCTCAGAAATTTTTATTATACCATACTGCCATTTGGTTTAAAGAATGCCGGTGCAATGTATCAACGCTCTATTACGGCAATCTTCCACTGGAGCCGATACCTCAAGGGAGCAGCCTCAAGAAGATAACAATGTCCACGAGTCATATCGAGCAAGATCCGAGAAAGTCACTCTATCAGACAGTGGTCGAGCAAGATCCGGGCGAGTCACTCTATCAGACAGTGGTCGAACAAGATCCGGGCGAGTCACTTTATGAGACAGTGGTACATGTCTATCATGCTATGTTGGAGAATTCGCGCTTTTGGTCATCCTCTGGAGCTGTTGAATGCTCACCTACAACAACATATGCCCTGATAGAAAGAACCAGGCCTGCCGGTAATGAAGAGCCTCATAATATTTATAGGGGCATATATCTCACCAACAGGCGATACAACCTTCAGCCTTCTGTAAGTAGTTCCCTGAAGCAGCAAGAGGAAAACCACCGAGATACAACATCCTACGCGTCCGTCAACTCCAACTCCAGTACCATATGCACGACTCCCACAATGATGAAATAATGTCCAAGATATTCCATATCTGGCTCGACAACAACCACTACGAACAAACCATGTAAACCATGCTTGGGGACTGAGGCTCAGCATGAAGTTCCTTCACCGTCAGTCAAGGAATTCTTCAACATGAGAGAGATGGTCAGTCAAGAAGCATGGAATTCGCAAGGGTAAATCGAACTGAAGAGGGAAACACTTCAACGCTCCCTCTAGCATAAGCCGCTTCAATGGTCTATTCAAGAGCCGCCTCAACACTCTCTCCGGGACCCACGTTCGCTTCAGAATCCTTCTTCAACACTCTCTCCAGGATCCACCTCAACGTTCGCACTAGAAACCACTTTAACATCCTCTCGAGCCGTTTCAACACTCAAGATGCATCAATAATCTGCGCTTTGGTCAAGTTATCTTTGATGTACTCATTGCTCAACATACGTGTCATCCATCCTTCATGAGGGCCCAGCGGAGCATGAAAAACCTTGAAGTCGATAGGAGAAGGGTTATCTTGTGGAACGGATATTTTCATATAGTTGAAAGGGCGCGGTGAACAACTCATCATCAATGTTCGGCATATCTTTGAAGTTGTCAACACCTCCTGAATTGGCACCAGCATTATCCCCAGAAGACATCTCAACAGGAGTTATTTTCTTCATTCTACAATAAAAAAACATGAGTCAGTACTTGTATAAAAACGCGTGAGATGTGTAGTCACGCATGACAGAACACACATTCACGTTGGAGTACACAAGGCTGGTATTGGGTCCAAACACCGGTATTGATCAAGTCACAAGTCCGGTGTTGATCAAGTCACAAGTCCGGTATTGATCAAGTCACAAGTCCGGTATTGCTCAAGTTTTAAGTCTGGTATTGATCAAAGTCACAAGGCTGGTATTCGAATAAAACAGGCGCACGCAGCAGGGCCGGTTTTCAGTCGAAACACAGGGTCGACGTTCAGTCAGGCACGCGGCGGGTCCCACTTGATCCCAGCCCCAGATTGGTCGAAGCAGACACAGCCGTCCCCAATCAAAGCTCTCTCTCCAGAAGAAGGCGTTTCAGCTCCAACACTTCAACGCTCTCCCGGGCCTGCTCCAGAAGCTGCTTCAAAGCTTTCTACAAGACCCACATTTACATTTGAGCACACAAGGTTCATTTTTTTTAAAAAGCAAGCTTGCTCACATCGGGTCCCACGTTCGAGCAAAGCAAACAGCAAGGCCGGTGTTTGGTCAAAGCATCAAGTCCGGTGTTTAGTCAAGCTAGCTGGGTCGGTGTTTGGTCAAAGTAGCAAGATGACACTCGAGCAATTATATCAACCGTACGGTCAAAGTAGGCGCAAGACATGGCCGACGTTTGAAACATGTACATGGTGGTCCCGCGTTTGATCGAAGCATGCACATCTGCCCATGTTCGAATCAAGCATGCTTACATCGGGTCCCACGTTCGATCAAGCAGACTCAGCGGACCCACAATTAACCAAAACAAGCACATCAAGCCCACGTTCGATCAAGCGAGTGCAAGAGCCCCACGAACGAAACAGCGTAATAGTCCATCGAAGCGAGCAAGACCGACATCATGCTAGGGGAACACTCGCACCGGACGCCTCTTGAACGTGACATGCTCCAAGGACAGGATGACCCGTCTCTCCCGGTAACATCTAACTTTGTCTCATAAGATTTGTCTTTAATTGTCACCATCTCATGCCTACCCCACAATGGTGTAACCATTACGTGCTAGGCGGGGGACTTAATGTTGATGGCGGATTTTCATTTAAGGTTAAAATTGTAAAAAAACCGAGAAAATCATGCTACTGACATCTTGTAAAAGATAAAGCCATTAATAAGTGTTGATACTCCTTCACTTTACTAATTCACCTAGAATGGAGCATGTGGCAACAATCCCATTCTCGTGAATACATGAAATTCATCCGGTTGGAGCATGTAGCAACAATCCCATATACCATGTGAATTTATAGCATTATTAATTAATGCGTGAGCATCCTTGTATTTCTGTACTCATTCTCGGTGCGGCTGACGATCGAGTGTTGCTCACAGAGCAACACGAACCTCCAAGCATTATAATGAAAGCATGTACGAAATACCCGTATACAGGTTGCAACTCTCGGTGTGTTATACTAGCCCGATTGAGAACTCTCGGTGTGTTATACTAGCCCGATTGAGCATCCGGACTGTCCGTATCATTCTGGATATGATCTCGTTCATCCAACCTCACCAGCATGATTGGATGGCCCAGATCAATTCCATAACCCCCAAGCAGGTATGGAATATTCATTGCCGAACCAACGCGGACCCCGCATGGTCGGCCTCCCCAAAATATTGGCATAGCTTGCCAAAACGTCCAAACCAGAGCATATGGACGGGAAAACCCTAAATTAGGGTTTGCGGCATATTACATGTGTCGCAAAACAGTCTCAACCATCCATCTTCGCAGGTATAGATGGAGGGCGTAGATGTAGATTCAAAGGGCCCCGAGCATGTCAACACAATCACCGTAGGCCCGCCCGCATACCCGACCAATCTGGTCGGGACCAACCATGGTTGGTCATCCCACGGTCGTGCGCCCGAACATAGCATGACGCACGGCCGTGAAACCCAAAAATTAGGGTTTTGAGCATCACGAGCGTCCATCTTCTCCGACACGAATGGAGGGTCCCATATTAGATTAAGCAGGTCCGGTCATACCAGCATGACCACCGTGGGCCCGTCTATCCCCTCACCTGATCGGCCAAGGCATATCATGCCTGGCTATCCCAAAACGCGCGTCCAAACTTGCGTGGTCACACTTCCCAAATTGCAAACTGATCTCGACCACTCAACTTCACCGGACGATTTGAGTGGCTTAGATCACGTTTTCATGGGACAGTCAGGTATAGGCGTGAATACCAGTCTACCACCTACACTCCAGACCGATCGACCAAGACCGACCAAGAATTGGTTGTCTTGGAACGCGCGCCTGAAGATGGCGTGATGTGCGGCTCTTGCGGCACTAGTTTTCTGTCACAAATTGATCTCGACCACTCAACTTCACCGGACGAATTGAGTGGCCCAGATCATACTTTCGTGAGGTAATGGGGTATGGGCGCCTGCACCGTCATGCCGTCTACACGCACGTACGATCGGCCTGGCCAAAATCGTCTCCCAAGATTGGATTCGACCAAGCTGAAGAATGATGCCTGCGCACCTCTTCAAAACCCTAATTCCATCAACGGACGCAGATGAGTGTCTCAAAGATCATCTCGTCCGTCCAACTTCACCGTCTTGGTTATACAACCACAGTCGTCGAGTTAATTGGTCGGGCGTCATGGTAATCACCACCCATCACTCTACCACACCATGATGCAAGCATCGCATAAAATTCGACATGATACTTCACAAGTATCAACTTCCTGAATAACGCAGTTATTCAATTTAGCATTACATGCTACCTTTTGTGGGTCCCACGATCCACACATTCCAGACATCAATCATGTCACAAACTAGGGGATACATACTGGGGTATTGGTCTGGCGGTTTACAGCGTGCAGCGTGCAACGCGCCAACACAAGAACGTGTTAGGAAGTCATGGACGGTTAGAGATGACAGGAGAAGTGGGCAAGACTGGTCGTGTAACACCAACACACACCTCCACTACTCCATCACTCCACTTCCTCCACTTCCCACGAGAGACGTGAATAAGGCTCAAATGACTTGTATAAATAGGTTCTCCTCCCTATTTTCCAAACAGGAGAAAAACAACACAAGTCCAGACGAGACGTAAAACCAAGTGTTAATACAAAACGTATTCAAACACCCGAGCACTGCTTGCATCAATCGTAAGCCTGCTCACCTTTCTGTTACAAGTCATAAGCAAGCCAACACCTTCACAATCTCAACACCTTCTTCGCTTCCCTCCCTAAGATCAACCCCATCTCCTTCACTTTGTGACCGAAACAAGTCTGGAACGGCCATTTCTTGGTTTAGGCCGGACTTGCACAGATTGATTTCCGAATCTACAAGCACTCACCGCACAATGCATTTGTTTAGGGTTTAGATTCATTCCTCATCCACGCACCCCAAATTACCAAATCCGGCAGGAATAGTTTTCACCCATAAACAAAGATCAACAATCACACTTTTTATTAATTGAGTTCAGGAATTTTACAAGGAGGAAATAAAATCAAGAATACAACTAGTGTTCTAGATTTTCTCTCTCCTCTAAACTTTCTCTCCACTCTAAAAAGATCTCTCCTTCACCTTAAGCCTGTTCGGCTCTTTATATAGGATATTACATAGTGGGTGACAGTTTAAGTTTGTCCTTTATTTTCGGATCTGACTTGCGATATTCTCGCAAGTATACAAGTGTTAGATTTCGCAACACTCCTAAATCTCGCTAGGTCTCCACATCTTTCTCGTGTTTTGGCTGTCGTCATCTGTCGCGTCATTTCTGTAACCAATCTGCGATATCTTCGCAATGTGTTGTATAATGGTTTCGCAATAGTATTGATGTTGCGATATTCTGATCCTACAGGGTCTGTGCTTGATGTTGGTCCTGATCTTCCTTTTTCAACTTCACCTGCATCATTTCTTAAGATTAAAGCAAAATTAGAATAAGAGAATTCTGAAAGCCACGCTGCATCTACACTGATCTAAAGCCAGTGAGACTCTGGAGCTGTCCATGGGTTTTTAGGTTTCTTATTAGAGTTTTTTTGTCCTTCTTGTGAAAGGTTTTGCTGGACCAATATAGAATTTCTCTCCGGATATCTAAAGACAGCTGATTTCTTCAAATACTCTGTTACATCTCTTTTTCCAAATGTACCATATTTTAGTTAGACGCAACTCTATTGTTATCACCTGGTTTGAATTGTGAAACCAAGTTTTACATAGGTCAAGGATCTTAGTAGCTGGGTAAAATTGAATTCTTATTGGATTTGGTTCTTGTTCCCAAACATATTTAGCAAATCTGCAATGAAATAACAAATGTTCAGTTGTTTCTAATTCTTCACCACACGTCGGACAAGAAGGATCAATGTCTTTAAATTTTCCAAATAATTTTGTGTTAGTAGGAAGAGAATTCTGGATAAGTTTCTATAAGAAAACTTTATTGTCTGTGAAATGTTAAATTTCCACAGAGTTTTCCTGAAAGTTTCTGGCAGAGATAAACTGAAAATATATGTTCCTACCTCATTAAGCTTATTATACATTGATTTAACAATGCATACTCTTGATTTTGTCAAGGTCCATCTAAGCTTATCTTGTTTTTGAGTATTTGATTTATCTAAAAAACAAATGGATTCTGCTGATTTTTGAAGCAGTCTGTTGGAAATGAAGCATGGATGAGAGGGAAATTCCACTTTTTAGTGATAAGATCTATAAGATCTGCCACAAGTTATAGAATTATTATAGGGGATATGATACTGAATTAGGTTTTCATTTATACCTAGGACCCCGTTGTCTTCCCAAATATTGATATTAAGACCATTCTCTATTTCCCAGATATTGTATTGTTTAATAAGCTCTTGACCTTTACACAAATATTTCCAAGTCCAGGAACCTTTATCTGGTGGTAAAAAGATGATGGTACCCAAATACACCACAATCTTTAGAATATGAACCTATAAGTCTGATACTAAGTGTGATCGTTTATGCACAAAGTCAAGACAATAAGAAAACTATGGTGTACACTTTGTGTGATCGTCTATGGATATGAAATCGAGACAATACAACAACAAAGTGTTCACTTGATAATAGGTACGGTATTAAACAGAAACACTATATGATCAATATCAAGTGACTAGGAATTAACGTACAAGTGTATTTACTTTAAATTATAATAAACGAATTATAATTGTGGAATAATAAAGTAAATGACACAGCAAGATTTTGTTAAAGAGGAAACCGCAAATGCAGAAAAACCCGAGACCTAGTCCAGTTTTGAATACTCTCAGAATTAAGCTGCTATACAAAATCTAGTGCTAACTTCGTATAGTTGAGACTAAGTAGACTACCCCTAGCTACCTAGTTTCCTCAGTATCCCCGTGCCTTCGACTTCTACAGTTACGCACGTGAATCACCACTCCGTTGGATCGTATTAACAGTGAATGATTAAAATTATTTGGTAACCACTCTATTTAATCTTTGGTAAAAGATATAATTGAGTTGTCGAAAAAGGCTCTTCTATTTAAACTAATAAACTCCTTTGTCTGGTTAGATCACTCCAAACCTTAATTACCGAAATAACCAGTTTTCGGATTCACAATCAACCAATATAGAACTCAAAGAGTAACTATAAAGTGATGTCGATCTTACACAACTAGACAATCAAATCTATCAAATACAAACACGATTATAGTTGGATCCCATCCGATCAAGATGTGTGCACAAATTCACAAGATATGAAAACTAATAAGAAAATCTTCTTCGTCTTCAAATCTTCAATTACCTTCTCAATAACCTGCACAACCCAAACTTGAATCCTCTTGTGATCAATCACACACAGAACAGAGTTTGTTAACAATGGATTATTACAAGATGTCTTTAGATCCGCAAATGGTTTAAAGATCTCGTCGTTACTTTGATCTAGTTTGAGTGACCCTTATGTCAGAAGAGAAGGCTCTCAAGAAGAATCAAACTATGTGCAATCAAAGTTTCAACAACCGTTAGTCAATCAAATATATAATCAAAAACTAAAATAACAATGCAATTATCTAGTTTTCCACCAATAGTACTCGTAGAGCTTCTTGATCCCACGGAAGTCTTTAAACGAGAGATCGTAAGAGATTTTGCCTAATTAGGGTACTTTCCTCTCCAAATAGACAGATCCACCAGAAACAACATGAATGAATTTTTCCTAGCTCTTAGGATGGTTTACAAGCAATGCAAAGTTTGGACAACAAGGAAATTCGAAAACTGAAAATATTCTCAAGATATGCAATAAAGTACCTAATTTCGGTTTTCCTATTTCCAATTAAATGCCAAAAAATATTTTTAAAATCTCTCTTAGGAAGTTTCTATTATTAGTTTAGCACATTAACTAATAAACCTTTTTTAAGGGGATATGCTTTAATCGCTGGTAATTAAAACATATATTATGAAAATCATACTTGCTTTTCAATATTTCGGTTCGGGATCACCTTGAGTATCATCCTTTGGAGGAACAAAAGTAGCAGCTTTAACAAACTTCTGCTGATTGATTTTTGAACTTGGTGCTGAACTAGTTGAAATTTGTTTAACATTCTTCCTTATGTTGCTAGCATTGCCATAGAAATAAGGTTTTTCATGTACCTTGCACAGGAAGTTAGCCGCATCTTTGCATGCAACCTTACAGTGTTTTATCATGTAGCATTCTGTGCAGATTCCAGGTGGTTGTCGTTCATAGAAAAATTTGATCCAACGGCTGAGACCAGCATTAGTGATTGCCTTGACCCCTCTTCGTAAAGGATTAGAGAGATCTATGTTAACACAAACCTCAACAGGAGTGCTGCCAACTGGAATAACATTCTTTGGTTCAATGGCTATAACCTCACCTATATTCCACCTATCTTCGTCACTGCATCTACGTTCATGTGCTTTGGTAACAAAAACTTGAGTTGAATCCAGAAGTGGTGAAAGTCCCAATGCTTTTTCGTGTAGATCATATCGGGGATGTAGTCATGTACTACTAACAGTTGTCTATTAATGCTCCATGTTATTTCATTGATGACTTTGTTGAGGAAAGTCCAGTTACCGAACTTAAAGATCATTATGTTTGGATCTATTTCAACAATCTTAAGATCTTCTATAGACATAAAAGGCCACATAAACTGTATAAACTTCTCCACTACTTCCACTGTCATTCTTTCTATAATCACCTTGCCTATAGCACTTGCTTCCTAGTTCGTCTCTTCGCCATTTTCATTGCTCTCATCTTGCTGAAACACTATAACTTCATTAGTGTCACCCAGATCCAGTGTTTCTTGCTTGAACTTATTGACAAGATCACCCATATGACTTGAGTTACCTTCTTCCATGACTTTCGAGAAGAAATAATTAGGGTTTAATGTTTTGGGTTTACTGAGGGATTGAGAAGTTTTTGACAGGGAAATAATGTATGACTTTGTTTTAATGAGAGAGATATGAGAATATTTTTTTAATATATTATTGCCGTGATTACAGTAACAGATAACATTTCTATGCGAATAATATTGGGAAGTTATGCAGCTGGCTATGACTCCGTAAAAGGCTATAATTAAACAAACTTTTCATTTGACTTTTTTTGAATTTGAAAATGCATGCAAGCGGGATTCCTTGTTGACGTAACTCGCCGAGTTGAGAAAAGGTAGAAACTTCGATTTACAAAACCAGATGGTACTAACACAGATCAATCTTGCAACCAAACAATTAGCAACATTCTCTTCAAACGATTTGATTGCAACAAACGATAAGGCAAATGCCATTAGAGATAACAAACACTGCATACATACGCATAATGGAAACACAAAGATAGTTAGTCACTCATTAAAAAACATGTAAAACAGGAAGAGTTGTATCAAAAACCTGCTTGAGAGAGAAAGAAAGTAATTGAAATTGGTATTAAGGCATCAGAGAAATAAGATTAAGAATGAAAAGTTAGAGAAAACTAGTCATTATAACGAATAAAATTAAAGAGAAGAAGGTGAAGAACAAGAAATGAAATGTTAAATTAATGGCTGAGTTGGCTCATTTTTCGTCGCCCGATTTGCAGAGCATTTGCCTTATCGTTTCAATGAGGCTAGGTTATCTCAACCAATTTATATATAAAACTAGACAATACTCATCAGCTTAGTCACTCACTCTCTCTAAGATTCAAACACCTAGCTACTTAAATCAGGAAGAAGTAATCTTCTCCTATATATATCCATCTAAAACAATTAATTCAAATCTTAATAAGGATTTACTATTACCACTCTAAAATAGGACTAAGGGGCAGCCATTATAAGTCACTTATGAAAAAGCGGGGGTCTAACAACCACACCCAATATTTCGTTCGCTAATCTGAATAGACAAACTCCAATATACTTTCAAGAGAATCAACTAGACAGTCAGACCCAATCTATAGAAAAGTATATCAAAGAGTTATATCTCAATTTCTCAATTCAATCTGCAATCAAACAAATAGGAATTTGCGAGCCCGATTGGAAAAGAAAAATAACTTGGACGGTATCACAAACCAATATCCAAGTGCCAATCAATTCAAAAAACAACCCAAAGGTCGGATTCAAGAACTGATTGAAATTAACGCACAACCTGTGACATTTCTATTATATAACAAAATATAATATGAAAAAGAAATAACACAGACACTAGAAATTTTGTTAACGAGGAAACCGCAAATGCAGAAAAAACCCGGGACCTAGTCCAGCTTTGAACACCACACCGTATTAAGCCGCTACAGACACTAGCCTATTACCAATAAACTTCAGACTGGAATGTAGTTGAGCCCTAACCAATCTCACACTGATCAAGGTACAGTTGTGCTCCTTACGTCTCTGAACCCCAGAAGGATTCTACGCACTTGATTCCCTTAGATGATCTCACCCACAACCAAGAGTTGCTACGACCAAAGTCGAAGACTTGATAAACAAATCTGTCTCACAAAGAAAAGTCTACTGTAGTAGATAAATCTGTCTCCCACAGAAATACCTATGAGTTTTGTTCCGTCTTTTGATAAATCAAGGTGCACATGAACCAATTGATAAACCGGACTTGTATTCCCGAAGAACAGCCTAGTATTATCAATCACCTCACAATAATCTTAATCTTATGAAAGCGAAACAAGATATTGTGGAATCACAAACGATGAGACGAAGATGTTTGTGACTACTTTTAATCTTACCTATCTGAGATAAATCTCAAGCAAATCTTAGCAAAGATAATACTCAATCACGATAGTAGAAGTAAGATTAGAACACGTAACTACAAAGAAAATAGTTGGGTTATAAGTGCTTAATTTACATGTTTAGAATGTCAATTCCATACTTGTTTTAGCTATATTTCTTGCATATTATCCTTGTATTACTCTTGTTTTGTGTTTTATTTATTTCTTTAGGTGAATCATCCAAAGTAAATGGAATCGGGGTTGAAAGAGCTTAAGAAGAATAAAGAACCAAGTTACAGAAGTGTATACGGTTGGAAAACCCAACCGTACGCAAAGTCAGGGACATCTACGGTAAGGAAACTCAACCGTAGGCCTGGGAATAAGAGCACATTTTCTGTCAGAGTTACGGTTGGGAAATCATATCAACCCAGCCGTAGATGAACCAGGTTTGCCAAGGTTTTGAAGGATTTGTGCATAAGGAAGGATAGGTTGATTGCTAATCAAATTACTCAGGTGGGCGAAAGTGCTACAACTATGTTACTAAAGAAGATGCCTGCAAAGTGTGAGAATCTGGGTGGATTCACAGTGCCAATTACTATTGGTGAACGACGATTCGAGCGTGCTTTGCTTGATTTGGGAGCATCCATAAGTGTTATGTCAGCCGATGTTTATGATTCTTTGAATCCTGGACCTTTGAAAGAGGCAAAGATTACTATTCAATTGGCAAACAAGTCCAATATATATCCGAAGGAAGTCGTGGAGGGCGTGTTAGTTCAAGTGAATCAGTAAATCTTTCCAGTTGATTTTTACATTGTGGATATGCAAAATGGAGAAAATTGTTCATCTACTTCGTTACTTCTTGGGAGACCGTTTATGAAAACTGCAAAGACAAAGATTGATGTTGACAATGGTACTCTCACTATGGAATTTGATAAGGAGATCATTCGCTTCAACATATTTGAGGCCATGGGTTATCCTAGTGATGTGCACTCCGTTTTTTCTATTGATGTTATTGATTCGTTAGTACAACAAATATTTGATTTGAGCAATGAAGATGAACTTGGAGTTGTGTTGCAAAATAGCATTGATTCGGACGTTCATGGGAAACCGAATTTGGACGTTGACTTAGTCAAAGATCTAATGAAGATGTGTGGTACTTTAACAGCATTACAAGAAGCTCGAACGGGTAATATCTCTTATATTTCTTTACCTGTGACTAATGAGGTTCCTTTACCTTCTATTGTGCAGGCACCTAAACTAGAATTGAAGCCTCTTCCCGATCACTTAAAGTATGCCTACTTGGGTGATAAAGAGGAGCTTCCGGTGATTATTGCAAAGAACCTCACTGCCATACAAGAAGAACATCTACTTCGGGTTCTGAAAGAGCACAAAACGACCATTGGTTGGACTATTGCTGACATCAAAGGCATTAGTCCATCAATGTGCATGCATAGAATCCTTATGGAAGAGCAAGTCGGTATGTGATGCTCAACGTAGGCTTAACCCCCCAATGATGGAGGTCATGAAGAAAGAGATCCTCAAATTACTAAGTGTGGGGGTAATTTACTCGATTTCTGACAGTAAATGGGTTAGTCCGGTAAAAGTGGTGCCTAAGAAATCGGGTGTCACTGTTGTTAGAAATCAAGATGATAAATTTTTTCCTACAAGAGTTCAAACAGGATGGATAGTGTGCATAGACTACCGAAAGCTTAATGACGTAACAAGAAAGGATCACTTTCCTTTGCCTTTCATTGATCAAATGCTAGAGAGGTAAGCGGGACATTCACATTATTGCTTTTTGGACGGTTATTCGGGGTACAATCAGATTGTTATTGCACCGGAGGATCAAGAGAAGACCACTTTTACTTGTCCTTTTGGTACGTTTGCTTATAGACGGATGTCGTTTGGTCTTTGCAATGCACCTGCCACTTTTCAGAGATGTATGGTTAGTATATTTTCTGATTATGTGGAAAACATCATTGAGGTATTTATGGACGACTTCAAGGTTTATGGTGATTCATTTGATATTTGTTTAAATAATCTTGAACTTGTGCTAAAAAGATGCATAGACACTAATTTGGTTTTAAACTGGGAGAAATGTCACTTTATGGTAAAACATGGAATTATACTTGGCCACATCGTGTCCTCTCAAGGGCTCGAGGTAGACAAGGCAAAGATAGACTTGATTAGAAACTTACAATACCCCACGTTGGTGAGGGAAATTCGCTCGTTTCTTGGTCATGCAGGTTTTTATAGGAGGTTTATCAAAGATTTCTCCAAAATCTCAATGTCTATGTGCAAATTGTTGCAAAAAGAGGTTTCTTTTGACCTCAACAAGGAGTGCAAAGAAGCCTTTGACAAATTGAAGGAATTGTTGACAACTGCGCCGATTATCAAGTCACTAGATTGGAGTTTTCCATTTGAATTGATGTGTGATGCAAGTGACTACGCGGTTGGAGCTGTTTTGGGTCAAAGAGTGGACAAGCTGTCCCATGTGATTTATTATGCATCTAGGACCCTAAACGATGCTCAAATTAACTATTCTACCACCGAGAAAGAGTTGTTTTCTATAGTGTTTGCACTAGAAAAATTTAGATCGTATTTGGTGGGTGCAAAAGTGGTTGTATATTCCGATCATGCAACACTTAGGTACCTACTTACGAAGAAAGAAGCTAAGCCAAGGTTTATACGGTGGATATTGTTGTTGCAAGAATTTGATTATGAAATCAAGGATAAGAGAGGTGTTGAGAATACTGTTGCAGATCATCTTAGTAGACTTGTTATTTCCGAAGAAGAACTTCCGTTACACGATCGTTTTCCCGACGAACAACTATTCTCAATTGAAGATTCAACACCTTGGTACGCTGATATAGTGAACTACTTGGTTACAAGGCAAGTACCTAGTACAATGTGTAATTTTCAAAAGCTTAAGCCTAATAAGATAGCCAAGCAATATGTGTGGGATGAGCCCTACTTGTGGAAATATGGTTCCCATCAAATAATTCGCAGGTGCGTACCTAACTCTGAATTTCAATCCATCCTTGCCTTTTGCCATACTTATGCATGTGATGGTTATTTTGGTTCTAAACGTACCGCTCTCAAAGTCCTTGACAGTAGATTTTATTGGCCCACCTTATTTGAGGATGCATATATTTTTTGTAAAGCTTGTGATAGATGTCAACGAACGGGCAATCTAGGTGCTCGAAATCAAATGCCACTCACACCAATTCTATCTGTGAAAGTATTTGATGTGTGGGGAATTGATTTTATGGGTCCTTTTGTCAATTCTAATGGAAAATTTTATAGACTTCTTGTTGTGGATTATGTTTCAAAATGGGTGGAAGCTAAAGCCACCCCTACTAATGATTCTCAAGTTGTTTGTGAGTTTGTGAAGGAATATATTTTCTCTAGACATGGTACTCCAAGAGTGGTTATCAGTGATGGAGGCTCGCACTTCAAGAAATCCTTCCATGCTCTTCTCAAGAAGTACAACATAAATCACAAGGTCGGTACGCCATATCACCCACAAACTAGTGGGCAAGCTGAAATTTCAAACCGTGAGATCAAATCCATCTTGGAGAAAACCGTTAACACAACACGGAAAGATTGGAGTTATAGACTCAACGATGCACTTTGGGCGTATAGAACGACATACAAAACACCGATTGGTATGTCTCCATATCGGTTGGTTTATGGAAAAGCTTGGCATCTTCCGGTTGAACTTGAGCACAAGGCTTATTGGGAGATAAAGATGTGCAATATGGATTATGACAATACAAGGAAACATAGGAAATTGCAACTTAATGAGATTGAGGAGATACGTAATGATGCTTACGAGCGTGCCCGGATTTATAAAGAAAAGACTAAACTTTTCCATGACAAAATGATTTCTAGAAAGAGTTTTGTTGTGGGCCAAAAAGTCCTTCTATTTAATTCTCGTCTTAAGTTATTTCCCGGTATGCTAAGGTCACGTTGGAGTGGACCTTTTGTTGTTACTAATGTTTTTCCTTATGGTGCAGTTGAAGTTACTAGTCTCACGAAAGGGACAATTTTCAAAGCAAACGGCCATAGATTAAAGCCATATTATGAAAACTTCCCTACGGAGAATGTGGACGTGATTGAGCTTTGTGATTTACTCCCACTGGAGGAGTAGTTTGGAGAATGCTAAGTCGGGCTGAGGACGTTAAACTAAGCGCTAAGTGGGAGGCAACCCATCGGTTTTGTATTTCTATCTTTCTCTTATTTATTTTTCTTCGTTTTTCATATCATATTTTGATTTCCCACCTTGATTTTACTTAGGATGAGTCAATTACATTGAGGACAATGTAAAGTTTAAGTGTGGGGGGAGTATTTTGCATATAGAGTTTTTAGTCTTTTTGAGTTTTCAAAATTTTGCATAAAACCTCCAACTTGTAGAGATTTTAGAGTCACTAGCAAACTTCTAGGTATGTTTACATAGAGAATTCAGACCGACATAACTGAACTTGGAAGTGTTGGGGAACTACGTTCGGATTTCTTGCTTGTTAGAGTATTAAATAATGGATTTAATCATGCCGGTGATGCAAATGAGGAGCAGGGAGAAATGCATTATTAGAGTTGTTGATCAATCATTAGTGGAGACTACCTATTTTCAAATCAACAGAGGCACCAGACCAAATTTTTTGTAGTTGACTAAAGAGCTTTCTTTTGAGTGTGTGTCACCGTACGTTAATTCCGGGTAGAATGGTGAGCTACCCAACCTACCACCAATAGAAGCACTACTCTTTGATCTCTTGAGTGCTAATTTTGTCAATCATAAGGGTGACGTCTATAGATGAAAAACACCTTCTTGTAGTTTGATTTGCAGTTAGCACCATTCTCTCTCTCGCCAACAACAGCTCCATAGAAACACACCATCATCATCAACAAGGGAGAGACATCAAAATCTACAAGGAAAGTTGAAGACGTTTAGGTTTAGAAGCAACAATTCAAGGAAGAGCGAAATATCATATCCAAGTAAAGCAACATATAATGAGCAAATTTTTATATACATGTTAAAGACTTACAAATAAGGAGCGGAATTCTATATGTTAGAGCACTGCTCGGTCGAACTCGCATGCGTTGCTATCTCAAGCATGTTTGTCAATGTTAGTGATCAAAACTATAAGTCTTGATTTCTAGTCTACTATAGCTAAGTCTCGGACTAGGATAAAAAGTGTATTTGAGCTCAAGAACTCCATGGCGATCATCATACAAGACGAAGAACTACTCAAGGAACTGGTGGAACTTCATCGACGAAAAGGTATGTGGAGACTTGAACTTATCTATCACTCAAAATTCTATCTACTATATCTCCTATCTTGAGACAAAAGTCGTTTTGCTATATAGGCTTTGATTATACACATTTGCTATTTCGAGTCGAGTTTATCTTGCCTATCTATTTCTCGAAATATGTGTTAGTAAGCTTTTGCTTTGGCCAAGTTCATCTTTACCTAGTGACGAAATTCATGTTATGTTTCAATCACTTTGAAAATGTCTTTGACGAAAAATAGTTTGTGAATAACAACTATATAACATCCTTTAAGAATGTTTCAATGATTGTAATGAGAGTTTAGATTATATAACCATTGTTGGATATAAGCATTGTGTGGAAACGCATACATGTATTAGTCCTTATTCCTTGAACCGAAGTATGCTTACTTTGTTGATCAGGAAAGCCGGAATAACAATCCGCGAACTGTCGTAGGTTCTCATCCCGAGAAAATCTGCTGGAGTTTGTAAACTTCTTTTGGGAACTTAAGTCCGCGAACTTAGTCCGCGTACTTGAGTTGGTTATTTCTAAAGATGATTATTTGTGAAATTATACTTATATAAACTAAGGAATGCAATTTGCAAACCGTGGCTATAAAGTTCATGAATAGATTCGAGTGAATCAAATCGTTTTTGCTTCGATTGTGTCTTTATACTTCTATAAGATCTAAGCAATTGAACAACTCTCTAACTAGTTCATTTGAGTCATTTGAACTAGTTATGGTGAAGAAGAATATGGTTAATATGAAAGTGCTCATATGGCTAACCATTTTGTTAACTATTGTTGAACCAACAAATGTACATGTTTGGGTACGGTTACACAAACCTAGAAACGTGCATTTCATTTGTGTGTAACAAGCTAAGTTTTCGATCCAATGGTTGAAAGATATTAGCTTGAATCTAATCAGGTTTTCATCTGACGGTGAATATTGAATGCTTTGTTACTAAGCTAACATTGATTGCAAACCCTGATTGGAAAGACTATATAAGGGAAAACTCTAGCAACTGGGAAACCTAATCCCCACACCTCATGTGTGATACTAGTTGTATATCTAGAGTCGATTCTCCTTTAACCTTAGGTTTCTACCGAGACCCTGTAGGTTAACGACTTGAAGACTTCATTGGGATTGTGAAGCCAGACCGATACTACTTTCTTGCAGTTGTGTGATCTGATCTTGCTGTTTCTATCGTATTGAGTACAATCGTAACGATTAGTTTGAGATTGATATCTCTGACAGGCAAGATATAAGTGTAGTCACAAACATCTTCGTCTCATCGTTTGTGATTCCACAATATCTTCTTTCGCCCCGTCGATTAAGATTATTGTGAGGTGATTGATAATACTAGGCTGTTCTTCGGGAATATAAGTCCGGGTTATCAATTGGTTCCTGTTCACCTTGATTTATCAAAAGACGGAACAAAACTTGTAGGTATTTCCATGGGAGACAGATTTATCTATTACCGTAGACTTTTCTGTGTGACACAGATTTGTTTATTAAAGTCTTCGACTTTGGGTCGTAGCAACTCTTAGTTGTGGGTGAGATCAGCTAAGGGAATCAAGTGCATAGTATCCTGCTGTTATCAGAGACATAAGGAGCGCAACTGTACCTTGGATCAGTGTGAGATTGATTAGGGTTCAACTACAGTCTAGACCGAAGTTAGTTTGTAGTAGGCTAGTGTCTGTAGCGGCTTAATACAACGTGTGTTCAATCTGGACTAGGTCCCGGGGTTTTTCAGCATTTGCGGTTTCCTCATTAACAAAACTTCTGGTGTCTGTGTTATTTCTATTCCGTATTATATTTTGTTATATAATTGAAATATCACAGGTTGTGCGTTAAGTTCAATCAATTAGAATATCCAATCTTTGGTTGTTGATTTACATTGATTGACACTTGGATATTGGTCTTTGGTACCATCCAAGTTATTTCTCTTGTATTCAATTAGACTCGCAGATTTCTATTTGCTTGAGTAAGAATTGAATCGAGAAAGAGAGATATAACTGTTTGATATACTTTATTAAGATCGAGTCTAGTCGATTCTCTTGAAAGTATATTGGAGTTAGTCCATACAGATTGTTAAGCGAAATATTGGGTGTGGTTGTTGTACCCCCGCTTTATAAATTGGTATCAGAGCAGGAAAACACGTTTAAGACCTCATAAGTCTGTGTTTGCGGCAATATGATTATTGTGGACGAGTCTATCTCTAATAACGTACCAGTTCATAAATTACCAGATGATTTTCGAAGCTTGAATTCACTATAGAGGACTGTCACATCTAGTTCAGTATCTAAACATTCTCTTAATGTAGAACTTGTTGAAGTCTGGGAAACACGCCTAGAAGAACAGTTGGATGGACTTTCTGATGAAGGTGATTCAGATATTGATAAAGATGTTGATGAGGAAGTCTTTGAGTATGTGAAGGTTTTGAATTCGTTGGAAAAGAAAAAGATGGCAACTTCTCATGTCACTCCTCTTCTGACTCCTCTCTGTCGAGAAAACAAGAAATTGAGAAGATATTACGCATGTGTTTATGTTTCGAATCGTTCTAACGAATCGATCCTCAAGGATTCTGAGGAAAACCTACGTATGAAGTCACTTGAATGTGATAGTCTTCATCAAAAGTAGTTTTTGTTGGAAGAGAAACTTGCAGAATCTGAAGCAAGGTTTAACTCTCAACAAATTAGTTTTGATGACAGAGAAAGCGCTTTTCTCGCTCGAGAAAAACATTTTGAGGCTGATTTAGCTGCTGCTCTTGATAAAATCAAGATGTTGGAAGACGACTTGAAAAAGTTCAATACTAGTTCAAGCAAATTAACCACTATGCTAGGAGCAAGTAAAAATCTTCGTGATACACGAGGATTGGGCTATAAGGGAATAGATGCTCCAAGTATTAGCAAAGAGGTAAAATTTGTCAAGTCTAGTGATTCTTCTCAATAAAAGGTTTCTACTGATGGAAACAGTGAAATACCTTCACCGGCAGTTAAGGTTCAAAAGAGCAAAATATATCAACCTCCAAAATCAGCACACACGGATCGAGGTAAGAACATTCCTTATGTTTGCCACTATTGCGGAAATAAAGGTCACCTGGAAAGGAGACGTCGTTTCCGTATAAGGAATGAGAAACTTCATGATGTTCTTGTTTGGGCATCACAAGAAGTTGTGAAACCAAGATCATATGTTAAGACTGATCCCCTTAACGTTACATGTTGTAACTGTCCAACCTTTAGGGAAAGGAATCAGTGTTGTGATTCTCCTAGTTTTTCCTATAAACGTCAAACGAATCCTTTTCAAAATCATAATGGTTATCAAAAGGATAACTTCGTAAATACGAAGATAAGATCCGATGCTCCCAATTGGAGAAAGACTAACTTTCAAAAGAATAGTCAGTCCAATTCTCGTCCTAGAATTCTAGAAGAGAGTAATGGGAAGAAGGTTCTGGTTGTTCCTAAACGCACTCAGAAGTGGATACCAAAGAAAGCCAATGATGCTTTGAGTGTGAAAAGGAATGATCTTCCATAAAATTCCATGACTATGGAGAAGGCAGTATCCATGATGTTGGAACTTAACAAGTTTTTTGGAAAAATGGAATTTGATGTGAAAGGTTATAAAAACGATCTATTTCATGATAATCCAAAGGTCACTTGTGGTGAGCAAGACATTGTTCACCCCAACACAACTTAATTGTGTTTTAAGTGCATCCTCACCAAGGAATGCCCTGCTATGTATACGGTGAAGGAAGCACGAGAATTGGGGCACACAAATTATGTTCGGTAAGGCTGTAGAAGTCGACTGGATTCTTCCAAAAAAAAAAAAAAGGAATGTCTATAAACCTGAGCAAGATTTGTGTTGATCTATGTATCTTGCTTATTGTTCATTTCTACCTAACTTGATCTGTGTTTAAGTTTCTTAAACGTTTAGGTTTAAAAATAGTAGTTCGGGATGTTTGGTCTTCATGGTACACCTACCTGGTATGCATAACATCATTTAAAATCAAAATCCAGGGGTTTAAGTACGCATACCCGTTTGTATACTCCCCAGGTCATGAAAATTCGTTTCCAAACCAGTATGCATACTTAGCGTCGATATTCGGTAAACTTGTTTTGGCCGTAACTTCTTCGTCCGAACTCGGAATGACCTCATTCTTTTTGCATTCTCTTCCTCTTTGAATTATATTCAAAATGGAGATGAGAATTCCTGAATTTGGATGAGTTAAGAATGGTATTTGTCCTGTCTCTTATTTTTGAGTGTTTTGCTCCGTTTCGTCGCACTTGTTCCACTTCTCTTGGACTTGGGCACTTGGATTATTGGAGTAATACTCTTCTAATCTCATTTGTATCTTTTACATGAATGTTGTTGGGGAATCACAAAGAAGGAAGTTCAAGAATGGACAGTAGTACGCTTTACTATGGGATTCTTGAATGATCACAATCATCTTATGTGAACTATGGTGCATGGTCGTTAATGACTTTGTATGTTCTTATTTGTTAAGAAAATCTTTTTATACGCCTTTGGTAGCTATTCTTGGTGTAAATCCGGGAGATAAAGATTGATTCTACCCTCAAGGACAAATCATCTTATATGTGCATTACAAGTTTGTCTTCATACCTAGGAAACTTCTTATGAGAATTTATTCTTGTTTTTGAGAATTACTTGAGTTTGGAATAGCAATTATTGTGATTACACATAGCTATGTCCAACGTTTTCATCTTCATGTTTTTAGATTTATTTATTTAAATTCTAAATTGTTTGGAAGATAACTTTTGCAGTATTAATCTTTATGGTTTTATATATTGCAATTTGTTATGGGATATTTTTGTTTGCGTCCGTGAACTATGATTGTCCCATACTTGTCAAAAGTTAAGTCTTTCATATGTCGATATGCATGTATTGATAAAGAATGAATGAGCTTTTGACATCACAAAAGTTTGAAGCCTATTATGTCATTATTGATGGAAGATAGGATGAACTTTTGTCTACGAGGATTATGTCTATTCTATGTCATTGTGCAAATAGTGATGGAAAATAGAATGAATCCTTGTTTATTCCGCAGTATTGATCTTCCCTGATCCATATTTTATGTATATATTGTGAGGCTCCGTAAGTTCTCTTATGTTGAGCATTTCCGATTAGATTAATTATGGGTTCTCATGTGGTTAATCTAATTGAGTATTCTTGGATTCAAATTCATATTCGTATGTGATTTGTTATGTCCAAAGAAATCCTTATTTTCTTTTGAAATTAAGGTCGCTCTTGTTGTTCTTTCGGGAATGACATATTATGCGGAGAGTTCTTAATTGAACTTGTGCTTAATTGCCAAATCTTTGTGGGGAGTGCGGCTGTGGAATATTATAGGGGTTATCTTGTATCTTTATAAACTCCTTGATGAAAGCATTTAGCTTCGGCTATATGATTGCATTTAAATAAGTTGATATGTGCTTTCTTTTGGCCATGAAATGTCTCTTTGGAAATTTCATTAGGATCCCGTTTTCGTACCTTTGCCAATTTTATTGACAAAAAGGGGAGAATTAATATGTAGTTCGCACTACAAATGCATATGGTTTTCGGATCATTATGTAAGGGGGAGTGGTTTCCATGAGAGATGGAGTATTGACTAAGGGGGAGTGATACATATCACCATAGTATTGTTGTAGAAGTTGTGATACAATTGAACTTTGATGCTGAATAATAATACTATGACATTGCATAACAATGATTGAGAATTCTTGTTTTCTCATTGTTATAGCTACGAATTTTCAACAATGATGATGCTAAACTTACAACCTTTGGGATCATTGGAGTACTTGGAAGTGACGAAGATTTCGAGTAATGTTGAAGATTAGGCATGTGGAATAGGAGCTACAAAAGTTTATTTATTTATTTTTGTATTCCATATGTATTGATAGTTTTGTCACTAAAATTGACAAAGGGGGAGATTGCTAGAGCACTGCTCGGTCGAACTCGCATGCATTGCTATCTCAAGCATGTTTGTCAATGTTAGTGATCAAAACTATAAGTCTTGATTTCTAGTCTACTATAGCTAAGTCTCGGACTAGGATAGAAAGTGTAGTTGAGCTCAAGAACTCCATGGCGATCATCATACAAGACGAAGAAATACTCAAGGAACTGGTGGAACTTCATCGACGAAAAGGTGTGTGGAGACTTGAACTTATTTATCACTCAAAAGTCTATCTACTCTATCTCCTATCTTGAGACAAAAGTCGTTTTGATATATAGACTTTGATTATACACATTTGCTATTTCGAGTAGAGTTTATCTCGCCTATCTATTTCTCGAAATATGTGTTGGTAATCTTTCGCTTTGGCCAAGTTCATCTTTACCTAGTGACGAAAGTCATGTTATGTTTCAATCACTTTGAAAATGGCTTTGACGAAAAATAGTTTGTGAATAACAACTATATAACGTCCTCTAAGAATGTTTCAATGATTGAAATGAGAGTTTAGATTATATAACCATTGTTGGATATAAGAATTGTGTGGAAACGCATACATGTATAAGTCCTTATTCCTTGAACCCGAAGTATGCTTACTTTGTTGATCAGGAAAACCGGAACAACAGTAAGCGAACCCAGTCCGCGAACTGTCGTAGGTTCTTATCCCGAACAAATCTGCTGGAGTTTGTAAACTTCTTCCGGGAACTTAAGTCCGCGTACTTGAGTTGGTTATTTCTAAAGACGATTATTTGTGAACTTATACTTATGTAAACTAAGGAATGCAATTTGCAAACCGTGGCTATAAAGTTCATGAATCGATTCGAGTGAATCAAATCGTTTTTGCTTCGATTGTGTCTTGTATATTTCTATAAGATCTAAGCAAACTAGTTCATTTGAGTCATTTGAACTAGTTATGGTGAAGAAGAATATGGGTAATAGTAAAGTGCTCATATGGCTAACCATTTGGTTAACTATTGTTGAACCAACAAATGTACATGTTTGGGTACGGTTACACAAACCTAGAAACGTGCATTTCATTTGTGTGTAACAAGATAAGTTTTCGATCCAACGGTTGAAAGATATTAGCTTGAATCTAATCAGGTTTTCATCTAACGGTGAATATTGAATGCTTTGTTACTAAGCTAACATTGATTGCAAACCCTGATTTGAAAGACTATATAAGGGAGAACTCTAGCAACTGGGAAACCTAATCCCCACACCTCTTGTGTGATACTATTTGTATAGATAGAGTCGATTCTCCTTTAACCTTAGGTTTCTACCGAGACCCTGTAGGTTAACGACTTGAAGACTTCATTGGGATTGTGAAGCCAGACCGATACTACTTTCTTGTAGTTGTGTGATCTGATCTTGATGTTTCTATCGTATTGAGTACAATCGTAACGATTGGCTTGAGATTGATATCTCCGATAGGCAAGATATAAAAGTAGTCACAAACATCTTCGGCTCATCGTTTGTGATTCCACAATATCTTCTTTCACCGCATCGATTAAGATTATTATGAGGTGATTGATAATACTAGGCTGTTCTTCGGGAATATAAGTCCGGGTTATCAATTGGTTCCTGTTCACCTTGATTTATCAAAAGACGAAACAAAACTTGTAGGTATTTCTGTGGGAGACAGATTTATCTATTACAGTAGACTTTTATGTGTGATACAGATTTGTTTATTAAAGTCTTCGACTTTGGGTCGTAGCAACTCTTAGTTGTGGGTGAGATCAGCTAAGGGAATCAAGTGCGTAGTATCCTGCTGGGATCAGAGATGTAAGGAGCGCAACTGTACCTTGGATCAGTTTGAGATTAATTGGGGTTTAACTACAGTCCAGACCGAAGTTAGTTTGTAGTAGGCTAGTGTCTGTAGCGGCTTAATACAGTGTGTGCTCAATCTGGACTAGGTCCCGGGGTTTTTCTGCATTTGCGGTTTCCTCGTTAACAAAATTCTAGTGTCTGTGTTATTTCTATTCCGCATTATATTTTGTTATATAATTGAAATATCACAGGTTGTGCGTTAAGTTCAATCAATTATAATATCCAACCTTTGGTTGTTGATTTATATTGATTGACACTTGGATATTGGTCTTTGGTACCATCCAAGTTATTTCTCTTCTATTCAATTAGACTCGCAGATTTCTATTTTATTGAGTAAGAATTGAATCGAGAAAAAGAGATATAACTCTTTGATATACTTTATTAAGATTGAGTCCAGTCGATTCTCATGAAAGTATATTGGAGTTAGTCCATACAGATTGCTAAGGGAAATATTGGGTGTGTTTTTTGTACCCCCGCTTTTTCATTATATCTAAGTATGAAGACTTATTACAAGAGCAAAGAAAATCAAAAGATGAGAGTTATTGAAATTTATGATACAAAGACAATACAAGTTGTGAAGATTCAAGTGGTAAAGTACTTCTTTCATGGCCATGTTAATTTTATTTCATTTTTTGTTTTAGTTGCGATTTCTTCAAAAAAAAAATAAAAAAAAATTGCATTTAGGTTGTTATTTCATCAATAAGGCCTTAGGGAAGAAAAATATATAAAGAAGTTTCAACCAACAGGGAATCGAGGAAAAGAGTTACAATAGTTGAAGACCGAAGACCAAGAAGATGAAGAAGACGAGCCGAAGGAAGGAAGACGTTTCTATTGGATGTTGTGAGAGTGGTGCTATCGTCACTGCCGATTGGATGTAAAGGTGGTAAGTACTCTCACCCTTGCTATAATGGTTGATTTCCTTTCTTAGAGATCATCAGAAAAAGTCTTTTATTTCCCACGATCTTGTGGGGTCTCCAGAAATAACTCGGAAGGTTTCCTTCTCACCATTCAACGTGTGTAGGATTTCTCTCTTCATTCCTACCTGCACACATGTGAGACCCATAAAAAAGACGTCTTATTGAGTGAAATTATCAGAAAATCCTTTTAAGTGAGGCAGAAGTCGAGGCGAAATGCTTATTGATCGCTCTCAAACACGCGTTCTCTCATTCTGGTGTGGTTATTTCTCACTCAACATTTAAGAATGAGAATATGTTCTTTGGTATTTCGAATTTCTTATTACTAGTATGCAGAAACTCTATGTCCTCATATCTCTTTGGATGCTTGGGAAGCTGGAACGCTTTGAAGTTGGAGTAGGTTTTGTGGCTATACCTCTCGTAAGTCCTCACGAGACTATAACTCGTCCACTAGGACATCTAGGGGTTTAAAGGCATGTTGCATTTTCTAAGTTCATCCGCATCCTCGACGACATGGAGTTGTTGTATTTTTGGTAGTTTGCTCGAGGACTAGCAAAAGCTAAGTGTGGGGGAATTTGATAAGTGCTTAATTTACATGTTTAGAATGTCAATTCCATACATGTTTTAGCTATATTTCTTGCATATTATCCTTGTATTACTCTTGTTTTGTGTTTTATTTGTTTCTTTAGGTGAATCATCCAAAGTTAATGGAATCATGGTTGAAAAAGCTTAAGAAGAATAAAGAACCAAGTTACAGAAGTGTATACGGTGGGAAAACCCAACCGTACGCAAAGTCAGGGACATCTACGGTGAGGAAACTCAACCGTAGGCCGGGGAAGAAGAGCACATTTTCTGTCAGATTTACGATTGGGAAATCATATCAACCCAACCGTAAATGAATCAGGTTTGCAAGGAATTGTCAGAGTCAGAGTTACAGCGAGGAAAGCAAGTCGTATGCAAATCCAGGGAAGCTTACGATTAAGAAAGCATTCTCAACCAAACCGTAGAAAAAAATGAGAAGATATGAAGGATTTGAGGATACCATCTTGTAGAGGACGACGATACAAAAAGAATGCAAAAAGAATAAGCTTAATTGGACGTCGGATGAAGAAGTTATGGCCAAAATGGTGAAGGGATGTAAAAGAGGAGATTCGGAAGTACCTACGGTTGGGTTTCCCAACCGTACGCAAACACAGATGGACCTACGGTTTGGAAACTCAAAATTCCCAACCGTAGGTAAATCCATGGGATATTAAGGTAGGGAAACATGAAAAAACCCAACCGTAGCCAGGTGCTGAAGGTGCGACTTTTGACTTCTAAAATGTGCAAAACCCGATCCCGGACGGATTCTAAACCCTATATTTCGCGGGTACTATATAAGGAGAGCCTCAAAACATTAAGATATCATCTTTTACATTATTTTTCAAGTCTTAGAGGAGAGAAACAACATAACGGAGGAAAAGCTAGGGTTCGGAGCGGTTCTCATCAATCGTAACGATTTCTTCTCTAGTTTATCAATTGTATAACATGGATGCTCCTACATCCATGAGTAGCTAAACCCATACTTGATTGAGGATGAATTCTAAGTTCTAGACTTGATTTGGTTTAATATATGCATCTAGTTTGATTTCTTCATATGATTATCGTTTGTTTCTACTTTGACTAAAGTTTATGATTGATAAATTGATTGCTCTAGGTGGCCAACTATAGTAGTTTATTGATTGATCTATTGCTAGTACTAAATGGTTAGGATATCCGTGTAATTGTTGAAAATCCTTACACAAGTAGAAAATGTGAGACCTTGCAGAGGGATTCTGTGGAGCAATCACGTGTAGAACAACATTAGAAAGTGGACCTTGCACTAAGAGTCTAACTACTAAGATTAACCTAAGTCATAAAACATAAAGCATTCGACCAAGTTACACCTTGAGTGCGCTACTACTTGGTGGCTTGGATGAATAGAATCGATATCGAGCGCTTCGGTATCCGTTTCTACTTTGTGAAAGTTTATGATTGATAAAAAGGACTTTAGGGGGTAGCTAGTACTAAATGGTTAGGCGTGTAATTGTTTGTAGGTGAAAATGGTTTCTGCTGATTTAGAACAACATTAATTTTGGGTGTACGGGTGAGAAACAATTTAAACCCTAAACAATGTATGCAAGGGAGTACTTTAGATTCGAGAGATCAACTTTAGATTCGAGAGATCAATCATGTTTGCACAAGTCCGGCCTAAACCAAGAAATGGTCGTTTCCGGACTTGCTTCGGTCACAAAGTGAAGGAGAATGGGTTGGTTTTGGGGAGGGAAGCAAGGAAAGTGATGAGACCGAGAATAGTTGATTCGGAAGAGTAGTTGTGTTACTACGACTTGTATCAGAAAAGTGGGAAGTCTAACAAATGGTAAGCTAGCAAGTATTTTCTGAGTGTTGTGTATTCCCGAATGAACTTGTTGTTCTGTGGAAATAGGTAAGACCTATTTATACAAGTCGAAGTGAAACGTACCCTGGTCTTATTAAGGAATGGAAAAATGGGTAAGTAAATGGGAGGAGGTGGTAACCGTATGCATGGTATTGATGTTCCATAAAATCGTTAACGTATAGAATTGATGTCCCATGAACGTTTCACCTTTAACTCCCTGTATTTACTAACCGCCTCACCCTTATGACACTTCCTTATGACGGGCGTAGTGTACGCCGCACGCTGTAAACCGCTAAACCAATACCCAAAGAGGATCCCCCAGTTTGTGATATATGTTGATGTCTCGAATGTTTTTGTGGAAAACATGTAGCATGTTGTTCTTGCCTGGCAAGTCGTACTTGGGAGACTTGCTAGCTTGGTGACCTTCGACGGTCGAGATTTTGCATCTCAAGAGGAAAGATAGTCGTTGATCGTTGCACGCTTTCGTTTTGGTAGCCGCGTAGGGAAGGCCAGCATGGTGGCGCGGCTAGGTTGGCATGCCGTTGGCATGGCATGGTTTGGCGTGGCCAAACTTAGGTTTTCGGGCCAAAGGTTACCATGCGTTGTCCGGTAACCTTGGATGGCTAGGATTTTCTCTGGGGATTGAAGGGGGACCGTCGATTGTCGCACGCCTTTGTTTTTGGTAGCCGCGTAGGGAAGGCCAGCATGGTGGCGCGGCTATGTTGGTTAGGGCCAAGGCAGGGTGTGGTTTGGCTTGGCATGGCGGGGCCAATGGTTTTCCATGGGCACATGGTGCGGCTAGCTTGGCTAGGGCCAAGGCAAGGCGTGTTTGGCTTGGAATGTGGGGCCAAGGGCTTGCCATGGGCGCATGGCGTGGCTATCTTGGCTAGGGCTAAGGCAAGGCGTGTTTGGCTTGGCATGCGGGGCCAAGGGTTTTCCATGGGCGCATGGCGTGGCTAGCTTGGCTAGGGCCAAGGAAAGGCGTGTTTGGCTTGGCATGTGGGGCCAAGGGTTTGCCATGGGTGCATGGCGTGGCTAGCTTGGCTAGGGCCAAAGCAAGGCATGTTTGGCTTGGCATGTGGGGCCAAGGGTTTGCCATGGGAACATGGCGTGGCTAGCTTGGATAGGTGCGGTTTGGTTTGTCATGTGGAGCCAAGGGTTTGCCATGGGCGCATGGCGTGGCTAGCTTGGCTAGGGCCAAGGAAAGGCGTGTTTGGCTTGGCATGTGGGGCCAAGGGTTTGCCATGGGCGCATGGCGTGGCTAGCTTGGCTAGGTTCGTGACCAAGCTAGGGTTTTGGGCCAAAGGTCGTTTGGTAACCTCGGACGGCTAGGATTTTCTCCTGGGATTGAAGGGCGACCATTGATTATCGCACGCCTTCGTTTTCGGTAGCCGCGTAGGGAAGGCCAGCAAGGTGGCGCGGCTAGGTTGGCATGGGGCCATGACAAGGTGCGTTTGGCAAGGCGCGGTAGGTGTGGCTAACATGGTTTGCCATTGGCATTGGGTGCGGCTAGCATGGTTGGCATGCCTTGGCGCGGTAAATGTTTGGCACAGGGGTGTGGTTTGGCTTGGCATGGCAGGGCCAAGGTTTTTCCATGGGCACATGGTGCGGCTAGCTTGGCTAGGGACAAGGCAAGGCGTGTTTGGCTTGGCATGTGGGGCCAAGGGTTTGCCATGGGCGCATGGCGTGGCTAGCTTGGCTAGGTGCGGTTTGGCTTGGCATGTGGGGCCAAGGGTTTTCCATGGGCGCATGGCGTGGCTAGCTTAGCTAGGTTCGTGACCAAGCTAGGGTTTTGGGCCAAAGGTTGTTTGGTAACCTCGGACGACTAGGATTTGCTCCTGGGATTGAAGGGCGATCGTTGATTGTCGCACGCCTTCGTTTTTGGTAGCCACGTAGGGAAGGACAGCAAGGTGGCGCGGCTAGGTTGGCCTGGGGCCATGGCAAGATGCGTTTGGCAAGGCGCGGTAGGTGTGGCTGGCATGGTTTGCCATTGGCACTGGGGTGCGGCTAGCATGGTTGGCATGCCTTGGCGCGATAGGTGTGGCTGGCATGGTTTTTCATTGGCACAGGGGTGCGGCTAGCATGGTTGGCATGCTTTGGCGCGGTAGGTGTGGCTGGCATGGTTAGCCATTGGCACATGCGGTGTGAGAATTAGGGTTTTGGCCTGTCGAAACCCTAATCAGCATTAAAAAAGGTACCCTGGTAATTTTCTCAGACAAATTAAAGGGTTCAATAAATGTGCTTGGTTTGGACATTATTACTCAAGTTCTGTGACGTCACTGTCTGACTAGGGTTTTACGATTTTATCCCTAAGCTAAAAACCACCATCAACATTAAGTCCCCTGCTTAGCTCGGAACAGGTGCCTTGTTGCGAGGTAAGCATATGATGGTGACAGACAAGGACGGAATCAAGATGTAAAGCATTGCAAAGATGGTCAGGAAAATCCGACTAACCTTTTTGAGGGGTGAAGAGAGTTCTTGATTCCGGTGTTGGCGGCCCTGCGTAAGTTGTACGGGGGATGCAGACCGTGGAGTGGTGAGACGAAATTTGCTGGCTTGGTCTGGCTGTACATCACCGAGGCAAAGCGGGCGCGGTCTTGGAAAGGCAAGCATGGTGAATGGCTTGACAAGGTTGCTATTTGTGGTAAGGAGAGTTCATGATCCCGCGTTTGGCAGCCTTGCCTATATTTTATTTGTGTATACCGTGAAGCGGTGAGGTGAGAGACGTCGACTTAATCTGGCTACTCATCGTCTTGGCTGGGTTAGGGAACATCATGATGCTGGCTTAACGAGTTTTTGGTGTCGGCGTTGCAAGCCATGGCATGGACAGCCTGGCATGATAGGGCCTGCGGTAATGGAGTGGACGGCTTGGCATGGTACGGCCATGGCAAGGCGCGGTTTGCTTGGTGATTTGTCTTCAAGGCGTGTACGGACGGTGTGGCATGGTGGGACCAAGACGTTGCGCGGTTAGCTTGGTGATTTGCCTTCAAGGGCCCAGCTGCCTCTTTTCCTTACTTGGCTCAAACAGGAAGTTCTTTTCTCTTCAAAAACCCGAGAGTGTTATGCCCACAAAAGGGGCGTTACTCCTTCTGCTTAGGTTACGTTACCGGTTTTGCTTCCGAATCTCAGTGCTGGCGGCGGGAAAGCAAAACACGAGCTAGCGTGTCTCAAACACTTTCTTCCATGTTCTCTCACCAAACCCTAATTATTTTGCACAGCCAGGCATGAGGCTTCCCCTTATATTGACTGGTGGGATGAAGTTTAATTAGGATCGGATATCATGCCTTAACTCACGGCTAGTATAAAAACTTTCCTTTTCGGGACTGCATCGTTCTGCTGAACATAAAAGATGATCTTGAACCCTCCATTCGCATAGTTCGTCCGCGCCCATCCTCTTCACAGGTATCGTCTCGTGTTTTCTTCCGATTCTCATTTTATCCTCTTTCTTATGTATGTTGTTAGTATAGATGGGGTGAGAACTTGCCCACTTTATCTGTTCTTTGTAGTGTATGATGGGATCCTCCAGAAACAGCCATACATTTAATTCTTTGGAGAAAAACTTTGGAATCGGCGAAGACCAGTTTTCTTCTCATGAGGAGGCATTAGGTAGAATCGAATCTCTGTTCCATGAAACTGGTGGAATTATCAAGAACCTTCCTTCTATCTATCTCGGTGAAGTGCGGGCGCGTGTTCGGAATTTCTTGGGTTCGGTAAACATGGAGGAGGAATGGGAAGGTGGTGAAGAACCCTGGTGTGTTGAGAAGCTCCAGTGCAGCAAAACTTTTTCTCGGTCCAGTGCTAGGGCGGATCGGTCTGCTCCTAGTTTGAAACAACGGAGAACTGAGCCTGTGGGATTTTTAGAGGAAATCCAACGTAACTTCTTCGTTCAGGACGGTGTTATAATTCTCGATCCTGATGCAGATGAATCAAGAAATCTTCCTCGAGAGGTCGCTGAGAATACCTTTGAGGAAGACGCTGCGTTTGACAAGGCTGAAGCAGCTTTCAGAGTTGGCATCGGAGATGTCGTCGGCGACATTGGGGGCGTCATGGTGGCATATGTTGGACCCGATTATTGAAGCGGGTGCCGGAAAAGAGATGGACGTTGTTCCGCTTTGAGGTTGCTTCGGGATGGGATGTTGAGGTTGCTGCTACTAATGCCGTCGAATGGAATCTTTGCTGCCCGAGAGATTGTTGGGGAAAGTGCTTGAAAATAGCCTTGACCGAGGGGACTCGTGTTCCATCTTTCGATGACTAGTTTCTCCATTTCATCGTTCCTGTTTGTTGCTTAGTCGTCTTGATTTTTTTTTTTTGTAGACTCATCTTTACCTTCTTCTTCGCCAATTAACGTTCCGCCTTTTCTTTTTCTTTTTGAATAATTGAATAAGGTATTTCTGGTTGTGATATGATGGCCAATGGCTTTTTCAAAGGTTTTGGGTTAGTTGGATGTATTTCTCTGAGATCAGGAAAACCCATTCGGAAAGAGATGTATGTTTTTTTTTTAATGAAAAAGAAATTTAGGAGAAGAATACAAACGGTGTATTCATCTTGGGGAAATACATATATCAAGAGAAACTGTCGAAGGAAATACTAAAGGGAGAGTGGTTGGAAAAGTACAGCATTTTAGGGATGGGAAAGCTTGAGCCATCGCGAGTGGACTATCACGCCTTCCGGATTGTCTGTGTTGATGAGCTTGCCGTATCCTCCAAAAAAGAACGTCTGCCACCAGATACGGCTCGTCTTCTCTTTCATCAGGAGAACCAATTCGAGCAGCTATTTTTACCGTCATCTTCCCAACTTGAAACGAGTTTACCTTAATCACTATATCTCCGATTGAAAACGGGTTCGGGCGTTGTGTAGCCGTTTGAATCTTGGCCACGTCGGTTTTGGTGGCTGCTTCTAAGTTTCTTGCAAAGTGTTTGAATAACCCAGCACCCCATTCACATCTCTTGACGGTGTTTGTGCCATTAATTGCTCCGAGTCCCCATGATAGAATAGGGGAAGAAATGACTGGTCGTAGAGAAGAACGCTCGGCCAGGCTTACTTGCGTTTGAGTTAGCGCCAACAAGTCTTCTCCTGGCGTCCGGGTTCCCTCGGTAACTCGTCGATGCAGCAGCAAGTGGGACGTTTTGTTGGAGATTCTTTCAGGCGTTGTCATTGGTAGAGGGGATGTACCTAATTTTGCCTTGTCGAGTACCCATAAGTGCCCCAATATCATGTCGTAACCCAGCTCTTTGACAATGTGGAATCTGCTATGCGTTATAGCGTCTCCTATCTTGACCTCGAGGTTGATGTAGCCATGCGCGTTCAAGACTTCTCCTCCCGGGTTCTTAATCACAGACGGGGAATGGGTAGCGTCTTGTTTTGTAAATCCCGCAGCTTTCAGTGTCTTGAAAGTAATAATGTTCAAGTCAGAGGCCGCATCGATGAGTGTGTTGTCGAATTCAATATCTCTTAAATGGGATGTGGTCAGCAGTCCCCAGTTGCCTCTTTCGATTCCGCCCGCTGGGAAAGCTTGGGCCCTTGGCGCTGTTTCCATGGAGGGAAAAAGTCGTTTGCCCGACACAACACGATTGAGAGCCGCGAAAATATCTTGGCGCTGCACCTTGGAAAGGTAGAGAATTTCGCATACGTGCTGCATCATGGATTGTACGGTCTCGTGCACGGAGTCCCCAGAGACCCCGCAATTCCTTACTGGAAGTGGGTCTCGATGTACTCCCTCGTTTCCTAATTGGAGCTCCCCTGCTTCTAGCTTTTCTTTGAAGATACGCTTCAGTCTGTTGCAATCACTGGTTGGGTGGTGAACAAATCGTGGTAGTGGCAGTATTTGGGGTTCGCCATCTCAGCCTCAGTCGGTGGGCGTCTGGGAGGTGGCAGTCTGATAACATCATCTTGAATCCATGCTTCTAAGAGATCAATCACCTCCTCGATGGGAAACAGGAATTCCGAGGCATTCCCTTCGGTTCTGTGATGACGCATGAGAGATTTAGCGGCGGCCTTCCGTGGCGGAGTTGCCCGTTGTGCCGGTGCTTCACATTTAGGCTGATGGTCCGCAACTGGGGCCTTCCTTTTCCCTCTCTCGTTTACTACATTCACAGAGGAGGGGCCAGCGTTAAATTGCTTGCTGGTGAGGCGCCTATTCCCGCGAGTTTCGCATATGTCTTCGGTTCGAGTCGGTCTAGTTCTTTCCAGTAATATTGGTGCTGTTGTTGTGGATCGTCTGGAAGCTTCATGGAGTTCGGAGAATGTCTGGAAACGTAAGTTCTCTCGCAGGGCGCGGTAAATAGGAGCCATACCATTGATGCACGTGTTCACCATCTGTTGTTCTGTCACGTTTGGGTCATGACAGTCCAGTGCTTGAACCCTGAATCTCTTAACAAAATCATTCAGATGTTCATTGTCCCACTGGTACATTCTTCCTAGGTCTGAGAAAGTAACTTGTTCAGACACGAAGAAGTACTTCTTGTAAAATACGGTAACCATGTTATCCCAATTGGGGATATTGTTCAGCAGGATGTTGTTGTACCATGTATACACCCTTCCGGTAAGTGATTTTCAAAACTCCCTCAGACGAAGAACGTGATTGTATTCATGCTCGCCTAGGGACTCCAAAAAGCGGGAGACATGCTCACGTGCATTTCCGGTGCCATTCTACAGAGTGAATTGAGGAGAGGAGTACCCTCTTGGAAGAGGGATTCTTTGTATTTCAGTTGGGTAAGGAGGTTGATGCTGGTGCATGTCTACTTCATCTTTCTTGACTCGGTTGCGGAGAAGTTGCTCCAGATACTCTCGCGTAACGAAGTTGGACGGCTGGATTCTTTCAAATGGGGTTCTAGCGCGAATCTCCTCGTCCGCAGAGACGTGTTCCGCCGAGGTGCTAGCGTCGGGGGTGTTGGAGGCGTTTCTAAACGGCTCTGGAGGGCGTGACTCAGGTGGTAGCCGCTCTGATAGGGCCTTGAGAAAGGAGAGTACTTCTTTCTGTGTTGAAACCATATCCATCTGGGCTCTAGCGAGAACTTCCTGTCGTTCCATCAAATCAGCGATGGTGACATAGGGTCGGCTTCCTCTGGTTCCTCCGGTTTCTCGTCCCGTCGGTGGGGTAATTGGAGTCTTAGTGGTGGTTGGAGGTGCCATGCTTGACGAAGCGTTAGGAGCGGTAGCGGCGGCCCTGGCTCTGGTGACCGGTGGCGTAACGCCCGAAGGGGTGCTTTCGCCACTGCCGTGGTTAGTAGGTTGTGCAGGGAAATTAGATACGGCGGCAGCTCTGGCCCTGGTGATCGGCGGTGTTACACTCGAAGGAGTGCTTTCGGTGTTACCGTGGTCAGTAGGTGACACGGCGACGTTGTTGGAAGTAACGTTAACACCAGGGATGTGTTCTGTGCTGGTGTTCTCGGCAGCTGATCCGGATCTGAGTTCTACCATGTTGGGATCGGTGTTTGAAAAACGAAATCAGGAATTGAAAGCTGATATTATAACCGATAGATCAATCTCCCACTGTGGTCGCCAATTGTTTGTAGGTGAAAATGGTTTCTGTTGATTTCAGTAATTTTGGGTGTACGGGTGAGAAACAATTTAAACCCTAAACAATGTACTGCAGGGGAGTACTTTAGATTCGAGAGATCAATCTGTACAAGTCCGGCCTAAACCAATAAATGGCCATTCCAGACTTGCTTCGGTCACAAAGTGAAGGAGAATGGGTTGGTTTTGGGGAGGGAAGCAAGGAAAGTGATGAGACCGAGAATAGTTGATTACGGAAGAGTAGTTGTGTTACTACGACTTGTATCAGAAAAGTGGGAAGGCTAACAAATGGTAAGCTAGCAAGTATTTTCTGAGCGTTGTGTATTCCCGAATGAACTTGTTGTTCTGTGGAAATAGGTAAGACTTATTTATACAAGTCGAAGTGAAACGTACCCTGGTCTCATTAAGGAATGGAAAAATGGGTAAGTAAATGGGAGGAGGTGGTAACCGTATGCATGGTATTGATGTTCCATAAAATCGTTAACGTATGGAATTGATGTCCCATGAATGTTTCACCTTTAACTCCCTGTATTTACTAACCGCCTCACCCTATGACACTTCCTTATGACGGGCATAGTGTACGCCGCACGCTGTAAACCTCCAAACCAATACCCAAAGAGGATCCCCCAGTTTGTGATATGTGTTGATGTCTCAAATGATTTTGTGGAAAACATGTAGCATGTTTTTCTTTCCTGGCAAGTCGTACTTGGGAGACTTGCTAGCTTGGTGACCTTCGACGGTCGAGATTTTGCATCTCAAGAGGAAAGATAGTCGTTGATCGTTGCACTCCTTCGTTTTGGTAGCCGCGTAGGGAAGGCCAGCATGGTGGCGCGCCTAGGTTGGCATGACGTTGGCATGGCATGGTTTGGCGTGGCCAAACTTAGGTTTTCGGGCCAAAGGTTACCATGCGTTGTCTGGTAACCTTGGATGGCTAGGATTTGCTCCGGGGATTGAAGGGGGACCGTCGATTGTCGCACGCCTTTGTTTTTGGTAGCCGTGTAGGGAAGGCCAGCATGGTGGCGCGGCTATGTTGGTTAGGGTCAAGGCAGGGTGTAGTTTGGCTTGGCATGGCGGGGCCAAGGGTTTGCCATGGGCACATGGTGCGGCTAGCTTGGCTAGGGCCAAGGAAAGGCGTGTTTGGCTTGGCATGTGGGGCCAAGGGCTTGCCATGGGCGCATGGTGTGGCTAACTTGGCTAGGGCCAAGGCAAGGCGTGTTTGGCTTGGCATGCGGGGCCAAGGGTTTTCCATGGGCGCATGGCGTGTCTAGCTTGGCTAGGGCCAAGGAAAGGCGTGTTTGGCTTGGCATGTGGGGCCAAGGGTTTGCCATGGGCGCATGGCGTGGCTAGCTTGGTTAGGGCCTAGGCTAGCGTGTTTGGCTTGGCATGTGGGGCCAAGGGTTTGCCATGGGCGCATGGCGTGGCTAGCTTGGCATGTGGGGCCAAGGGTTTTCCATGGGCGCATGGCGTGGCTAGCTTTGCTAGGTTCGTGACCAAGCTAGGGTTTTGGGCCAAAGGTCGTTTGGTAACCTCGGACGGCTAGGATTTTCTCCTGGGATTGAAGGGCGACCGTTGATTGTCGCACGCCTTCGTTTTTGGTAGCCGCGTAGGGAAGGATAGCAAGGTGGCGTGGCTAGGTTGGCATGGGGCCATGGCAAGGTGCGTTTGGCAAGGCGCGGTAGGTGTGGCTGGCATGGTTTGCCATTGGCACTGGGGTGCGGCTAGCATGGTTGGCATGCCTTGGCGCAGTAGGTGTGGCTGGCATGGTTTGCCATTGGCCCAGGGGTGTGGTTTGGCTTGGCATGGCGGGGCCAAGGGTTTTCCATGGGCACATGGTGCGGCTAGCTTGGCTAGGGCCAAGACAAAGCGTGTTTGGCTTGGCATGTGGGGCCAAGGGTTTGCCATGGGTGCATGGCGTGGCTAGCTTGGCTAGGGCCAAGGCAAGGCGTGTTTTGTCTTGGCATGTGGGGGCAAGGGTTTGCCATGGGCGCATGGCGTGGCTAGCTTGGCTAGGTTTGGCTTGGCATGTGGGGCTAGTGAAGGGACTTGGCTTGGAACAGAAACCCTTTAATGAACTATTGTACCTAAGAATTAACATCGTTTAGCTTCTATCAGTACATGATAGGCGGTGAGAAACACACCATTAACAGTGTTCATACACTTGCTCAGGCAAACGCAACTGCAATCCAGGAAATTCGTGATCAATTGAAGATCCTTTCTGAAGCATCAACTGCTCGTACTGCTAGTGAAGCTAAAAAGAACGCCAATTTTGATCGTATCTTCACAGCCTTACAGCTTTTGTTACCTCCGGAGACACAATCTGATAAAACAATAGATCTGAGTTCTCATCAAGATTCATCAAAAGGATCTCATGGATATCGTGAGCTGATTCACACTTCACATACTAGTAAGTTTTCTCGAACTCCCAAGGTTGATTTTCCACGATTTGATGGAACTAATCCAAGGGGTTGGGCTCAAAAATGTGAACGCTATTTTGTTTTTCATAATTTTCCTGAATCCGACCGAGTTGATATGGCCGCCATCCATTTTGATTCAAAAGTATATCCATGGTTCTTAAATTATCAACAGGGTAAGCATAAAATGTCTTGGGATGTATTTGTTCAGGATCTGTGTGTTAGATTTGAGGACGTTGCACATGACAATTATGTTGGTAGTTTTAACAAGTTATCTCAGACTACTACAGTTGAGGATTATTATGATAGATTTAAGCACTTTAAATCTTTTATGGTAGCTAATAATCCAACATTACCTAAATCTTTCTATACCCTGAGTTTTATTAGTGGTTTGAAGGATGAAATTCGCACTACAGTTCAAATGTTTAAGCCAGAAGATACTTCTCGTGCTTTTTACTTAGCTAGAATGCAACAGGATTCTCTTGTTAACATTCCCAAACCAATCAAGTACCCTTCTCGGCCATTCATTCCTTCACCTATCTCTATTCCTCGGAATTCATCCATATCCAAACCATTCTTTTCTACCCCTCATAATATGAATAAACCTTCTACTTCTTCTTCAACCCCTTTCATTACTCACCCACCTACACCAACAAAAACTGATCCCCCACTTGCACCTATTAAAAAGCTTACCCCTCAACAAATGAAAATTCGCAGAGATAAAGGGCTCTGCTATAACTGTGACGAGTTCTACAGGCCTGTCCATCTTTGCAAAACTCAGCAGTTATTTATGCTTGTTTCTAATGAAGAAGAACTTAGTGATCAGAGTGACTTATCATCACCTGATGAGATTATGACAGATTCTCCTTCTAGTTCAGATACAACCATGGAAATTTTTTTACACGCCCTGACAGGCACTAATGTTCATGACACCATTCGTATTTCGGGACTTCTCAATAATCAACACATTATGGTTCTGATTGACACAGGAAGTACGCATAGTTTCATCGATTCTAAATTGACAGATAAGCTTGGTCTCCACGTCTCACCTACAGGACATATGCTAGTTACTGTTGCAAATGGAGATAGCACCATCAGCAACGGTATCCGTCGAGGCCTTCAATAGGAAATGCAGGGTTACAAATTCTCTGCTGACTTACGAGCTCTTCCTCTCGGTGGTTGTGACATGGTGCTTGGCGCAGATTGGTTACGACAGTTAGGTGATGTAACTTTCAACTTTGCTCAGCTAAAAATTTCTTTTCTACATCTAGGGTGTCAGATTACACTAACTGGGAGTTCTTATAAGCCCTCTCTTAGCCTTATCAGTGCTACTACTCTTAAGAAGTTCTTCAAGAGTAAGGCCCCTGCCTTAATTGGCCAATTTTTTCATGTTAGTGCTACTCCTGTACAACAACTTCCTAGTGAAGTTTCTACCTTACTAGACTCCTTTGCTGATGTCTTTTCAACACCCACCCAACTACCACCTTATCGTCCACTTGATCATAAGATTCCACTTAAACATAATTCAGCACCTACTTCCCAAAGACCATATAAATGCCCCTTTATTCATAAAGCTGTAGTGGAACATCTTGTCCAAGAAATGCTATCTGCAGGGTTGATTCAAAAGAGTCATATCCCTTTTGCTGCACCAATTATTTTGATCAAAAAGAAGGATAGAATGTTGATCGCTGTCGTATGCGTCAAAAATAATTTCACTTTCCTAAAGTATATGATAAGAAAGAGTTCGTTTCCACAGAGAGGCGATTGTAGTTATTACGTATTCAATTTCTTAAAGTGACCAATTGGGGGGAATTTCTGATTTTTATGTAAGCAATAAGAGCAAATTAAAAGCAAAGTAGATTGTAAAAGGTAATCAATAGAGAGAGATATTGGTCAAGGAATTCATCTTCAATCTTAGACATGTGCTTGCATATATGATTAGAATTACGATTTAATCTCTTATATCATCAAAAGCCTAGAGAATCAAGAGAGCAAGATAATCTATTAATTTCCTAAGTTCATCAACACACACATTAGAGCTGCGTATGTGAATTCTACCTAAAGAATAACCTAACGTCTTGCGCTAATTAAGTTCAATTCCTAGGAGCATTAAGTTTGTAAATCGGCTAATCAATGCAATTGTCATGCGTTGCGCATAACAATTCGGACAATGGTCAAACTCTACATATGATTACGAGAGTGTATCACTACAAACCGTAAACATATCATGCTACTTGTATTCAGGGTTATCGCTCGATGAAAAACCCTAAAATAGCTATGGACTAAGATGCAAGTTCAATTAATTGGCCACTTAACTAATCAAACATCATAATCCTATCACAATACTTCAATCATGTGATCATAAAAAAAAGAGAGAATTGAACGATAATCAAGAGAGAAAACTAATACATAAAGCAAACACAAGTTTTAGAAATAGGACTACATCCTTAACCAATAATATTAAATTAGCTACTCATAGCTATGGAGTTCATCACCAAAAATATAAGTTGAATAAAGAAGAAGATGAACAAAAGCAAACCCTAGTTGCGTAAACAAAAGCGGCTCTCCAAGTTCCAAAGAATAAGATGTATCTCAAAAGTTGTAGAATTCTTCTTTTATAGCTTTTCCTTTCTTCCAAAATTAGGTCAAGTCTTCAAAGTCCATTAGATGAAAATCCACCAAGCCCATAAGAGAGAGAAACCCATGTAGAAAATAGGTCCAAAAATATGTCGCCGAAAAACTGGTATTGTGGCCGGAAATCGGCCGGAGAGGTGGCCGGAAAACGGTTCCGGTGACCGGCAAAGTCCGCCCGGTCACCGGTCAATGGGTCGAATCGGTTGGGTCAACGAGTCAGCTCGGGTCAACTCGGTCAGACCGAGTCAGAGTGAGTCAGGATCATGAGTCAGATAGGCGAGTTAGACAAAGAATCGAGACCAGTGAGCAGAGTGGCATTGGCAGAAGGCCATTGCACAAGCCAAAGCTGTGCTGCGCAATCCTTGTGCATCACCAGCTAGGTCACGGCCAAGATGGCCCTATGACATCCTCCATCAACCTGCAATGCCAATTCTGTCATCCCTTCTCTGCTTCCATTCTCTTATCATCAGCATCTCAATGCCACCACCATAGGAACCCATTTCTGCAGCTTCTTGCTCCACTGCAAACCAGTTGCAGCTCCATTGCCTGAACTTCATATACCACCAGAGCCATTGACCCACCAATTTCATCTTCATACCTGTTGCCATTCTCTCATCCATTTCTGTAGCTTTTGTAACAGTTACAACCCTACCAGATTCAAACATCTCAGAACCAACTCCATTCTCAGAACCAAGAATGACCTAGCAAACCATTTATGTCTCCACTCGCTCTATCTCTGTCTCATATGCATCATCTACACAGCTCAATTACCACTGCAACTGCAAATTCAGCTCAACTACAGCCCAATATCACCATCAATATAAGCTCAGGCCACCAGACCTGCTCATAATCAAAGCTCCATAACAATACCCCCTCACTGCTCCTCCTTTCTTAGCACAAAACACACCTGAGACACAGCAATAACATACACATTCAACCATCACCAGCTACTGCACCTTGTATAACAGCAACAAATCCTTCCACTCAATGCCGAGCCATTCATTCCTCCACCAGTGCTCCCACTACAGTGCCATAGCTAGCTAGCCATTTCACTTCTTTGTCTGCAACACAGACTTAACTTTCTCCCCCAACTGCAACTTTGGTTAATCCAAAGTCCACTCTGAGCTAGCCTCACAACACAACCAGTCACTTAAACTCAACCTCATGTAAGTCAGGTTCAACACCACAAGGAACAGCACCTGCAACAGCTCGAGCCTTCACCATCTCCATCACTCAATCAGCCAACCTCACTGCCACAACATCACATTCTTTCACCTGTCCTAAGCATACATCTAACCCATCTCTTCATTTAGTTCACTGCTCAGCTCATTGCAACTTCAGTTCCAGTCCACAACCACAGTCACCAATTTTCAACTCAATCACCCATTTCTGCCATTAATCACCAGACCCATTCTCAATTTCGATCCTTTGCTCCTTCTTGTTCATCTCAGTATCAACTCCATGACATGAAACCTACACATTCATCTACACAGATTCAAATCCCCTTTTTCAGTGTCTTGTTCTCTCATTCTCCATCTCAGGAAACACCATCAGTTCCTTCTCTTGTCTCTGAATTTATCTCAACCTTCAAACCAAAAACTACCCATTTCAGTTCCATGGCATGGCTTCTCAGATTCAGTAACATCATTCTCATATATCAACAACAAACCCTAATAACCAGATCAATCACTGGACCACCATCAATCTCTTCATTTCTCAAGACCCATCTCAGATTTCTTCTATATCTCCTCAATACCTTCTGCCATCAAATTAACAGCAAATCCCCTTTCTTCGATTCCATCAAGACCCTTATTTCGCATCAATCCATCGAATCCCAGCATCTCAACAAACTGCATCATCTCTTCTCCTCACTTATCTGATTTATTGGTATGGATTTCTTCAATACCATTTTCAATTTCTCGATCTCTGGCTCTCGATTTCACCAGCAGTCATGGCTGCTTTCCTTTCTTTTCTTCTCACTCTCAGATGCGAATGATTGAATGAGCTTTCTCTCAATTTAGGGTAAGGTTGGATTGGAGTGCTAACAGCACAACCGTCTCCTGGATAAGGGCTTCCCAGATGGCATCCCCTTAACCACAGCTGGCTTGTATCTAGTACCCCTCCAGAGAGTTGCCCCTTAGCCTTTTGGCTCAGCTCCCAATAGTGTTTGCCTCCTTTCCGCGTGCCTTAGTCTGGTTTCAAATATCACTCGCTAGTGAATTGATCTTTTTGCCCTTAACGCTCCATATGAATGATTTCTCCTTCTTTTGTTCCGAATGACTCCATTGCACCTGATAAACTCAAACCACACATAAGAGATGCAATTCCCAAGGAAAATAGCAAAGAAAGCATAAATACTAGATATAAAATTAGGTGTTTTACAACACCTATCAGTTTCCCCCACACTTAGACTTTGCTAGTCCTCGAGCAAATTAAACAAAACAATTATAAAATACATACAACTCCGTATCGTCGAGGCTACGGTCACTTTTAGCATAAATAACAAGCCTTTGAACCCCTAGGTGTCCCTAGTGGACGAGTTATAGTCTCGTGAGGGTTTACTAGAGATATACCCACAAAACCTACTTTTCCAACTTACTAGTTCTCAGTAATGATAGCATCCAATGCGCTAAGAAGACATAGAAATTCTGCACACTAGTCATAAGAAGTTAGACACATAAATGAACATAATCTCATTCTTAAAAGTTGAGAGAGAAATAACCATCCCTTCTCGACAAAAATTCGGGTTCGGAGTGATCAAAAGTCTCGACTCTGCCTCACAAGAAAGGGTTTTATGAATTTGCACTCAAGAATGAAAGTAATCAAGCCTGCAGCATCTTTCTTAATTTCAAGAGTAGCAGATGCCATGACTGCATTGAGGATTTGCGCTTTGGTCAAATTGGCGTTAACGTCCTTATTATTCAACATGCGTCTTATCCATCCTTCATAAGAAGCCAGCGGATATGACAAGTCTTGAAGTCGATAGGAGAAGGAGGATATTCATTTCTTCGAAGACAGAACCTCATCACAAGTGCCGAAGAAGAAGATGGATCAGCTTCCATATTTTCTGAATCGGAAAGCAAGACTATCCTGTGAGAGGGATGTTTCCTAATGTTTGGAAAAGACAAGGTGAACAACTCATCAGCAATGTTCGGCATATCTTTGAAGCTGTCAACACTTCCCGACTTGGCACCAGCATTATCTCCAGAAGACATATCAACAGGAGTTCTTTCATTCATTCTACAATAAAGACAGGAGTCAGTACTTGTATAAAAAATACACGATACGTGCGCGAACTGCATTCACGTTGGAATGCACAAGGCTAGGATTGGGTCCAAGCACCGGCTCAAGTTTCAAGTCCGGTACAAGTTTCAAGTCCGGTATCGGTTTCAAGTACCGGTATTGGTTTCAAGTACCGGTATTGGTTTCAAGTCTGGTATTACTCAAATTTCAAGTCCGGTGTTGGTTCAGGGCACAATGCTAGTATAAGGTCGACTTTCAGTCAAGCATATGTGGGTGGGACCCACGTTCGGATCAAACGCACATAGTGGGACCGCATTCATATGCACGTATTATAACACGGGTTTTCTTATGAGAATTGTGTTTACGAAATTCAAGCCAAATTTCTCTCCAAGCTACAACCTAAGAAGCTAGGTTTTGCATGCAACGATGGAAGAAGAAGGAAAAACGACATATTCATGGGCTCGCGGAACTAAACAATTCTAGCAAAAATGGGCGGTTTTACTATCAATCTTGATGGGAAAGTTGAGCATGATGTATCTATCAATAGATTTTTACCTAAGAAATTAGGGTTTTTCCTAAAAAAAAAAAAAAAAAAATCGTGAGAAAAAGAAAAGGGGTTGGTCTCTTGTATAGACAAAAAATTAGAAAAATCCCAATAGAACAAGGATTCCTCTTTTGTTTGGATTCCTCTTTTGATTCAAATACCCAAAGAAGGAAACCGGCCCCACCAAAGGATTCCATACAAGCACAACGGCATGGACAACTAGCGGTCGGTCAATACTCTTCCGAGTAAACTTCTTTTATCCTGTCTTTCTCACGTATGTATGTTACCATCTCATGCCTACCCCACAATAGTGTAACCATTATGTGCTAGGCAGGGGACTTAATGTTGATGGTGGATTTTCATTTAAGGGCTGAAATTGTAAAAGCCAGAAAATTATGCGCTAACATCTTACAAAAGATAAAGCCATTAATAAGTGATGAATACTTCTTCACTTTACTAATTTACCTAGAATAGAGCATGTGGCAACAATCCTAGTATTTTGTGAATTAAATACACAAAATTCATCCAGGTTGGAGCATGTAGCAACAATCCCATATACCCTGTGAATTCTGACATTATTAATTAATGCATGACCAAACCTCGTATTTCCGTACTCATTACCGGTATGGCATGACGACCGAGTGTTGTTCTCAGAGAGCAACACGAATCTCCAAGCATTAATAATAAAACATGTACGAAATACCCATACAAAGCTACAACTCTCGGTGTGTTATACTAGCCCGATTGAGCATGTTTGAACCCGAACCGACCATATCGGTCTCGAAACGATCACGACCATCCAACCTCACCAAAGATGATTGGATGGCTTAGATTAAATCCATGACCCCAAGCAGGTATTGGAATATTCACCACCAACCCAACGCGGGCCCGCATGGTCGGCCTCCCCAAAACGGTGGCATAGTTTGCCAAACCGTCCAGCCAAAACAACATGGACGTGAAACCCTAAACTAGGGTTACGGGCACATTACATGTGTCGCAAATCAGTCTCAACCATCCATCTTCGCAGGCATAGATGGAGGGTGTAGATGTAGATTCAAAGGGCCCAGAACATGTTAACACAAACACCGTGGGCCCACCTACACACATGAACAATCGGTCAGGACCAACCATGTTTGGTTGTCCCAATTTGTGCGTGCAAAACAATGCATGAAGCACGGCCGGCCAAAACCCTAATTAGGGTTTGTATCGATCACGAGCGTTCGTTTTCCGATCGAATGAGGGGCTTAGGAGACAATTGAACAGGTCCAGTAGGCATCAGCATGATCACCGTGGAACTATATACCTCCTCACCCGACCGACCAAGGCATACCATGCCTGGTTTCTCCAAAACGCACGCCCAAACTAGTGTGGTCGCGCTTCCCAAATCACAAACTGATCTCGACCACTCAACTTCTCCAGACAAATTGAGCGGCTTAGATCACGTTTCTATGAGGCAATGAAGTACAGGCGTGAACACCAGCCTACCACCCACACGCCGAATCAATCGGCCGGAACCGACCAGGCTTGGCCTTCTTGAAGCGCGCGCCCGAAGTGGGCATGATGCGTGGCTTTTGCGGCACCAGATTTCTGTTGCAAATCGATCTCAACCGCTCCTCTTTGCCGGTCAAATTGAGTGGCCTAGATCGCACCTTTGTGAGACAGTGAGGTACGGATGTGTACACCGGCATGCCGTCTACACGCATGCCCGGTCGGTCCTTTCCAAAACACCTCCCATGCTTGGTTTCGACCAAGCTGAAGAGTGATGCCTGCGCACCTCTTCAAAAGCCCTAAAACTTCATCAATGGTCGCAGATGAGTGTCACAGATCATCTCGTCCGTCCAACTCTACTAGCTTGGTCAAGCACCCTGGTTAGGAGTTAAGAGACCAGCAAGGCGTCACCACAATCACCGTCCACCACTCTTCCACATGAAGTGATCGGTTAAGTCAGGGCTTACCTGCATAGCCTCCAAACGATCACTCGAAGATGGCTGGACATGATGCTATTTTAAGACGCTTAAATTCGTGACTTACTCCGGTAAGCCTTAAAACAGCAATGCTTCATACATGTTGAATATACTCGATGCAGTACCTGCGTAGAATACACACGATACTTCACAAGTATCGACTTCTAAATTATTTAGTCTAGCATTACATGCTACTTTCTGTGGGTCCCACGATCCACACACTCGAGACATCAATCATGTCACAAACTGGGGGATACATACTGGGGTATTGGTCTGGCGGTTTACAGCATGCAACGTGCAACGCGCCATCACAAGAACGTGTCAGGAAGTCATGGACGATTAGAGATACGGGAGAAGTGGGCAAGACTGGTCGTGTAACACCAACACACAACTCCACTACTCCATCACTCCACTTCCTCCACTTCCCACGAGAGACGTGAATAAGGCTCAAATGACTTGTATAAATAGGTTCTCCTCCCTATTTCCAACAACAGAACAAGGCAAGTCAAGACAAGACAGAAACCAAGTGTTAATACAAAACGTATTCAAACACTCAAAGCCTCGCTTGCATCAATCGTAAGCTTTGCTCACCTTTTGTTACAAGTCATAAACAAGCCTACACCTTCACAATCTCAACACCTTCTTCGCTTCCCTCCCTAAGATCAACCCCATCTCCTTCACTTTGTGACCGAAGCAAGTCTGGAACGACCATTTCTTGATTTAGGCCAGAGTTGTACAGATTGATTTCTCGAATCACAAGCACTCACCGCGCAGTGCATTTGTTTAGGGTTTAGATTCATTCCTCATCCACACATCCCAAATTACCAAATCCGATAGGAATAGTTTTCACCCATAAACAATCGTAACAACTCTTAGTTGTGGGTGAGATCAGCTAAGGGAATCACGTGCGCAGAGTCCTGCTGGGATTCAAGAGGCGTAAGGAACGCGACTGTACCTTAATCGGTATGAGACTTGGTTAGGGCTCAACTACATTCCAGTCCAACTTGTAGTAGGCTAGAGTCTGTGACGGCTTTATACAGTGTGGTGTTCAAATCTGTACTAGGTCCCGGGGGTTTTCTGCATTTGTGGTTTCCTCGTTAACAAAAATTTCTGGTGTCTGTGTTATTTCTTTTCCGCATTATATTTGTTTATATAATTGAAATACCACAGGTTGTGCGTAGTTCAATCATAGTTAATAAATCCGACCTTGCTTGTTAGATAGAACTTGATTGACACTAGTACATTGGTCTTTGGTACCATCCGAGTTATTCTCGTATCAAAAAGTCTCACGGATTTCTATTTAGTTGATTTACTGATTGTATTGAGAAAGAGATAAAGCTCTTTGATATTTTTCTTGATTGAGTCTCACTTTTAAGTTGGTGCTCTCGGAATTATATTGGAGTTTAGTCCATAAAGATTGTCGAACGAAATATTGGGTGTGGTTGTTATACCCCGCGTTTTCAGTATTGTCTTTGGATTGTCTTAGCTATTGTCTTCTTCTTCAAGAATTTCTCTGACAAAGTGAAATCGTACGTCTATATGTTTGGTTCTAGCATGATGCACTTGATTCTTAGCCAAGTAAATTGCACTAAGACTATCACAGTGCACATGCAGTTGGTCTTGCACAACTTCTAAGTCATCTAGCAAACCATGTAACCATATAGCTTCTCTAAATGTCTCTCTCACTGCGATATACTCTGCTTTAGTAGTTGAGAGAGCCACGGTAGACTGCAATATTGATCTCCAGCTAAACGGTGCCCCTGCTACGGTAAATACACACCTTGTAGTTGAACGTCTCGTGTCCAAATCACCAGCATAGTCAGAATCCACATACTCAACACACAACTGATTGTTACTTCTATCCTTCACAAACTCCAAGCCAACATCAACTGTACCATAAAGATACCTCAAAATCCATTTCACAACTTGCCAATGTCCTTTACCAGGACAATGAATATAACGGCTGACCATACTATCTGCATGTGAAATGTCTGGCCTTGTACATACCATCGCATATATCAAGCTACCAACAGCCTCAGCATATAATAAAGACGACATACGAGCATTCAACTTAAAATGAGGAGCAAGAGGAGTACTTATAGATTTAGTTCTTTCACGGACACCAAACTTCTGTAACACTTTCTTCAAATATGCCCTTTGAGGCGAACAAATTTTACCCTTCTCTCTGTCACGTCGAATCTCCATGCCAAAAATCTTCTTAGCCTCTCCCAGATATTTCATCTCGAACTCAGATGACAACTTATGATGTATAAATATTTTTCTTGTTATTCGATGCAATTATTATATGAAAGACCCATCACGTAGCTTCTTGAAGTATACACAATGGTCATAGTGACTTCTTGTGTATGTTTGTCAAATCGCTTGTACCATTGTCTTAGAGACTGTTGTAGCTCGTTCAACCATCTCTTCAGTTTACATACACAATCTTCTTTTCAAGCAACCTTGAACCCACTCGGCTTATTCATTTAGATCTCCTCTTCTATATCACCATGTAAGAACGTCATTTTTACATCAAGTTGAACTAGGTCTAAATCTTATTGTGCTACCAAGGCCAACAAAATACGGATTCATGAGTGTTTTACTGTCGGAGAGAACACGTCATTGTAGTCAATCCCTTCTCTTTGGGCATAACCTTTTTCAACTAACCTTGCCTGGCAGCGTACTTGATTCACCGAAGATCCTTCTTTCTTAGCATGTACCCACTTGCACCATATGGCCTTCTTACCGTTCGGAAGCTTCATAAGAATCCATGTGTCATTTATTACAAGAGATTTCATCTCGTCCTGCATTGCACCTTCCCATTCTGCACCGCGTACATCTTCTAAATAGGAAGTAGGAGTACCATTTTCTACAATGGGTAATGCATAAGCAACATAATCGTCCATACAACCAGGTTTCCTGATTGATCTTCTGGGTTTGCTGGTTGTTATCGTCTTCGTGACCGTAGCTTATGTATCTCCTACTAACTCTTGTTCCTTCTCCTCAACAACGTCACTATCTTTTGAAACTTCAGTAAATACTTCTCTTGCAAACCCCGTGTCTTCGGAAGTATTCTCAACAAATAAAAACTTAGCGGGAACTAGTGGAGTTGCGTTAAAACCTTAATCATGAGTTCATACTATTCAAGAAGAGAGTTTATCAGACACAACTTATTCCTCATTCTCGATTGTCTCATCGTAGTTAACCAACTTGACAAAAAGTTTATTATATGAATCTAGGTGCTCAGTAGCTAAAGTAAAAAAGGACAACTCACTGAAATAAATGCCGACAACAGTTTTTTTTCCTCGCTTGCCGAGATTTGGAAAGTCACTGATAGATAATAAAAGGGTAAATAGAAGAGAGAGAAAGTGCAGCCATCAAAATCCTATGGATTCAAGTAAACCCAAGCCCGGGTAATTTGCCTAGGCTACCAAATATGAAAACAAATTTTATTAGGAATAATCTAGAAAATAATACAAGGATACAGATTACGGACTTTTGTTATAACTATAATAACAATTTATTTTTGCTGAAAGTTTTAACACTTCAACGGTAAGATTTTGGTGTTTAATCTGGCCTTCTATACCTCCCTTGCTTCCCGAGTAAGATAGAACCTTAGCTAAAAATGGTAACAACCCTTTCAATTATACTCGAGTTTGGGTCCGACATTTCTGTCATTTTTTCTTTTGCTTTCTGTGATTTTATTAGTTAACGGGAGGCACATCATGCACTCCCTGTTTTCTGAATGATTATTATCTAGTGTCAACAAAAATAAAATTGTACTTCACATGGGGATAGGATCAGATGTCGCCAACTCTGCATACATGTCTGATATTGCTTTTGCAAAGTACGCTTTTGCCTGGGGTCTCTTGACCTGAAAAGGTAAATGAGAAGGAAAGAATGAAAAGTTGAACATTTAGTACTCATTTTTCTTCATATACCTATATAAATGAAATACTCGCCTTGAATGTAGGAGTAAGAAGGCCATTCTCCAAAGTGAACGGCTCAAGGACTAAAGTTACGGCTTTCACAAACTCAAAACCTCTCAACTGCAGCAGATAACAAAAATAAGCTAGGAGCATATTATAAATAGTCGTTTCTACCTTTTTATAAAAAGCTGTAGGTCGTGGATGTTTACCTGAGCTTCCCTTCCAGCAGCATCCATTTCCGCCATAACAGCTGCCCTTGCTCTTGGATCATTGCACAGTTGCCCTAAAGATTCGTACTACATAAAACATAGCACCACTATTACCTTGACAATCATAATATTCTATTTTGATGAGAGGAACAGTGTTTAGATAATACTTGGATGTATTTATATTCACAGTGTATGTATGCGCTAGTTCAAAAGAGAACAACCTTGATGCCTTCAGAGTCGGCCCAAGCCTTTAATAAATCTTGGTCAACAGAAACAATTGCTACTAAGCAGGAGTTCAGACTATCACCTGGAAAAAGAAAAAAAAAAACAGCACACAAAAGGTCAGCTGGGAAAAATACTTGGCCAAATAAACTGCCAAGATAAAGTGGTATCCAAGAAATGCTTACCATATACAAAGATCTGTGCAACATACTTGCACTTGGCATATACATTTTCAACCTTCTCAGGTGCTATGTATTCTCCCTGAGCTAACTTAAAAATATTCTTTTTCCTGTCAAAATAACACAAGAATCTTTCAGAAAGGGAAATACCTAAATGTGAGAAACACACATTTTTGTAGGTATTATAAATATGATTATTTAGGGAAGAAATCTGGAGGCGGTCTCGACAATCACATATTAGTTATTTCTGCTAATCTAGGAAAAAAAGGGTTTCGCAACAGAGAAAATGTATTAAAAACACATTGAGAAAAAGATAACCTAGATATCTAACCTGTCAATGATTTTTAAGCGTCCTCCCTGCCACCACAACCCAATATCTCCCGTATGCAACCAACCATCCTCATCAATAACTTCACGCCTATACCATTTAATAGAATCATGAGTTGGCCTCTTTCCAAGAAATTTCACAATATGACATGAAAGCATGGTATGTTTAACACAAGTACGTTTGCACTTCATCTTTATGGTAGCCTTTGAAAATGATAGGACCCCTGACGCAGATTTCTCCACGTGGATATGGCTGGTCATCAGATTTATAATTCATCTCAGGAACATCTACAAGCTTAATTTCTGAAACAGAAGAGAAAATTAGCTTAATTAAACAAGAGAAAAACACGTGACAATACAGAAAAAGATATGTGTGTGATGCCACTTCCAGTCAGAATGACTGATTCATCTACATCTATAACATGCTTACCACAAGCAGTATTAGGAGAGCCCACGTGGCCAGACAAGATATCACCCTCATCCATTGAACTAATAACACAGGAAGTTTCGGTCATCCCATACCCTTCAGATACTCGACAACCAAAGCACCTGTGAAAAAATTCACAAGTCTTGTTATGAATCGAGTACTCGATATATGCAAAGGATAGAACATGAACTGTTAGGACTTAGTTCCACACACCGAAAAGGAAAAGAAACTTACACCCTTAAAAAATCCATGACATCTGGAGACAAAGGTGAGGCACCTGAAGCAATAAATCGAACCCGTCCTCCGAGTTTATCTTTTATTTTATTAAATACCAATCTATCCCACATAGGAGATGGATTCTTACCTGAAGCATTTAGTGCATAAATCAGAAAGTGAGTAAGAAATACTAAGTACAATGATCAACATTAACTAAAAAAAAGGTTCAGGATTCACAATCTCAATCTTTCAGATCCTACTGTGTCGGTGTAAGATAGGATTAAAGTGGACAAAAATAGCAGGACCAAATAGAATACTGAAGAGTTGATTCACGATAAATTCTACTAGTTCTCCTTTGTTTTTATTACCACTCATTATCGCCTGTTTCTTGGCATTAAAAGCAGCATTGAAGAGCCTCTCCCTAAGAGCCCCAGATGATTTCACAGCACTAGTGATTCTGTAGGAATCAACGTTAGACTAAACGAACCAAATATACAAACTTAAATGCAAGATTGTAACAAAGGAATAATTGACAGAATATTAAATGGCCAAATTACCCCGCGTATATTCTATTGTAAAGCCGAGGAACACTACAAAATATTGTTGGTCTCAGAGCAGCCATATCATCCATCAATTTCAAGTTGTCCTGAAGATAAAGATAGCATGTTAACTTGTGAAGAGAAACTTTTATCATGTAAACCAGTATAGGGAAAATTGTGGCGAGGCTGAAACTAATATGCTTCCCGTACAACCAGTGAATCCATACCCCTTGATAGAAACCAACTGCAACTCCGAAGTAAACAGTCATAACTTGATTTGCCCGTTCGTATATGTGCGCCAGAGGAAGATAGGAAATGTAGCTGTGAAGCATAAAGATGATTTAAACAACAACTGTGAGCAAGTTGGAACTAATAAACCAGACTAAACAACATATGCAAAATGCAGAATATCAATGGAGCACAAGGAGACTAAACGACACTCACACATCAGAAGGGTAAAATTGGACGGAAATAGTAGCACCGGCAACACTTGCAATCAAATTCTCGTGAGTCAGTATTGCTCCCTTTTCAAAGACACAACACAGTCAAATAAAGAGAAGAACAGTTGCAAAACGGGTAATCTGAAGTTGCTTCATCATGAAATACATACCTTAGGGGTCCCCGTAGTACCACTTGTATAGCAGATGGTTGCAATATCTTCGGGGTTCGGAGGGGCAAATGGTTGAGGATTTCCACGTCCCTAAAAAGGAAAATTTGTAGCACGATCAAACAACTAAATTATAAATAAATCTCTTGACAATCGGCTAAAAAAATAGCAAAACATCATCAGGTAATTAGAAGCAAAGGCCAAACAATAAATGTGGTAGGAAACTGACATCTCCAAATGGTAGTACTGAGAATTACATCTCAATATAAACATTTCAGAATGATTGTGCATCACAAGCAGCAAAAGAAAAGATTAAACAAGACCAGAAAAAGCACTACATGACACCTAGGCATGTCCCATCATAGAAGGATACCTCGGGCATGGGTTCCTTATGCTTGGGTGGAAGCCTAGGCTCAATTAACAAGAAGCTTAATAAATAGGATATAACAAAGTATTCCAGAAGTTGTACCTGAGCCAGTAATTTTGAATATGATATAACCTCAACCCCGGATGATCTTGGAAGTGAAGGCATGTGTTCATCTACTCCCCCTACTACCTGTTAAGGAAAACAAAACGAATATAGAAGAGTTAAATTATTTGGACGAAGGCAGCGGGGTTTTCAATGACTAGTAGTTCATAGTTCAATCTAGAAAGAGTGAACTATAATTTCTTACCACTATTAGTCGTACAGATGGAATATCAGACAAGAAACTCAACATCTGCGAATTCCAGATAAATTAAGAAACGTCACAAAGTCGATTCACAACCAAACACAAACTTGTACCATCATAAAAATGGCTCAAGGCATGCATGAAAAACTCACACTGTGCAACGTCTCCGGGACACAAAAAATAGCTTGTACAACAGCATGGTTCACGATATACTTAACAGCATCGGGACCTACAAGGACCAACATATAATTCATAAGATTACAATTCTTCAACAGGCAGGCATAATGTCAGTTGTTATTCATAAAACAGCTAAGGTCATACCTAGAGTGTCATATAAAGGTACCGAGATGTTAGAATATGCCGAACAGGCATGATCGACAATAAGCCACTCCGGTCGGTTAATGAAGTATAAACCAATGCAAGATCCCTATCATAAAAAGAAAATATCACAAGCAAACTTTAGAGTAAGAAGGAACACTTCCCACCATTCTCGGACGCATAACTTTATATATGTTCGACAAAAATATGAAAAGATGCATGGAGAGGTAAGCGAATCAGAAAAAAACACACATTTGAGCATTTGAACACAAATTTGTAAAAGAAAAACTCACTTTTGGGATACCATGATAAATTAAGCCAGAACCTATTGCCGTCCGGGCCGTACTTGCTTCTCCATATGTTATCCATTTGTACCTTTAATCGTAGAGAATAAGTTAACAGAAGAAAGTAGGTGAAACAAATTTTATAAAGTCTAATTGAGAACACTAACTTACTCTCCAACCGTTCCGTCCACCCGAATTCGTGTCCCCAAATACTTGTAATCTTGAAAAGTCTCAACAGCATGCCTAAATTCACAACATTAATGACAAAGAACTGAAATCATAAAAAATGAAATAATTCGCCTAAGAAGGTAAAACCATGAGAGAACCAAAAAGCAAGTCCATCTTAGCAAATGTAAAAGGAATGAGAAATACTCACACAAAATTGTCATGCAAAGTTCCAATTTCAGGATGATCAGGAAATCTACTCACAAGCTTCAAAGGAGATTTTGCAGATCTGCCACAAAAAATGACATATTTATTGCACATTTAAAACCAGTGCACCCAACATTATGCAATTTTAGCAACATCTCATTTGTTTTAACTTTAAGCCTTAGTATCAACCAACAAAAAACTCTTAGGTGGGCGTACCTGTATACATTCCATTTTCCTGTATGCAACTTCTCCGGAAGAACTACACTATAGCCTTGGCCTGCTCATAAACACATCCAATCTCATTTCAGTAGTGCACAGATCAATGTAAAACTAGACCTAGTAATCATTTTCAAAGCAAGGGGTGCCCCACTGGTACAAACGGCTCCAACAACAGAAGCAAGTATTGAACAGAATCCAGCACAAGACAAAAAACAGCAAAATAACTTCAGAATAACAAAAAGGTCCCATTCCATTAAATGTTTACAGAAGTACTCCGTTAAGATCCAATCTTACGAGCCAGCTACAATCAACCACAGTTATGAACAACAACTAAATCCGAACTTTCGAAGTAAATGAGTACTTCATAGATACACATTCAAGTTACACATATATATTTTATGATTCTATTATGTAATATATGCGACAGAGAGATCAAGGTTTATCAGAAATTAACATAAAAATACAGTTAAAACCCTAAAATTACCAACAACAAAAATAAAACACACAAGAGAAGGAAAAAAATACCATGAACAAATTCTCCTCCAGCAGTTTCATTAGTATCAAGTTGTTGTGAATTTGTAGAAGTAGATGTGATTAGATGATTTTGAATTGCCTTCAATCGACGTTGAGCTGTTGTAGACATTGATTTTTCCGCGGGAAATCAATAAACTATATTTTGATTCCGATACAAAATTTGTAGGGTTTCTCTTTTTCTTTTCTTTTGGGGATTATTAAGGTTTCAGATTCGATGATTGTTGAAGAGATAGGTGATGGTATTCCAGCATCTAAAAGTGATGCTCCAAGAGTAAGTGAAAAATATAAATGAAATGAAATAAAAAAATAACAAAAATGTTGAAGTTGGTGGAAGATCTGGCACGCGTTCCAACGAAGACTGATGGCGTATACGGCTGAGATGAGAATCATGAGATAAGTTTCGTTATTTTAATTTTCAATGGATAAGGATGGCCTTCTGATGTTTGCATCTTGCACAGGTCAGCCAGAATTCAGAAATTGCCAAATTGGTAGCTATCATCAGTTTGACGAAGTATTATACGAACACAAATCACCCTGTAACTAGTGTGTGCTCGACATTCCAATCTCCCCACTAGTTTAGTTTTGGGAGCTATGCAGGGAAGGCTGATTTTACACCCTCCTAAAACTGAACATGAAAAAAAAAAATTACTGGAGTCTAATTTCTGCTCTGCCAATTGGGCGAAAATACTGAGTTGACTCGGTCTAATTTTTTCTTATCATTTTTCTCAATTTTTCCTTTTTTTCATGTTCTAATCCTTCTAGTTTTTAATCAATATGTTTCTTTCATGTGTTTTTTTGATCTTTTGGGAATTTTAGATCTTTAAATCCATTAAAATTTTGTTTTAAGAATTTCCATTTTCCAAAATATGTATAACTAACTGCCTTCAATCTTCTTTGTGTTTGGAATTTTGTGATATCCTTAAAATGGTGTTTACCATGTCTTTAAATGTGATTCAGGCGTTTGCAGCAGTTGTTCTAAAGCTTTTTAAAGCTCTTGTGTTACTTCAGTTTGCCATTTTTGATTATCTGGAAATCTGTCTCTGCCGATTCACCTTGGTAACTCAGTGCTTTGGAAGATGCCGCGTTCGAGTCAAATTCAAATTTCAAAAAATCCGTTACACGTCTGTTCCGTTAACTACTCTCGCTATCATCGTAAGCATATTCATTGTCAACCCTTCCTTTTCTGGAGCAGAACTTACTATGGAAAGAATATTTCAACCAGAAATTTTCTCTCAATTACGAGATACTAGGATGAATATCTCTTTTAATTCAATTTCTGACCTAAATTATCTAGGTTTAAAGGTCTATAAAAGTTTTATGTTGGTAGTTTTCATCTAAGTGAGTTTTCTTGTTCTTATCGAAAGTTTTCACAGTATCAAATGGCAAAAGGTAGTTCTACTACTGTTTCAGATCTTGCAACAAAATTTATGCAAGCTGCATTGGATCTTGGCGATGTTGAGGATGTTGTTTATCACCAGAGTGATGATGTTGAAGATAACAATGAAGATGATGAAGAAATTAGTCTGATTGGGAAGATTTATATTAAAGAAAAAATGGGTTTGAAGATGGTGGAAAAGTCTCTCAGCTTTATGTGGGACTTCATTCTGGCTGGGGATGTAAAAGTTTTTGAACTGGATGAAAACATTATGGAATTTAGATTTAAGAATGAAGCTACTAAGAAAAAAGTTTTTGATACTCGTCCATGGAGTATAAATGGCTATCTTATCAATTTGCTTCATTACAACTCTTTGGTTATTTATAAGGATTTAGATTGGAATGTGCATTATTTTTGGATTCAAGTGAAGAAGATTCTCCCAGAGCACATGAATGTTAAAGTTATAACCAAAATTGGGAAGATCATGGGGGAAGTTCTGGCTATTGAACTTGCAAATGCAGTACCAGTTGAAGGAGTTCCAGTGAAGGTGTGTGTTCAAGTTAATTTGAATTGCCCTTTAAGAAGAGGAGTTATGGCAATAACTAATGCTGGATCTACTAAATGGATTAAATTTTTTTATAAAAAGCAACCTCACAAGATTTGTCCCAATTATTACATCATAAACCATACAAAAGGTGTCTGTAAAGCTGCTACTGACTATTTGGCTAAGGCTCATGCTAAGCCTCATTTTTTTTGGTGAAGCTAAGAAAGGAGAAAAGAAACAAATTGTGATTTCTAAAGCTGGTGATCAAGTTCCTAATTTCACTCAGAGAAATATCAAGAAAGGTAGTGTGTTTGTTCCACCAAAAGATGGTTATGTTGTGAGTCCTCGAATTGTTTTTGAAGATGTGCAAAATGATTCTGCTGAAGGAGAAAGACTGGGAAAGAGGCAGAGAAATGAGTTTCCAGGTACACATGTTTTGGAACATGCTGATAATGGTAATGGCAAACAAGTGAACACACAGATAGCTCATATAGTCACAACAAAGGATATCCAAAAAGGCAACACAAAGGAGTCTCAGGTATATTTATACAACCATCTCCTTTGTTTGATTTTAGAATTTTACATTTCAAAATGAAAATTTTATCATGGAATGTGCAGGGGATTGCAAATAAATTTACTGCAGACCAGTTTCACAGTTTAGTTAAAACACAAATTCCGGAATTTACTTTTCTTTGTGAAACAAAAATTGATGAAAATAGAATGTTTTCTTTAGCTAAGTTTGTTCATTACCCTGGATAAATTCTGGACTTAGCAGGGGGTCTAGGGGGCAGCCACAATACCAAGAAGAGTGCGAGACAGCTCTGAAGAAGATTTTCCCTTCGTTCACTTCACCTCTCTTCTTCTGTTCAAGAACGTGAGAGAAACCCAACAGCTCATGTACTAATATCTCATCTCTCTCTCGTTTCTTAACCAATTCGTGTTTTGTTTACACCATTAGAATTCGAAGAAGATTTTGCATGTTGGGTCGAGAACCTTCTCAGTTTTCATCATCATTTTGAAACTCCGCCATTAACGTCAGTTCGTGTTTCAAGTAAGTTTCTGAACTCTTCTTTGTGTTTTTAAGTTCTCCACTATGAGTTCCAGGAAGAGGCCTAGCCGTGGAGAAAGTTCGGGTACCCAAAATCGTGAAGATACCTTTTTCGACCCTAGCCGGAGAATTAGGTTTGTTGATACTAAGGCTCGTGATTACTATGTGGAGTATAGTACAAAGAAACCCATTATTGAGAGGTTTTATAGACCCTCTAAAATTAGGGCAGATGGTCTTTCTAGGTTCTTTGAGAATCATGATTGGGGAATTATTCATCGTCCTATGAGAACTGCTTATATTGAGTTGACTGCCCAATTTTATGCAAACCTGCATGAGCCAGATATTGTAAATTGCTCCTTCAAAACCATTGTTGAAGGAAGAGTGCTTCTTGTGAATCGTCAAGTAATTGCTGAACTACTGAACTTATCTCATGATGGTGATTTTCTATTACCACCCCCCTGAGCATTTGAGAGCTTCTCCAAATGTGCAATCAAACTTCCTTCTTGCAAAGAATGTCACCTGGTATGGAGGTAAGATTGATGTTCATGATGTTGCATTGTTCCTCAAAGTTGCTGGAAAGCTTCTGGTGGCCAACTTGATGCCCAACACACTTGACAGACAACTATGGTCCAGGCCTCTTGCAGAACTGGCTTATTATGCTGTTGAAGGGAGGAGGATTGATTTCTCTGGCCTCATCATTCGTCAGATGATAAGTGTCAGACATATTTCGAAGAAGACTCCTGGCTTTCCTTGTCTCATCTCAAGGATTTGCAGTCAATTTGGTATTGTGGCTGTTGGAACCAATCTTGGAGGACCAAAGGTCTTAACCATGAAAAGCGTTGCAAAAATGACCAGAGCTCCTGCAACACCCAACTCTGAACTCACTCGTCTCCTGCAAGAAGTTGAGGTTTTGAAAGAGCAGGTGTATTATGCAGAGACAACCTATCCTGAACTGAGTGAGAAGTTTTATGAAATTGCGAGATGAGTGACTAACCTCTGTTCTTGCAATTCGGTTACTTGAATTTTCTGTGGAACTTCTTGTGTTTGACTTGTTAAAAATGTTGTTCTTAATGTTTGTAATAATGGTATTTTAGCCTTGAATGATTTTATCTTTCAATTAAACTGCTAAAAGTGTTAAATCCATGAGAAGTTCAGCTAAATATTTGTTCAAAAGTTATCTCTATTATATGTCGGTATGAAAGTATTGATAAAAGATAGAATGAACTTTTGACTACAAAATTTAAACCTATTATGTCATTATGTAAATATTGATGGAAGATAGGATGAACTTTTGTTTACAAGGATTAAGTCTATTATATGTCATTGTGAAAATAGTGATGAAAAATAGAATGAATCCTTGATTATTCCGCAGTATTGGTCTTTCCCTGATCCACATCTTTGTGTATGTACTGTGTTGCTCCATAAGTTTTCTTATGTTGAGCATGACCAATTGAATTGATCATTATCCTTGTGGTTAATTCAGTTAAGATTTTTGGATACAAATTCATGTTCTCATGTGATTTGATTATGTCCAAAGAAATCCTTCTTTTCTTGTAAAAGTAAGGTCGCTCTTGTTGTTCTTTGGGGAATGACTTTTTATGGGGGAGAGTTCTTAATTGAACTTGTGCTTCATTGCCAAATCTTTGTGGGGAGTGCGGCTGTGGAATATTATACGGGTTATCTTGTATATTTATAAAATCCTTGATGAATGCATTTAGTTTCGGATATATGATGGCCTTTAAACAGGTTGATATGTTGTTCTCTTTTGGTCATGAAGTATCTCTATGAAAATTTCATGAGGATCCCACTAGTTTTTGTACCTTTGCCAATTTATATTGACAAAAAGGGGGAGAATTAATGTGTAGTTCACACTACAAATACATATGGTTTACGAATCATTATGTAAGGGGGAGTGGTTTTCATTGTGAGATGAAGTATTGACTAAGGGGGAGTGATACATATCACCATAGTATTGTTGTCAAAGTTGTGATACAATTGAACTTTGATGTTGTGTAATAATACTATGACATTGTATAACAATGATTGAGAGCAATTGTTTTCTCATTGTTATAGCTACGGATCTTCAACAACTATGATGCTGAGTTGAACACATTTAGAAAAATTGGAGTACTTGGAAGTGACAAAGATTTCGAGTAATGTTGAAGAACCAAGGAGATCAAGCATTTGGATGAGAAGCTACAAAGTTTATTTATTTTGTAATCCATATGTATTGATAGTTTTGTCACTAAAATTGACAAAGTGGGAGATTTTTATAGCACTGCTCGGTCGAACTCGCACGCGTTGCTATCTCAAGCTTGTTTGTCAATGTTAGTGATCAAAACTATAAGTCTTGATTTCTAGTCTACTTATAGATGTTTCAGACTATGATTGATTGTTTAGTTGATCATTAGACTTCACGATGTTCATCAATTGAAGACGAAGAACTAGGAGAGCTTGTGGAACTTCATCAACAAAAGGTATGTGGAGACTAAAACTCATCTATCACTTGGAAAGTCTATTTATACTCTATATCCTATATTGAGGCATAAGTCGTTGTGTTATATATTTTTCTACTATGCACATTTGATATTTCGAGCTGAGTTTAACTCGCTTACATATTTCTCGAAATATGTGTTGGTAAGCTTTCGCTTCAACCAAGTTCTCTTATATTGTTGACGAAAGTCAAAAGATGATCATGTGAAAATCGCCGAGTAACATCTTACATGGCTTGTGTGATACAATCATTTGATGTAGACTTGGAATGTTTCGTTATGATTATTTCGATAACTTGAAAATTGCTTTGATGCTAATAGTGTGTGAAAACGGCTATTGTCATCCTCTAAGAAAGTTTCAATGATTGAAATAGAGTTTAGAACACTTAACCAACAATGGATTATAAGAAACAGATTTTACATGTTACAAAACAGGGTTGTAACAGCCAAGTTTTGTTTCAAAACATGGCGTGACAAATTTTTGTAACGGGCCCAGTAGCTATTATTTAATTTTGGGTTGTAATACTGGTTGTAACAGATCGATCTGTTACTACGTGGAATTTCATAAATGAGACCCCGGATGTTACGAATTGTTTGTAATCATGAGTCGTAACAGGCTCACTAGTTACTACGTGTCATTTTGAAACAGCTTAGAGCTGTTACTACAAGATCGGTTGAAACAGCTTAAAGCAGTTACGAATTTTTTAGTAACATCAAAAAAAAAATTACTGCAGTCAAATATTCCCTCTTTGACCTGGTCAATATTGACCATGGTCAGTACGCTTTCAGCCTGAGATACGCCGGAATTCAAAATAACCTGCAAATCTTTCATTGCATTCAATCACACATTCAACAATAACTTTTGTTCCTTGTACATTCGAATCAGTTCAAAACTTAAAAGACAATCCCTAAGTTTTATTTTATTGCATAATTCCGAAGTTTTATTCCTAGGGTATATTAGATAAGATAAAACCAACAGAAACATGACTCACATGGGATTGGTGAAGACTTGGTGAAAACATAAAATAAAACAAATAGAGATGCAAGGGCTGCTTTACCTTGTAAGGTTCCTCATTTCATTTTCTGCTCAAGTCTTAGGCTTTTACCTGGGATTGTGCTTAAAGTATCCATGCTGAAAACGATAATCCTCTTGATGAAGTTGAAATACAAGCATGGAAGCTAAAACCAGTGTCGCATCAAAGTCTGACGTTGACCCATCATCAAGACCAAATTTTGGTGCCATTAGAATAAGCCTGTTACCAAGGACCAAATTAGAAGTTAAAATCTTGTACTCCATGAAGCTTTCATTTAATTTTAAAAGGAGGAAAACAAAACGATTGAAAGCCTTACTCTCAATAACAGAAACTAAATAACAATTTCTTCTGGATGCTACTCGGTTTGCGTTTATAGATTTGATTGAACCTACAAATGCGACGACACCCAATCTTCTAGCAAAGGTGAATGGTATATTGACTACAAAATATATGACACCCAAGCAATCGAAGTTTGTATAAATTAAACCATTGAATGTTGTCACTATCAGATCTTTGTCAGTTAACTAATTGACGACCTATTAACTTGAAGTTCCAATCAACTATGCTAATTGGACAAGGTACAGGCAAATTCTTAATTGATTTAGGAAAAAGATGAGAAAAAGAGGATAAGGTAAGTGAGTGTCTTACTCGCCTGCTTTCTCAAAGAATATGTGAAATGTGAATGTCAACTTCACATCCCTCACAGAAGGTAAGAAATGCCTGCATTTAAAGAAATATGAATTTGGCATTAAACACTTTATACATGTGAAGCTGAGAATATTCCAAAATTCACACTATGTCTGAAGAACAACCAAAGATAATGTCATAAGAGGCATAAATGCATAATTATGCTTATAAAATCATAAGCTTTACCACCAGTTGTTTGTAGGTCAAAACGAAATCAGTCTAAATGTTTCACCAGTTGTTTGTAGGTCAAAATGTTTCTAAATGTCAAAAATAAAGAAATCAGTCTGGAGATATTATTTCAAAACGACTTCTAAAAGCAAAAAAAGTTAACTCTTTGTGAAGCAAAATGTTTTTACCTTTGACTTTTGTGACTGACAGAAGCGCTTGTACTTCTGGTATTCAAACACACAACGATACATACACTAGTAAATAATGTGAATGATTTTATAAGCATAATTATGGTCCAACTGCGATAAGAGAATATGCGCCCCCTTATAGCTAGTTGACTCATCATCCCACAAACTTATTTATTCATAAGACATGATTATTTTTTTAAAGAAATTAATCTGGATGGGTTACATTATGAGACGTCATATCTGATTAACAATAAGATGTCAGGAGGAATGATAGGTGTTGTAAAACACCTAATTTTATATATATTGTTTATGCTTTCTTTGCGAGTTTTTTGTGAATTATGTATCTTATGTGTGCTTTTGAGTTTATTAGGTGCAATGGAGTCATTTGGGCCAAAGACCCAGTGGAACTCGTTCAAATGGAGGATTTCTAGTCATCATTTTGTAGAGGACGAGAAGATGAAGCCAATGGCGAAAGAACGGAGTCATTCTGAGCTCGTATGAAGAAGTTATGGGCAAAAGAAGGAGTTGGAAGATCAAAAGGGTAAAATGGTCATTTTCTAGGCCAAGTGCTATTGGGACCCCCAATGTACGTTAAGGGCAGTCACTCTGCTAAGGGGCATTCAAGTTTCAAAGGAACTGCTAAAGGCAGTCCAGTCATTTACTGAGGGGGATGCCAGATTTCAAATGATGATAAAGGCGCCCAAATATTTCCCTACGGGCACACCATCATCTTCACCTCGGTTTCGTGAGGAACAAAGAGGAGATGGCTCGAGTTTGTGATTGCTGCTGTCATGTGCTGATGAAGTAAGTCGAGCTCCAGCAGAACAGATGATGAACTGCTGCGTTGATGATGAAAGGAATGGAGGCTAAGCTGATGATCATGTCGATGGAAGACTCGATGACAGTGATCAATATGGAACCAGGGAGTGTTGGCTGATGGTTTGTCGAGGAGGACAACGCTGTAATGATGAAGAAGGGAGTTTGGTAGTGAGAGAATGATGGCATGGCAGCGACGATGGAGTGGAGCTGGTTGTTTCTGTTTGTTTGAGACAGAGCTTGAAATGGTGGTGATCGGCAGTAGATTGGTGATCGACGGGAAGAAGACTGATCTGATGGCTGCTCGAGGCTGCCATTACCGAGAGATGAGTTGGGTACTGCCATAAACGGTGGTGATCGAAGCTACTAATGATGATGATGGAGAAGGTCTGTCGGTGATTGGTGGGAAGATTGCGGTGCCGAGACGATTGAGCCGACACGGTGATCTTGGTGGAGATAAAGAGAAGAGGGAAGCTCGAATCGTTGGTCGCTAGTCTGAAGCGAGAGAAGTTAGGCAGAGATGCGATTCGAAATGGAGTCGATCTTGTGCTCGGTTCACGATGAGCACTCGAGTTGGAATGGGTAAAAAGTAGATACGGAAAATGAGTGGTAGCTGCTGAGAATGATGGCAGTGGGTTGAAGATATGAGCTTGGCAGTGATATTCTATCGGTTATGCCATGGTTATAGGGAACGAGCTCAAGCTAGAACTCAGGGAAGAAGGATCTGACATGGGACTGTTTTATGCCGAGAGTTCAAGGTAGCTGCCATTGTTGTTGTCCGTGATGTTGGTTGTGAACGGAGAAACCGAGTAGGGTTGCTAATGATCACAGTTCTATGGCCGTGAACGAGATGGAGCTGTAGTCATGGAAGTCGAGAATGGCAGCGATGGTCGGGCCTTGCTGTGACTGAGAAGAACACGAGCAGGCACAAATGGAAGTAGCTCGGCAGAAAGATGGTAATCCCACTCGGTGTTTGATAGTGAATAATGGTAAAGCTGGGAAGACGGAGTTACGGACTGGGAGAGAGTTAAGTCCGAGGGAAAGATGGAATGGCTTGTCAGTTCCACAAAACTGACAAGCCAATAATGAGAAAATGGGCTGGACTTCGGTGACGTGAGCCCAGTTGTTTTGCTTGCGGAACTTAGAACGTGACCAGCCTTGGCCGTGAGTTGTCTTTGGAAATTCTAACAAGTTTTGGCAACTGTTTTGGACGGGGTGTGATGCACGGACACTTTCCTATTTTATCTAGGTTTCCTATTTTCTTCAAGAGGAGGTTACAAAACTCTATAAATAGGGAAGCTTATGTAGAATTTGGGGTATCTCTTATCTTTGATCTTTATCTTTGATTCCTTTGCCTTTACCTTGTTTTCTAGGGTTTAGAAACATGAGACTTCTCTTTCTTCTTGTTATGAACTCCATGAATATGAGCTAGAGTTTTTATTATTGGTTATGGAATAAGTTGGATTTCCAAATATGGGTTTTAATTCAATAAATTAGTTTTCTCTCATATTATCGTTTATGATTCACCATTAATATTGTTACATGATTTGAATGCTTGTTTAGTCGAGTCGCGAATCGATTGAGTTTGTTTTCATCTCTCTTGCTAGATTAGGATTTATTATACGCAAAAGTGATAGATTCCTGATTACAAGTAGCATAATTGTGATTATTGCTTGTAGTGATACATCCTAGTAGTTACATGTGAACCATAACCTTTGTTAAATTGGATTAGTGCTTTTACACGTTCGATTGCTTTGATTGGCCTGATTTCATAGAACTTAATGCATCTAGGGAATTAAACTTGATTAGTGCTTTTACACGTTAGGTTGTTCCTTTAGATAGAATTCATATTTGCATCTTTTAATGTGTTTGTTGATGACATGAGGAGATTTGCGGGATATACTTGCGATCAAGGTATTCTAGGGTCTTTGATATTGAGATTAAAATATCAATTCTAGTTATTGTAGTGAAAACATGTTTGTGATTGAAGACGAAATCCATGACCAATACCTTCTCATCCTTGATTTGACTTGTTTGCTTATTTCTTTATTTGTTTTATTTAGTTTATTATATAGAAATCACAAAACCCCGGTGTTATTTATAGGGAACCGAAACAATTTGACAACCTAGACCTCTCTGTGGGATCGATCCTTTCTTGCCCTTGCTTCATTATATATTTTGAGTAGTAAGAAAGTGTAATTATATTTGTGTCGGCTGACAACCGGTCAAGGAACATTGATAAAGTACTCAAAATCTAAGCTTATTTCTTCAAACTTTCTTAGCTTAAGTGTCAGTCACCCGATTTCCTAGTCTATTAACATAAGATTATTCTCACTTGGACAAAGCTCAAGAATATTACCTTGACTTACCCAGGGAACCAGAGGATCCATTTTTCTAACATGGTTAACCACTAATTCACACCTTTCTTCATATCCATACACTCAGTTTCCTAAATACGCTCAGGAAGATTCCTTTCGCTACCAGCTGATTGGTGTCGTAACCAGATAAAATTAGTCAAGTTCTTATACTTCACAAAATATAGATTAGAGCACAGTAATAAGAATATGTTTGTTCCAGATAGAGGTATTGGTTGTTAATTGTTTAAGAAGACCTACATAAATTGGAGATTCGTGATTCTTTAAATTTATAACAGAAATTAATTAAAACTACCAGCGAGTTTAGATTACTGGCTAAGGGTTCTTCTGCAATCACAAAACATGCACTATGATTAATACTTAAAATTGTTACTTAATCCTTCATTATCAAAAGCCCTGGAATACTTCATTGCAAAAATACTTCGTCAATTTCCTTGAATCATCGTGTACCATTAAAATATGTGAAATAAGCTAATCAATGCAATAGATATGCTATGAGTAATCTATTCAACAAAGGCCATATAATTTATGTGCAATTATTTGGTGTCATGACTAACATTAGGAATCGCAATATGCTTTTGTAATCAAGGATTATCAAATTTTATATATCAACTAATCCTAATTTAGCTTTAGATATCAATGCTTATACAACAGTAGTGTCCGGTGTGTCACGGGACGTCCAGGATACATTGGAATTTCTAACTACTGGCTAGGATCTTCCCTTCCCTCCTAGAATGACGTACTGATCCAATGGATGGCATTTCATCCCGTCCCAAGCTAGGTTTATTAATCTAGCCTCTTAAATGGCGAATCATTTAGACGTTTCCATTCTCTCTTCCCTTCCTCGCTCTATTTTTGTAACGCCCAGAATAAAACCCCTATTTAGTGTATCAGATTCAATCCCTAGCTGTGGTTCAATCTTTCTTCATTCAATTTCAGAATCAGTACTTCCATTTTTTCATTGTGATTTAATGGTCGCTCCAAATTCCCAATGAATTTCAGAATTTCGAAAAACAACAACGGTTCTAGGCTCGCCCTAATAATGATATTTCTAAAATTCCCATTCAATTTCATGGATTCAATTGACTGTTTCTTCTATAAATTGTCTCTAAAAATCGCAGATCAGCATCAGTCTCACCGAGTCGACATGTAAGTTTTGCCTTCTCTCCTCCTCCCCTTTTCCCTTTTTGCATCTGGATTTTCGCTTATGTTTAGTTCTGTCGATTCACAGAATATCGTGATTTATAAATTAATTCCGAGGATCGATGTTTACTTCATACTGATTTGTTCCCCGGTTATGTTCTTCGTTATTTTACTTATAGTCGAGGCTCCATCTTAGTTCAGTTTATATTGGTTAGGTTTAATTTCCCGTTGGTGTAGTTCTGTTTATAATTTTGTGTGTTTTGTTAGGTTTGATCTTCTGCTTATTATGTTTTTTTTCTTTTTGATTTTGAGAATTGAAATTTTGATTTTTCCAGCGTTCATAACCGCTGATTAATTTTGGTTTCTAATTCTTTATATCTAGCAATCTTGAACCATTTCAGATGGATATTCATGTTGAATCAAAAGTGGTTGTGTTGGTATAATCGCTAATAACATTTTTCCTTCCGTTTTTTCTTAAGAGCTCTTTATACAACAGATTTTGCATATATTTTTTCAACGAAGCATGAATTATGTCTTGGTTATTATCAGTTTTAATTGGTCGCCTGAAATTTGATTTAAATGCCTGTAGTTGCCAGAACAGAGAAAGCAATGGCATCACAGATCACCTGCAAACTTCAAAAGGTAGGATCCTCAGCCACACGTGACACACTCAAGAGCTTACGATCGCTTTACGAAGGAAAAACAAGCATCATTACCGACCGTGTTACCAGGAAATGGGAAGAGTTGGATTTCATGTCGACCAACGACGTTAACGGCGTTGATATGGTTATTGTTGATGAGCAGGTAACAATCAGGATTAAATGGACACCTAAATTTAAATATACAAATAATTTTTTTAATTAGCTGTTTATGGGTAAAAACCGTTTCTGCTGATGTTGGTAATTTCGGGTGTGTGGATGAGAAACGAATCTAAACCCTAAACAATGCACTGCACGGGAGTACTTTTGATTCGAGAGATCAATCTGTACAATCCTGGCCTAAACCAAGAAATGGCCGTTCCGTGCTTGCTTGCTTGGTCATAAAGTGAAGGAGAAGGGTTGGTCTTAGGGAGGGAAGCGAAGAGAGTCTTTGAGACCAGAATCGTTGATTACGATGGTGTGGTTGTTTATGACTTGTATCTGAAAGTAGAACTGGCTAGCAGGATGGAAAGCTACCATGTGATTTCTAGATACTGTGTTGTTGCCGACCAAAACTTGTTGTTTCGTGGTAAATAGGTGAAAGCTATTTATACAAGTCATATTGAAACGTACCATGGTCACGTAGGAAATGGAAACGATTGAGTGGTGGAAGAATATAGTAACGTGTAACCGTCAGGCATTATGCTTCCATGATGAAGGAAGTGAATTAGTTTACACCGTTACTTTCATCACCACTAATTGTCCCACTTCATGAAACTTTCTTATAACGGGCGTATTGCACGCCGCACGCTGTAAACCGCCAGACCAATACCCTGATGAGTATCACCCAGTTTGTGACATGTTTGATGTCTCGAGTGTTTTCGTGGAAAACGTGTAGCAGGTTGCTATGTGTGGCAAGTCAAAGTCAAGAGACTTGTCATAGGAAAATAGCGTGTGATGCTATTAGGCTTGCCTTGACCGGCCGCCTAAAACTTACTACAAGTCCGTCAGTTTGGTGGCGAACTTGAATGGCTGAGATTGCATCTCATGAAGAAGGGTAGCCGTTGATTATGGCTACCTTCTGTTGGCGCCTGGTAATGTCACAGTGGCATTTTTGGCGTACGCCAGTGGCATTGCAGCACGACTGGCATACCTCGTGCATGCCAGTGGCACGGTGGTGTAAGTGGCGCCTGGCGTAGCCATGGCCACTAGCTGGTTGCCTGGAACTTATCGCAAGTCCGTCAGTTCAGTGGCGAACTTGGATGGCTGAGATTGCATATCATGAGGAAGGGTAGCCGTTGATTATGGCCATATCTTTGTTGTGTATCAAAGTGGCGCCATTAGCATAGTGGCGCCTGGCGCAGCCGTGGCATAGCGACATGCCAGTGGCGTAGCCGTGGCAGCTGTTTTGGCATATTGGTGTTAGACCCAAATATGGCTCTGGAAACATTGACCATGTTGCCACATCGATCCCAACGCTCTGAGAAATGTTATTTGGCTTGGTTGGCGTAGAAATTTTGCCCAAATTAGGGTTTGGCATGTTGAAACCCTAATTAGTGCGTGGCCAAGGCTTGGATTTGGCGTCGTGGCCAAAGCTAGGGCTTGGCGGCGTGGCCAAGGCTAGGATTTGGCGATGTGGTCAAAGTTAGAGTTTGGCGGCGTGGCCAAGGCTAGGTTTTGGCGCCATGGCCAAAGTTAGAGCTTGGCGGCGTGGCCAAGGCTAGGTTTTGGCGACGTGGCCAAAGTTAGGGCTTGGCGCCGTGGCCAAGGCTAGGTTTTGGCGCCGTGGCCAAAGTTAGGGCTTGGCGGCATGTTACTGCGGCAGAGTGGCATGTTGGCATGCCGATTAATATGTTGTTGTGGCAGGGCGCGTTTGGCTTGCCAGTTAGTATGGTGGCGCGGCAGGGTGCGTTTGGCCTTTAATGTATGGTGGTGAGTTTATAGCGACTTGATTGGTCAAGAAAAGGGGCCGGCCAAATATGAGGTGCGGCCGCACCTCTAGTGCTCGCGGCGCATTCAAAGTGTCCTAATTGGTCGGTAGGAAGGAGAGGGGCCGGCCAAGCATGGGCTTGGCGACACTTCTGGTGTGAGTGTGGCGGCTTTAGAGTGACCTGATTGGTCGATGGAAAAAGGGGCCGGCAAGTATGGGCCCAGTCACAACTTATGTGCGCGTGGAGAGTTTAAGGCGACCTGATTGGTCGAGGGAAATAAGGCCGGTTTAGGATGGGGCGTGGCCAATGGCCAATGGCGCCGGCTGGCCTAAGGCATGACCACACCTCCCTTTCTGCTGCTCCTATCCTGCGGCTCCCTGTTTTCTGATTCTGGGTAAGATTTTGCGTCTACTAACCCATGGCGGATTAATTACCTAGTTTGCCTAGGCTTAAATTTCGACAAGCAAGGTTTTATATACTGCGCAAGGCGCAAAACCCTAACTTTTGCAAGTTAGCCAGGGTAATCGATTGAATTCTATGTGTTGACACGGAGTTCTTTTAAGTTCATTGCAAGAGAGCAGCATGCTTTCTTATTGTATACCTTATGCAAAGACCTTATCCTTGATATTTGGAAATTCGTGCTACTCTGCTGCGAGTGAACACAAATTGTCATGCCATACCAACCTTAAGGGTTCAGCCAGGGAACATAGCATAGAAAGTATTCAAAGAAACTTATATTAAGTGAATATGAGCAAGGCGCCGAAATTTACAGAACATCTGGGATGGTTGCTACATGCGCCAGTCTGGATAAATTTCATGTAAATATATTGAACGGCTCAATAAATATGCCAATAGAGAGGTTAACACTCATGGATCCGTTTCCTTACCGAGTGACGTCACATTAGATGCAAGGTTTTACGATTTTAACCCTAAGCTAAAAACCACCATCAATATTAAGTCCCCTGCTTAGCTCGGAACAGCGGCATTGTTGCGGGGTAAGCATGAGATGGTGACAGACGAGGATAGAATCGGAACAGCAAGTCATGAGAAGATTGTCAGGAAGATTTGGCTGACCTTTGTGAGGAGGCATGAAGAATCTGTGATCCTTGCATTGGCGGCTTCGCATAAATTTGGCTTGGCCACAGGGTGCTGGCGAGCTTTGCTTCCCGGAACGTTGGTGCCAACTTGGGCCATGGGGCTGATGCTGACGCCGCGGCTGATGCCGCGGAGCGGTAACAATGGCGTTATTGGCTTGAGTCACGAATCAGTGGATGGCGCTAGCTGGCTAGGTCACAAAATGTATGGAGATGGCGCTTGGCTTCAGTCCATGGAATGATGGAAACTGGCTTCAGTCCGTGGAATGGCGGTAACAACACTTGGAACTTTTGCTACCAATCAGTGAAGATGGAGCCGGCATTTTCGCAGGAAGGGCAGAGATGGTACAGCTTTGATCACGGAATGTTGGAGTCATGGCGACGCTTGCTAGGCTGTGGAGTGGGCGGAGATGGCGCTGCTTTGAGCGGTGAAAGCGGCGCTCCTTTGGCTATCTGACCGTTTTCTCTCGTTCCACATTAGGGTTTCGACGAGAGACTTCATCTGGTTGAGGCTGATTTTTTGGCCGACGTGTAAACTCATTGTGTTTGCTAAGCATCTGTTTCTCTTTAGGGTTTCTACAGTATATATGCTGGTGTAATTAGGTTACCCTTTCAAATACTTTCTCTGTTAAATCTGTATTTCCTTCATCATGTCGAGCAGAAGCGAATCATCTTCGAGTCAGCCAGATTCTTCAGTCAAATGCAGGCGGCCCGATTCTGGCAACAATTCCCCCGTCGAAATCATCCGAGTTAAGAAGATCATACCGGTACATTTTTTTATTAACCAATAGATATTTGTTTGTTACCACAGCGAGTGAAAAAGAGAGAGTTTCTTTTGTTCAGAGATATCCATCTGGAACATGTGTGACCGCCGTCAATGATGATGATCTGACCACCCCCCTTACTTCGAATTCGAGCACACCAACCGCTGCAGATCTGGAAAATGCTGATTTGGGTATTTATTTCCATGAATATCCCAATGCAGGTTTGTCATTCGAAATCCGTATGAAGTGTTTATCTTCTAGCTACCGAAACGTTGGTAGATTCCTAGTGCGAAAGGAATTCGTGACTCTGTACATGAAAATATGGAGAAGATATGGCCATATTACTACCAGGAACGTGGTGAAGCACTACTCTTCTGCCTTGGTTACCACAATGAACTGTCTCCTGCCCATGATTGTTGAAATGGAAGGCACATCCATCCGCGACGTCACAAAATCAACTATTGAAAAATGGGAAAACATGGTGTCTACCTGTGAATCCCTTGAGTTTAACGTAAGTTGGCTGAGGCATCGTCTTGACATTGTGAAGGTTGATAGAGCCGGTATACTCGCCAACATCGTTCCTGCCACAAAAGCCATTTTGGAAGAGGAGAAGGATCTGACCGTGGAATCTCAGAAGGTGGAAAAGGCAATCCAGGACTTGAAGAGTAGGACTGAAAGATATCAAAACAGGTTGAAGATAATGCTTTCAAGGAACTACAATCTATTGGATGGGATTTTTCGAGTTGTGTAGTTGTGAGACACCTGGTTTTCCTTCTAGGTCTCGAATGTATTATCATCAAAAAAAAAAAATTGTATTGGTTTTGGAGAAGTAAGAGAATTTTCATTAATATGCTTCGATTAAATGAAATTTGATAACTAGGATGTGAAGGAAGCGGAAAGATGCCTGGCTAGACGTGCTATGAGACGGCGAGGGGTGGAGCAATAGTTAGGCGTAGTATGCCTTGAGCCATTTTCCATTGATGACTGCCTCTAGTTTGCCTCAATCTTCCTTGATGACCTTGTAGTATCCACTGTTATACGCTTTGGTGACCACATAAGGCCCTTCCCATTTTGGGGAGAATTTTGGTGCTGACATGTCTTGTTGGATGTGTTTGGCGGTCTTCAACACCAGATCCCCTACTTGAAAAACTCGAGGTTTCACAGCTTTGTCGTATGCTCGGGAAATTCTATTTTTGTATGCTTGCGCGTGATCTTCTGCTTTAGCTCTTATGGAATCCAAAGTGTCTAGCTCCGCTACCCTGGGATTTGATGTTTTGGCTTCATTCCATTGGACTCCACTTGCCTCGGCAATCCTAGCCGATGGGATTTTAATTTCTGCTGGAAGAATGGCGTCTGCACCGTAGACGAGAGAATAGGGGGGGGGGCGCCAGTATAGCTCCTTGGTGATGTCCGATAGGCCCAAAGCGCGATTGGAAATTATTCGTGCCATGTCCGAGGGTTGTCGTGCACTGTCCGGCTGAGGATTCGAATTAGAGTCTTGTTGGTTCTTTCAGCCTGCCCATTCCCTTGGGGTAATAAATGGTGGAGAAGACTTGTTTAATTCCATATTCTTCGAGTAACTCCCGTACTTGCTTGTTGACAAAAGGAGTATCGTTGTCAGTGATGATGTGTTTGGGCACGCCGAAACTACAAATGATATATTCCTTAATGAACGCTGCAATTATGGCTCCAGTAGTCCCTCGTAAAGGGATAGCTTCGACCCATTTGGTGAAATACTCTGTTGCGGTTATTACATATTCATGTTGTTTTGATGATGGCGGGTTTATCTTCCCAATGATGTCGAGTCCCCATCTATAAAACGGCCACGGACTACTTACCGAATGTAGGGGAGTAGAGGGTACGTGGATTAGATTTCCATGAATTTGACATTTGTGGCATATTTGAACAAAGGCATCCGCATCGTCCTCTATGGTCGGCCAGTAGTATCGCTCGTGTATTTGGAGAAACAACTTCTTTTTTCCTTGGTGCTCGCCTTCGTGCATTTCTTTCAGCATGATTGGGATTTCTGCCTCGCCCAGGCATCGTAATAAATCTCCTCCAAAACTTTTACGATACAGGATTCCTTCATGGATTATGAATCTCTTGGATCTTTGCTTCACCTTGGTTGCGTCTTTCTTATTTGCAGGGAGTACGCCGTCGCGAAGATAACTGATGTATGGCTTTTGCCAGTCCCCAGCGTGGTCAACAGTGAAAACTTCCAATTGATGCGGCGGTGCTTGGCAATTGGAGCAAGATCCTTGGAGTAATCTAGATTGAGCCTCCATTTCTGGCCAGTAGTAGCCAAGGCGTTGCATACGACGATAAAGTGTTTGTTAGAGCATTGCTCGGTAAAACCCGCATGCGTTGCTATCTCAAGCATGTTTGTCAATGTTCGTGATCAAAACTATAAGTCTTGATTTCTAGCCTATGTAGCTAAAGGTCTCGAACTAGGATAGAAAGTGTAGTTGAGCTCAAGAACTCCATGGCAATCATCAAACAAGACGAAGGACTACTCGAGGAACCGGTGGAACTTCATCGACTAAAAGGTATATGGAGACTTGAACTTATCTGTCACTCAAAAGTCTATTTACTCTATCTCCTACTCTTGAGACAAAAGTCGTTTAGACGTATAGACTTTCATTATACACATTTGCTATATCGAGCCGAGTTTAACTCGCCTATCTATTTCTCGAAATATGTATTGGTAAGCTTTCGCTTTAACCAAATTCATCTTTACCTAGTGATGAAAGTCATGATATGTTTCAATCACTTTGGAAATTGCTCTGACGAAAAATGGTCAGTGAATAACGGCTACATAACGTTCTCTGAGAATGTTTCAATGATTGAAATGAGAGTTTAGATTACATAACCATTGGTAGGATATAAGCATTGTTGTGGAAACACATATATGTATAAGTCCTTATTCCTTGAACCAAAGTTTGCGAACTTTGTTGATCAAGAGAAATGGAAGTGGCGCAAGCCAAGTCCGCGAACTGGCGGAAGTTCTCACCCGAGAATTTCTGCTGGAGTTTGTGTACTCCTTCCATGAGCTTAAGTCCGCGAACCCAGTCTGCGAACTTGAGTAGGCTATATCTAAAACCGGTTGTTCTTGAACTAATGTTTATTGGGAACATTAATTAAATACCCCTCCTTTTCAAGGTCTTCACAAATACCCCTAAGAACTTCACAAATACCCCTAAAGGGTTTATTTTAAGTGGATAATGAAAATGAACTAGTACTTTTTTGGATAATGAAAATGAACTAGTATGTCCTTGCCGCGTGAAAACGTCAGCTCAACCTCCTACGGAGGTTGAATTGACTTAATATAATCTTAGATGTGCCAAAAACTATACCCTAAAAACTTAAAATATACCCTTTAGGGGTATTTATAAAGTTCTTAGGGGTGTTTGTGAAGACCCATGAAAAGGAGGGGTATTTATTTAATTCCCACATGTTTATTTAAACTAAGGAATGCTTTTGCAAACCGTGTCTATAAAGTTCATGAACCGATTCGAGTGAATCAAACCGTTTTTGCTTCGATTGTGTCTTGTGTAGTTACATAAAATCTAAGCAATTGAACAACTCTCTAACTAGTTCATTTGAGTCATTTGAACTAGTTATGGTGAAGAAGAAAATGGTTGATATGAGAGTGATCATATGGCTAACCATTTGGTTGACTATTGTTGAACCAACAAATGTTAATGTTTGGGTACGGTTCATAAACCCAAAATTGAACATTTCATTTGTGTGTAACAAGCTAAGTTTTCGATCCAACGGTTGAGAAATATTAGCTTGAATCTAATCAGGTTTTCATCTAACGGTGAATATTGAATGCTTTGTTACTAAGCTAACATTGATTGCAAACCTTGATTTGAAAGACTATATAAGGGAGAACTCTAGCAACTGGGAAACCTAATCCCCACACTTTATGTGTGATACTAGTTTGCTAAGATAGAGTCGATTCTCCTTTAACCTTTGGTTTTCTTCTTCTAAAACCAGGTTAACGACTTAAAGACTTCATTGGGATTGTGAAGCCAGACCGATACTACTTTTCTTGTAGTTGTGTGATCTGATCTTGCTGTTTCTATCGTACAAGTATAATTAAAATAATTGGCTTGAAATTTATATCTCCGATAGGCAAGATAGAAAAGAAATCACAAACACTTCGTCCCATCGTTTGTGATTCCGCAATATCTTTTTTCGCTGCGTCGATTAAGATTATTGTGAGGTGATTAATAATACTAGGTTGTTCTTCGGGAATATAAGTCCGGGTTATTGATTGGTTCCTGTTCACCTTGATGTATCAAAAGACGGAACAAAAACTCATAGGTTTATTCGTGGGAGACGGATTTATCTATTCTGTAGACTTTTCTGTGTGATACAGATTTGTTTATTAAAGTCTTCGACTTTGGGTCGTAGCAACTCTTAGTTGTGGGCGGGATCAGCTAAGGGAGTCAAGTACATAGCATCCTGCTGGGATCAGAGGCGTAGGAGCATAATTGTACCTTGGATCAGTGTGAGATTGATTGGGGTTCAACTATAGTCTAGACCGAAGTTAATTTGGAGTAGGCTAGAGTCTGTAGCGGCTTAATACAGTGTGTGTCATCTGGACTAGGTCCCGGGGTTTTTCTGCATTTGCGGTTTCCTCGTTAACAAAATTCTGGTGTCTGTGTTATTTCTATTCTACATTATATTTGTTTATATAATTGAAATATCACAGGTTGTGCGTTGTTCAATCAATTAGAATATCTGACCTTTTGGGTTGTTGATTTAAATTGATTGACACTTGGATATTGGTCGTTGGTACCATCCAAGTTATCTCTCTTTGATAAAGACTCGCAGATTTCTATTTGCTTGAGTAAAGATCAAATCGAGAGATTGAGATATAAACTCTTTGATATACTTTTTATCTAGATTGAGTCTGACTGTCTAGTTGATTCTCTAAAAAGTATATTAGAGATTTTCCATACAAATTGCTAATCGAATTGTTGGGTGTGGTTCTTAGACCCCCGCTTTTTTAGTGTTTCCACCAACGTTTGTCCGCAAATTTCGCTATGAATACGGTTAAGCTGCTGTTGTGCCTCTTCATCTCCGAGGCATTTTGACAGGGAACCATCTGGGTTCCAGCGGTACAACATCCCATGAAGCATGAAGAAGTTTTGCAAGGTTTTGAGACCGACCTTTCCTTGGGAAAGTGAGCTGTTAAGTTCTTGAATAATCGGTGTTCTCCAGTCGCTGGCTTCAGTCTCCTTAGATTGTGAAATCCATGTTGATGCCACGGTTCGTCTTTTCACCATCAGGGTTTCTTCTAAACCTCCAAACTGCAGCTTTGACGCTAATGTGGCTAGGCAATCAGCATGTCTGTTGTTGCTACGGCCAACATGTGTTATGGTCGCGTCAGCGAAGTAATTTAGCATCTTTTGCGCCTCGGATCTATACGGGGCCAGCGTTACCTCTTTCAGTGCGTATACTCCATTCATCTGGTTAACCAGTAATTTAGAATCACCCCTTATTTTCAGACGTGTGGCTCCAGCTTGCTTGGCCAATGATAACCCTATGAGAAAGGCTTCATATTTTGCTGAATTGTTGGTGCAATGAAAGTCTAACTTGAAGGAATGCGAGAAAACTTCGCCGGTTGGAGATACTAGAACCACGCCCGCTCCTCCGATATTATTGCTAGGGGTGGCGGAGCCATCGAAAAATAGTAGCCACGCTTCTTCTTTGACAAAAGAGATTTCCGGAAATTCTTCAGGAAGGTCTTCGTGCAGTGTCGTGGTACCCTCTCCCGGGAAAGCTGCTAGTAAATTTGCGACCGCTTGTCCTTTGATAGCTCTTAGGGAAGCACACGTTATATCAAACTCTGACATTTGCAGGAGCCATTTGGCTGGACTTCCTATCAGGGCCGGTTTTGAAAGTAAGAACTTCACAGGATCGGACTTGGATATCAGCACCACTTTGTTTGAGAGCAGATAATGCCTAAACTTCTGAATGGAGTGAATTAGAGCTAGGCACGCTTTTCCGCCTTAGGGTATCCGAGCTCAAAGCATCCTCAAAGTCCGATCGAAGTAGTATATAGGGTGCTCAATTCCTTCATCATCTTCTTGGGCGAGAAGAGACCCGAAAGCAGCATCATTAAAAGCAGTGTAGAGACACAACAGTCTTCCTTGTACGGGAGATTTCATGACGGCTGGGGATGACAGTATCTGTTGAATCTTCCGATAAGCCTCTTGTTGTAGTGTCGTCCAAACAAAAATTGCCCCCTTCTTCAGCAAGGGGGTGAATGAAGCAATAAGCTGAGCTAAACCGGTGATAAAACGCCGGATGTAGTTTACCTTACCCATGAAGCTCGGAGTTCTTTCACGGTTTGTGGATGTGGCATCGTGAGGATGGCTTGGGTTTTGGCTGGGTCGACTTTGATTCCCTCGGTGGTCACCTGGAAACCTAGAAATTTGCCTGAAGAGACGCCAAAGGCACACTTCAAAGGATTCATCTTCAGTTTGTATTCACGATACCTGTCGCAGAACCTATGTATGGGACGCCCGGGTTTTTGCCTTGACCACTATGTCATCCACGTAGTCTTCAACTTGCTTATTCATCATATCATGGAAAATTGCGGTCATGGCGCGTTGGTAGGTGGCACCAGCATTTTTCAAACCGAAAGGCATCACTGTATAGTAAAAGTTTCCGAGAGGAGTTAGAAAAGCTGTCTTACTTGCGTCGTGCTCATACATCTTTATTTGATTTTAGCCGATGTACCCGTCCATGAAACAGAACATACCATGTCCACTGGTGGCGTCTACCAACATATCAATGTTAGGAAGAGGAAAATCGTCCTTGGGGCAACATTTGTTCAGATCCCTAAAATCAACACAGCACCTGATTTGGCCGCTCTTCTTCTTTACTGGAACCACATTGGCCAACCAAGTGGGATGTTGAATGGGTTTGATGAAACCAGCAGCTAGTAATTTTTGAATTTCCGCCTTGATCTGTTCTTCCACATCGTGTCTGAACTGTCTCGGAGATTGCTTGACCGGTTTGGATCTGGGTATTATATGTAGATGATGAGTGACTAGTTTCTCATCCAAGCCAGGAATTTCCTCGTACGTCCACGCGAATACGTCTTGATATTCCTTAAGAAGGTCCACAAGTTTTGCACGTTCGTCGGCACATAGAGTTGAGCTGATGGAGCCGTAGAAATTCCTCGCTTCCGATGTTGACAACTTCGGGTTCATCTGTGGTGGAGTTGGTTACGTCCTGCCGTTGTCGTGGTGCATCTGGCACCTCCTCTTGTGACTCGCTGATGTGATTGCATTCCATTGGGCGGAGAGACTGGGTGGTAGTCTCCCCTGCTAATTGATAACAGCGGCGCCGATATACGGTTTTCCCTTTTTCGTCTAGACTTGCAATAAAAGCCCGCTCCTGCTTGGTATGAGTATGAGCCATACTTCCGTTTGATGAGGAGAAATTGGCGTGCTTTTCTTTTGGAGAGATGGTGCGAGATCGGGTCTCTTTGTACAGCGATGCGATCCTGGCCTCTTCTTCGATTGACGTCCATGTCGGGAGTGAAGTGCAGTGGAATTTGCCTGACGAACCCCGCGAATTTTCCTTCGGTTCGAACATCTGCATACCACAGATTGGTGTATAAGGAGATAATGACGCGGGAATGCGAATAACTTCTTCATTCAACATGGTCTTTAGGCACTGGTGATATGTTGAAGGAAGGATCCTGTTATCGTGGAGCCACGGTATTCCCAGTATCATGTGGTAGTCTGGCTCCTTCTCGATTACTTCGAACTTTACCTTCGACTGGATTGGTCCCACTGACAGATTCAGGTTGATGTATCCATACGTACTAGTTTGGTTTCCTTCGAAATCTGTCATCATGGTAGGCTGTCGTATAATTTTGCTTGGCCGCACCTTGGCTGTCCTGAGCGTTCTGAGAGTAATAACATTGGAGGACGCTCCCATGTCAATGAGGGCCCTTTTGAACTCCGAATCCTTGATGCGAGCAGTGACGTGTAGGGCCCGGTTATGTCCTTTTTCTGCCATCATGTCGTCTTCAGTAAATGTAACATTGTTGATGGACATCTCTGATATTCTTGAAGTCTCCGAGCGTAAAGGAACCAAACACGCGTCTAGGGATATTTGATTAATCGCAGTAAATGTCCCTGCTCATTGGTCCTTTGAAAGGTGCAGAAGTTCATATAAACTTTCCACCAACACGGCTGCTTTCTGGTTCACTGGTTTCTGATTGGTGGTGAAGCTGTTGACTTGAGAACGATCATTCGGGGCGTCAGTCCCCAGTGTTGGAATTTCCGGGGTGAGTGAGACACTCAAATCCGATGTGAGTATACTATTTATCGTCTCCTTCATCAGGTCTATGTTCCTTGTGTGAACCTCCTGAACCCGTGCCAATTCGGCCAATCTTGGAATTTTTTCATTGGATGCGCCATTAGGTGCCGTGTTTTGGAAATAGACATCGCCATTCGCCAGAGTATGAGTGGAATTTGGGATATTGCACTCAGTTATTAGACCGACCATCTTCTGGAAATTGGAGTTACAACCGAGAGATTTAATCTCCCACTGTGGTCGCCAATTGTTTATGGGTAAAAACTGTTTTTGCTGATGTTGGTAATTTTGGGTGTGTGGATGAGAAACGAATCTAAACCCTAAACAATGCACTGCACAGGAGTACTTTTGATTCGAGAGATCAATCATACAACTCGGCCTAAACCAAGAAATGGTCATTCAAGGCTTGCTTGGTCACAAAGTGAAGGAGAAGGGTTGGTCTTAGGGAGGGAAGCGAAGAGAGTGTTGAGACCAGAATCGTTGATTCTGATGGTGTGGTTGTTTATGACTTGTATCTGAAAGTAGAACTGGCTAGCAGGATGGAAAGCTACCAGGTGATTTCTAGATACTGTGTTGTTTCCGACCAAAACTTGTTGTTTCTTTGTAAATAGGTGAAACCTATTTATACAAGTCATATTGAAATGTACCATGGTCTCGTAGGAAATGGAAATGATTGAGTGGTGGAAGAATAGAGAAACGTGTAACCTTCAGGCATTATGCTTCCATGATGAAGGAAGTGAATTAGTTTATACCGTTACTTTCATCACCACTAATTGTCCCACTTCATGACACTTTTTTATAACGGGCGTATTGCACGCTGCACGATGTAAATCGCTAGACCAATACCCTGATAAGTATCCCGTTAGAGCTTAGCGGCGTGGCCAAGGCTAGGTTTTGGCGTCGTGGCCAAAGTTAGGGCTTGGCGGCATGTTACTGCGGCAGAGTGGCATGTTGGCATGCCGATTAATATGTTGTTATGGCAGGGCGCGTTTGGCTTGCCAGTTAGTATGGTGGCGCGGTAGGGTGCGTTTGGCCTTTAATGTATGGTGGCGAGTTTAGAGCGACTTGATTGGTCAAGAAAAGGGGCCGACCAAACATGAGGCGCGGCCGCACCTCTAGTGCTCGCAGCGCATTCAAAGTGTCCTAATTGGTCGGTAGGAAGGAGAGGGGCCGGCCAAGCATGGGCGTGGCGACACTTCTGGTGTGAGTGTGGTGGCTTTAGAGTGACCTGATTGGTCGATGGAAAAAGGGGCCGGCAAGTATGGGCCCAGTCACAACTTATGTGCGTTTGGCGAGTTTAAGGCGACCTGATTGGTCGAGGGAAATAGGGCCGGTTTAGGATGGGGCGTGGCCAATGGCAAATGGCGTCGGCTGGCCTAGGGCATGGCCACACCTCCCTTTCTGCTGCTCCTATCTTGCGGCTCCCTGTTTTCTGATTCTGGGTAAGATTTTGCGTCTACTAACCCATGTCGGATTAATTACCTAATTTGCCTAGGCTTAAATTTCGACATGCAAGGTCTGATATACTGCGCAAGGCGCAAAACCCTAACTTTTACAAGTTAGCCAGGGTAATCGATTGAATTCTATGTGTTGACACAGAGTTCTTTTAAGTTCATTTCCAGAGAGCAGCATGCTTTCTGATTGAATACCTTGTAGGATCAGAATATCGCAACTCCAGTATCCTTGCGAAATCGTTAAAAAGCACACTGCGAAGATATCACAGATTGGTAGTAAAAATGACGCAACGGATGACGATAGCCTGAACACGAGAAAGATGTGAAGACCTAGCGAGATTTAGGAGTGTTGCGAGATTCAACATTCATACACTGGCGAGAGTGTCGCAAGCTAGATCCGAAAATAAAGGACAGTTTAGTTGCCATCCACTATGTAATGTCCTATATAAAGAGCCGAATAGGCTTAAGAAAGGGAGAGATCTTTTTAGAGTAGAGGGAAAGTTTTGAGGAGAGAGAAAGTCGAGAGCGATAGTTGTATTCTTGATTTCATTTCCCCTTTGTAAAATTCTTAAACTCAATTAATAAAAAGTGTGATTGTTGATCTTAAAGATGTGTTGAATGTTATGAATTCTTGTGAGGGATGTATTGTAGGATTTCCTGCAATCACATAATGGCGCTAGAAACAGGGGACTTGAAGATTGATATTGTGATTTGAAAGAATTTGGAGTAATAGGAAAGGAATTTCATATAATTTTCAACAACTTGTTAAGATTGAAAAATGGCTAGAAGAAGACATGCATCAAAACAACCAACAACTGTTAGAAGGAGTAGGAGACTTGCTGGAAAAGGGAGAGATGAAATGGAGGAATCTTCAAGAGTGAACACAAGAAACGATGGAGAAAATCAAGTTCAACCGCCAATTCAACGTACACCAATACAAAATAGAACTGTGGATTATGATAGGGTGAGTGTACATACTTGGCGATCAGATTCCGTGGATGAAATGAGAGAAGAGCAGCAATTAGGAAGCAATGGACGAGAGGAGAGAGACCAAGAGGTAATTGGGGGAATAATTCATGGAAATGAAGAGATTGCAGCATTAGAGGCATTAAGGCAAAGGATACATGAAGAAAGGCGATTAGAAGCAGAAGAGCGTGCAAATCTGACAAGGCAAAATCATGAGTTAAGGATGGAAAATATGAGATTACAAAGTAGAAGGTCATGAAGCACTACAAGATCAAGTTCAAGATCAGTTAGAGAAGAAATGAGACGAAATTCGCCTGAAGAAAATGCTAATGAATAAACTCGAGAGGAAGTACAAAATCCAGAAGAAGAAGGTTGCGAAAGAAGAGAAGTAATGGAAGATCGTTATTTCCAACGTGGTGAAATTATCCAAAATGATAGAAATCAGGGAAATAGACGACGTCAGAGACAAAATAATCAAGATGGCGAAGAAAATCAGGAAGAAGGAAGGAGAATATTACATGGGAGAGAAGTTCAAAGAAATCGACAAATAATTAAAGATGAAATCGAAAGACATTACACTGAACAAGCACATCTAGCTTGTGAGAGGGAAAGACTGAGAGCAGAACTGGAAGAACAAGAGTTACAAGAGGCAATTCGCCAGAACAATCATGATAATCGAGAGACAAGGCGTGAACAAAATCGCAATAATGATAATATCAATGAAGAATATGATAGAGTACAAAGGAGAGCTGAAAGGCGGCAAAGAAGAGAAAATGAGAAATATAACGGTGTGTGAATTCATGAAAGGAATGAAAGAGAAGATCGCAGAGAGAGGCGAGAAGAAAACGATGAACAAGAAAATGAAAACAGATATGAACGCAGAAGAAGAGAGGCGGAGTTAAAAAGACCAATGGATCCAAATTCTGGTGTAAATGAACAAATTTTGAGAGAATTAGCGGAAATGAGAGGGATGTTAAATAACAAAAGAGAAGGAGGAAGGAGACAACTGGATGAAGCCATAGAAGAAGCTGCGAAAACCCCATTCACACAAGAAATACAATTAGGAGGAATACCCCCAAAGTGCAATTTACCTGCGTTAAATAGCATTTTTGACGGTACCACTTGTGCGGTACAACACATCAAAGCTTATGTGAGATGTATGCTACAATGGGAAAACCATGATGCTGTATTGTGCAAATATTTTACATCAAGTTTAACATGAGAGGCCTTGAAATGGTTTGAAGGTTTGCCAAAGAACACTATAACATCTTTCAATCATTTGCAAGCTACATTTTTAGGGGCGTATATAAGTAACAATTCCTCGCGACCTGGCATTGAAGATGTATTTGGGTTAAAGCAAAGGGTTGGCGAAAGTCTGAAACATCTAACCATGAGGTGGAAGACAATGTGTAGTGATATGGCTGGTCGTGTGGATGAGAGATACCTCATTTTATCATTCATCAACGCTATGTTCGCAACCAATCTGTAATACATTCAAATTTTAAGAGTTAAGAATACGATCACAATGACTGAGTTGCGAGAATTACAGGAGGAGTATATTGCTCTTGAGGAAAAGAAAAATGAGATGGAATCATACCCAGTTGCGAACACAAGTTCAAAAGTAGCGAATGCAAGTTTGTTACCTAAGTTGATAAATACAGTGGCGAGCACTTCGCAAGGACAACAAGGGAGGATAATGGAAGATAGTCAGCAGAAGCTAGTAGCTATGGGAAGTCGTGATCAAGAAGAATTCGAGAGAGAAAGAAACTTCTATAGCCGTGGTGGAAATAACAAAATTCAAAGACTTGATCAGCCACAAGAAACTTATGGAGGTCGAGGCAAAACCATCACAGAGGACGGGGAAGTCATAAGATAATATGGGAAGAAATCAAAATGCCACCACTAAATGCTAGTGTGGAGAAAATATGGGAAGCTATAATCTTGATGGAAAACATACCCGCGCCATGGAACATGGGAAGTGAACCACCTCCAAGCGACGAAGTCATGAATTTTGCTCTTATCACCATTTTCATGGACACTCAACAAATGATTGCGGGAATATAAAAAGAATCATTCTCGAATGATAGATCAAGGGAAACTAAATCATTTTCTAAAAAACCAAACTCGGTCTCAACCATTACCACCACCGCTTTAAATTCGCAGGTAAATACAACAAAAAGAGGAGAAACATTTGTAATAGAAGTTGGAGCAAAGGCAAAGAATTTGTTTTGTCACTCTATTGTACATTCGTACAAAACGATTGAAGACTTTCATGATAACACTCTCAGCAGGGTCTTCGCAAGAGATGCTGATGGTAAAGAAATAATGAACATTGCGAAAGCATCGCCACCGAAAGAATGGCAAAAGAAGATTATTTCCTTCACCGCAGAAGAAGTACTTGAGGGTGGCAAGATGCACGATAATCCATTAGTGGTAAGGTTAGAGATTAATCCAAAACCTAGTGATGATGAAGATGATGAAGCTGAGAATACATGGGCAATCAACAGAATTTTAATCGATACTGGAAGTTCTGTGGATATTCTTTTTTATCATACTTATAAAACTATGGGTGGAAAAGATGAAGATCTAATACCTTCAACTTACAAGATCTATGGTTTTAATGGTACGCCAATAAACCTAAAGGAGAAGTCGCATGCGAATTCCACTTTGAAAGGATTGTCCTCTCAAATTTGTTCTGTGTAGTCGATGTGGAATCACCATACAATGCATTGATTGGGCGGCCTTGGTTACATGGGATTCTAGGTGTAGCATCGACTTTCCATCAATGTATCAAGTTCCCTCATCCAGTGGTATCGGCATAGTAAAAGGAGATTGGATTGAAGGAAAGAAGTGTTATGAAATTGATATAGAATCTTGCGAAGAAAGAGCTGCGAAGAATAAGAATTGGAAACACAACATCAAAGAAAAACAAAAATGTGAAAGATTGATGGTAGATGCAATAGAACAGAGAGAAGAAGAAACGCTGCGAAGCCAATGCATGTTGAAGATAAGAAGCGGCGAACATTTCGTAACAGATAAGAAAATAACAGAAAAATTCAAAAATGCAGAGGCGTAAAGTAGCAGAAGTAAGAGACTTAAAGAATGAATGTACTTGTTGACTGCCAAAATAAAATTGGGAGGAGAAAGAAAAATGTATGGTTGATTCGTTGCAAAAAAAATAAAAATAAAAAATTATGAATAACAAAGATGAGATTGCGAAACAGCTGATATGCAGAAGAAGAAAATATATTTTATGAATGATAAAGATGAGATTGCGAAATTACAAAAGAGCTTATATGAAGAAGAATCAACAAAATAATCAGACAGAGGCGAACCTACTATGGCGTACATCCTAGTTCGCGAAATAAAAATTTCGCAAGAGGCAAATGTAAGACCTAAAGTGCGTCATAGAAGGGGGTACCTATTGCATGGCTCAGCGAAAAGGTTACACCGCCCCTGGAACCCGAGTCATGGAGATTTGGGGTCAATAAAGCCCATCCAGGAGAGATACCTTGGATTTCCAACCTAAGCTAATGACTTAGGTTGGACGGCTGAGGGTCTCTTCTAAGGAGCGCAACATCTGATCAAGGCGCCGAGGTACACGGTTGAGCCAAGAGTGCCCGGGGCGTCTGGAACTACCCTGGCCATTCTTGGAAAGTCTTGACGTATGCTGCACTCGGCCCGAAGAAAACCCCACTTAGGGTGCAGTCTCGTAACCATAAGCCCTATAGGCAAAAGGGATAAGAGTCTGTGAAAACAACTGGTTGTTGTTAAGACCGGATGGGAGGAGCCAACCTTGTATGGTAGAGGTACGCCTCCTTGAAGGGGCAACCAGGGGGAAGATAAGGGCGGCACCCTCCATTAGGGAGCTGATAAGTGTCTTAAGACGCAAATGTCATGAGGCTTTATTTTCGCAAGAAAATTTAGGCTTGTCATATTTGTGCGACAATCCTGAAGAGGCAATAAAACAAAAGAGAAAGATAAGACAAGATCAATGGGCCAGTACATGAAAGTGTAAAGACGTCCTGCGATTTCGTCGCAAGACGACAATGTCATGGGGCTTTATGTTCGCAAGAATATTTAGACCTGTCATATTATCGCATGAAAAACATCCTGCAGAGGCAACAATACTAGAGAAATGATAAGACAAGATCAATGGGTTTTTGCATGCAAGTGCAAAGACGTCCTGCGATTTTGTCGCAATGACAAGAGGTGGCACAATAAGACCTTTAACTAGGAAGGCAAAATAAGACCACATAAGAGAAAAAGAAAAAATAAAATCTTGGAAGCAACCAAGAAATACCTACTTGCGAAAATTCAACAGAAACAGCTGCGAGAGTGAGGCATGTCGTTATTCAAAAGTAACTTGCTTAATCTTTCATTTGAATGCAAATAACAGAGGAAAGTATGGGAATGTATAAAATAAGAACATGTTATTTGTCTTCATATGATAGATTTACGCACTCATAAAATGAAAGGTTGATAATATATTGATCAATTATATTGCAAAAAAGAATTGCTTTTTAAATATTTGCAGAAAGGAACAAAAGATAGAACTTGCACTTGAAGATTCAAGAAGTTTGCAGCAAAAGATTACAAAGATTGGATATTAAAAGAATGAATGTACAGATATTACAAAAAGAGAAAGAAGGAAACAGAATTATTTCTTGTGTGACTCCTCTTCTTCATCGTCTTCATCAGATACTTCTTCTTCTTCGCCTCTATCAGATTCTTCTTCTTCACTAGCATCACTGTCAGAGATATCCAGAGGAGGCACATTCTTGGGGATTTCTTCTAGGAGGCAAGGATATGCAGAATGAGGGATATTGTTATCATCGCAGACCGTCTTAATAGTTTGATTGCGAAAAAGAATAGCATCATTCTTAAAATTCGCAACTGTAATCTTTAGTTGGCTCTTCAGTCTAGAATATTTATCATCTCGAGAAGAAAGATTATTTGCGAGCTGCTCCTTCTCAGACTCAAGTTCTTCAATCCTTTTGATAAATCTCTCTTCAGCTCCTGCGAACATATGATAGTGAATCAGCAACTTGATGACAATTTTATGAAAGACAAACAGTCAAATAAAGAAGAACAATTAACAACCTTCTTTGTCAGAAATCATATCCCTAACCAAGGCCGTATGCTCATCTTGAAGACTAACGTTAACACCTAAATTATTTCTGGCGTCATCTAGAATTTTCGCAGCCCAAGCAAATTCATCGTCATTATTTATGAGAAGAAGGGAGCGAATTTGATTCTCTCTTTCGCTAAGTATAGCATTTTTGCGGTTAGATTCATCTCGTTCAATTTGAACCTCAAGAAGAGTCTTTTGGAATTTCGCTAGTGCTTGAGCACCTTGTCTAGCGATGCGATCTTTATCATCTATGAGATCACTGTTTTTGGTTCTTAAAGTATTAATTTTCTCTTTAGAATTAAGATAGAGACACTTAAATTGGTTGGCTAAGCCCAAACTGGATCTATGATCAGTTTCTAAGAGGCGAAATTTGGATTGGAGTTCATTTAGGGGAAGAGATTTAATCTTGTCATTTGAAAAACTATTCAAAGAATTGTTGAGGTGCTCAAGAAGGGTATTATTATCCACAGAGTCAGGGAATGAGTGAAGGAGAATGGCTTCATCAGAAAGGTTATAGACGTCTGCGAAAATGGTAAATCAGATGAGGGAAGATAATGAGAAAACAAAACGAAGGAAAAGAGAAAAGTCTCATACCATAAAGTTGTTGGTTGGAACTTTGAAGACTAGATATCTTGTTCTTCTGAGTGGAAGAATCAGCTTCTAATTGCTTAGTCTTCTCGCGAAGAGTAGCAGCTTCAGCTTCCAGTTCTTCATTTCTCTTGCGAAGTTGAAGATTCTTCTTTTCAAGAATACCACGCCTTTTCTCAAGATCTGAGGCAACAACGAAGGAAGCTCTCCCAGTCTGTGAAGGAAAATGAAGAAATTATCAAGATATAACTTAAAATCAAAATTATGAAGAAGTAGGGGGAACGAAGACATACCAAGACACCAAGCGAATTTAGAAAGTCGGGAGTCATCGATCCTGGAGACTCCATGAAGAGAATCATCGCCATCCAGTAAAGGAGCATCGCATATACTCGCAAGAGCTTTGCATGTACTGGAGAGACGATCATCCCCAATCCCTTGCATGGAGTCAGAGAAGATGCTAGACAATTGTGCCATAGAAGATTCAGATGGAAAATCTTCCCTTGCGAGAGGAATACCAACATCATCATTATCTTCATCATCAGAGCTTTCGCTGGACTGAAGACTCGAAGGAGATGGATAATGAATCTTTCGTTTCTTTGAAGGTTGGGCAGTGGATTTCCCCTTGCGAAGAGGACCTTTACCCTTACTTTTAGTCTTCGCAACCTTAAAACTCTCTTCTTCTTCAACAACCTCAACGCCAACCTTCGCACACGAATGAAGATAAGAAAGAGAGGCAACAATATTGTTAAAATAATAAAAGAAAGTATTTCTTACTTCATCCGTGATTGAACGGAGCGCCGCTAGGGTACTTGCCTTAGCAGTTCTTTTGTAGCTTCTTTTTAGCTTGGTAATCTGAAAATTTCGCAAGATTAATAGGTATAAAAAGGAGTGAAAATTATAAACTGAGCGAAATTTAAGAAATACACCTCTTTCGCTTTCTCGGGCCAATTAAATACCCAAGGTTGATAATTGGCGAGGTTCGCAGGAAGCACATTTGAACCTGAAATATAAGGTCCTTTCAAAACCAGCGGAAAGACGCACCATCTGTCGTCTTTAGAGTGACGAGGAATATTGTTCTTGCCAGAATGCCAGTCGATGTCTTGCATAAGTATTTTGTCGCTGGCAATATTTTCTCTCCTCTTTAAGCGAGCACCCCAGCGAGTTTTATTATTCTTCATGTTTATTACTTCATAGTTTTCGAAGAAGCTCTCTACTGTATATTTTTCGGCGAATATCTCTAAGTCCTCAAATTCAGGCTCCCTGACTTCTTTTGGGTAAAGAGGTCCTTTACCAGCACCACGGTTGGTGAAATCAAGCATTAAGCGGATACAATCCCCACTCAATTAGTAGATGGCTCGCGAGAATTTCGCATGAGCAAGAATTTCATAAAATAAGGGAAGATCAGGATCATAGAGAGGAATGGGAAGGCCAGCGAGGATCTAACCTAGCGAAATTATGATCTCCTTATCATCACAATGATGATCAGAAAATAATTTGGAAGAAAGAATGGATTTAGATTCTTGATTGGGAATGGTGGTTAATATGAAACCCTTCTCTTCGAAATCTTTCTGAACTTTTTCCAGAGAAGTTTCATATTTACGACCGACTGGAGGCATTTTCAGAGTATGGGAATGAAGAGAAAATTGAAGATCAGAAGAAGTAGAAAGAAGAGGATTTACAGCAGCAGAAGCGGAAGTTACGGAGAGATGTTGAAGAAAAGTTGCAGAGAAAATAAGAAGGAAAGTAAAAAAGAAGAAGAGAGGAATAAGAAAAATATATATAGAGAGAAGGATTCTTGAAAAGGTAAACACATTTAATGCGAAGAGTAGACATGAACGGTTGAGAAATAGCGGTTGAAAAAGATGTGTCAAGAAATGGATGGAAGAAGAGATACGTGTAATAAATTCTGCGTAAAAGTACAGAATCATGTTAATACAGAAAAATATGAAAAGATGAACAGCTGCGGCATTTTGAAAATACTAGTTCTCATGACATTCTCTCCTTCGCAGAGAAGACATGAGAAGAGGCAAGATGTAGGATCAGAATATCGCAACACCAGTATCCTTGTGAAATCGTTAAAAAGCACACTGCGAAGATATCACAGATTGGTAGTAAAAATGACGCAACGGATGACGACAGCCTGAACACGAGAAAGATGTGAAGACCTAGTGAGATTTAGGAGTGTTGCGAGATTCAACATTCATACACTGGCGAGAGTGTCGCAAGCTAGATCCGAAAATAAAGGACAGTTTAGCTGTCAACCACTATGTAATGTCCTATATAAAGAGCCGAATAGGCTTAAGAAAGGGAGAGATCTTTTTAGAGTAGAGGGAAAGTTTTGAGGAGAGAGAAAGTCAAGAGCGATAGTTGTATTCTTGATTTCATTTCCCCTTTGTAAAATTCTTAAACTCAATTAATAAAAAGTGTGATTATTGATCTTAAAGATGTGTTTAATGTTATGAATTCTTGTGAGGGATGTATTGTAGGATTTCCTGCAATCACATACCTTATGCAAAGACCTTATCCTTGATATTTGGAAATTCGTGCTACTCTGCTGCGAGTGAACACAAATTGTCATGCCATACCAACCTTAAGGGTTCAGCCAGGGTACATAGCATAGAAAGTATTCAAAGAAACTTATATTAAGTGAATATGGGCAAGGCGCCGAAATTTACAGAACATCTGGGATGGTTGCTACATGCGCCAGTCTGGATAAATTTCATGTAAATATATTGAACGACTCAATAAATGTGCCAATAGAGAGGTTAACACCCATGGCTCCGTTTCCTTACAGAGTGACGTCACATCAGATACAAGGTTTTACGATTTTAACCCTAAGCTAAAAACCACCATCAACATTAGCTTATAAAAAAAATTTAAACTTGAGTTTGATAATAATGCCGTCGTATCTTATTGGTACAGGGAGAAGAGTTGCATGTCGTCATACCCAAAAATCTTATTTGGTAGTTTGATAAGTAGATTCGGGAGGGGTGTCTGTACTCTATTCAGAAACTGCACTTGACCACTGCTAAACCCAAGTTCCGTCCTGCACACAATGAGAAATGAGGATTCTTCTGGTGCACGACCTCCGTCACAGCTCTGGACGCCTATTATGTGGCTATTATTCCCCAGAAATTCTGTTTCACTGAGTTTGAATCCATAGAATCGAACCTTCATAACATACATCTTACAGGTAATATGAAACTGGATACTACCCATTTGTTGTTTCCTATGTTTTTACAATTTTGAACCTAATAACGATAATAGAAGTTCCAGACAGTATGATCACACATCATGATTATCTTTGCCACCAATAACATGCCAACTTTATAGATGCCTCTGAGAATCTTCTTCCAACTTTACATAATTTGAACGAGTTACATCCATTTTGGGTTTACTGACCTTTGCAACCTTTCTGATGCAGATGTGGTTGATTTCTTAAAAACAGTCACCAGCATCCAGTTGCTTCAAAGGTCTGGTGGGAAATCAAGCCGAATGCGCGAGATCATAATTGAAAATCTCAGGTGAACGCACATTAACTTTACCATAACAGAATCCGTTAGTGAATATGCATAATCAAATTCTTTTTTCCTGTAATAGGGGCACAACTATGAAAATTGCTCTATGGGGATCTGCTGCCAACCAAGTAGGGAATGACCCAATTGATTGCGACTCCATCCCCCGTCCTGTGTTAGTTGTCGTGTGCTCCACTTTTGTTAAGAACTACCTAGGTATCCAAAGGGACATGTAAATTAGTTATTCAGTATTTTCCCACGTTTTTTACCTGTTGCATCTTAAACAAAATCTCTAACTCTAAAGAATCTAATTCAGGGAGAATCACCATATCTTCGAAAAATGCAACCAAAGTGTGCGCGGATGCAGACATACCTGAAGTTGTTGAAATGCGAGAAAGGTTAGTAAATACCTCCTTAATGTCATCTCCGTTTTTTACCAATCCTACTATGTTTTCACTTAATATTGTTTGAGGCTCATTCAACAATCATTGGATGATATGCAGGTGCCCTTATGCTAGACCATCGCGCCATATTACAGTACCGATTAAGAAAGGAAAAGTACCTATACATATCGATCATGATAGGAAAACAATATCTCAGCTGCCCAAATGGGATCCAACCTGCCAGGTAGTATTTCCATTCCCGTAATAACAAAGTTCAGACAAGTAAATGAGAGAAATTGAAAATGGTTTGAAATGTTTGAAAAACCTAATATGTATGTTGTTTTAATCATTTGTTTGTTACTGCTTTAGATTAGCAACATGTTTTAAAAAATATATGTAACATGACCGCCTGCTCTGATGTTTAAAACTAATAGTTTTTCGTACTTTGCGGTTTCACAATCTACTTGGTAGCTTATAATATTTAAGTAAATGAAATTTGAATCTCACAAGTCATCAGCAGCACCACATACACATTGTGTATGACTAAGCTGGGTAAAGAGATTGTAATGCACATTTGTTAACTCTTACACTGATCTGTGGAATTTTGTAGATTTAGGAATTTGGGCTTTCAATTGTAATGCACATTTGTTAACTCTTACTTGGAATCAGAAACACATTTTGTATGACTAAGCTGAGTAAAGAGCTCAATGCCAGTGCCTGCAGCTCTAATAAGAACCTTTTTGTTCCATCGGCTTTATTGCATGACATATACAGGCATGTAATTAGTCATCAGAAAGCATGGCCTAGACCACCCCTAGTTACAAGTACATTTATCTATTATGTTTTTGCTAAGACGTTGTATGTGTGGAAGCTATTTGGTTTTACAAGGAAAGTTATATTCAGATGTGTGGGTACTTATATAAACAAATACTTCATTTTTTATTTATGTTCATTATTTATATGCAGACCGCTAATGTCCTCATATGTAGCGCTACCGCAACCCATGTACTGATTGAAAATGGGTGGCACTATCTTGCCTGCACTCGGTGTAGCAAGAAGGTTATGGGTGATAATGGACACCTTTGGTGCACTAAATGTGAATTTAAAGTCGAATTGCCCATCGCAAGGTAATCACCCGGATCATAGTTTTTCAATCATTCCGACATGTCTAAAACTATCCACCACTTAACCAATGCGCGGGTTGATGGTTCCTTTTTGTATCACAGGTTCATGGTCCGCTTCGAGGTGGAGGACCACACTGGAACCACGGTCTTTGTAGCTCTGGACAGTGAAGTCCAAAAATTGGTTCTTTCTACCGCAGCTGAGCTCATAGGGGCGTCAGAGGTAAAGCGGCGAACTCTGTTTTCACAAAAATGAATTAGTATTACTAGGATCGGTTCCCTTTCCCTTACAAGGATCGGTTCCCTTTCCCTTACAAGGTCAGAAATACAAAATCCGGTCATACCACAGGTGATTACTTAAGATCGGTTTTACTAATAAAAGTTATACCAATACATAAGTCATGCCTTTGTGAACAGTTCTACCAAGAACACAACAAGTTGTGAGTGGTTATACTCTATCACACATATTGGTTGTTCATAAGATATACAATGAATAACAAAACCAATAACACCTGGTAATTTCCTTTTCGGTTCACAAACAAGTTTATGAACTTACTTCCTTAGAACACATGTAAACATTGTTCCCTAGGATGAAATCCTCACCTCATACCCATATATAATCACAATAGCATTCAAATGTTTATGGCGATGTCTTATCTACAAGGTTTAATGGTTAAGCAATAAATCTTGTATTGTATTCCTTAATACTATGTCTATCTAGAGTTCAATATGCTTAAGCGTAACCACAACAAATTAATTAATACTTTACTACCTAATTAACAATTATGTTTTCAATATGCACGACTTGAAAGATACGTTAGGGAATGAACCAGTTCAAGTCAAATATCACTAACCTCAAGTGGAAGGATGATTGTTGTCGTTGTAGCTCCTTGCATCTTCACATCTTTAAGTCTTCGCAATACTTGTAATGTCTCATATCCTAATACTTTCAAGCTAACCTATACGAAGTTTAACTCTATTACATTGACTCTTAACATGAGTTTTGATTCACTAAAAATATGACAACCAAACTTGACATACCAACGCTCAAGGGTTAACGAGCCATGCTCTAACAATCTCCCCTTTGTCAATTTTAGTGACAAAACTTTACATCATATGGATAAACAAATTACAATAATTCATTACAATCCGCTTGATTCCCGATTCAACACTTAATATGTCCTCATTAAACCTTGCAACCATTCTTTTCAGTTTTCTACCTTAACAGCAAGTTTTCGACGTTCACACGCTACCACCGTTGATAGAGTTTCTAGATGACATCTCCTCTTTTGGAAAAAGTGAAGGAAAAACACGATGAAGAGGAGTATATTCCAAATTTCCTCGTCTCGCACATTACTAGAAAACAAATTGTTAGATGCATAACTATCCTTCCATCCGTGTTTGTCCACTTACATACCCGTCATAAGGTTGTTGATATGTATGAGAATATCCATAAGGTTCTCAGAGGAAATTTATCATAGCCAAAATATTGGTTTTGATTGTATCCTAAGGATGGTTGGAATTTGTCATAATGTTGAGGTTGAAAACCGTATTGATTGTTGTAATATGCTTGCTCTTGTCCACCATACATCGAAAACCGATACCTAAAATAAGATTCAAAACCAAGTTAGATACTAATAGAATCCAACAAAGCAAGAATAAAGCAAAAAGAAAATAAAAACAACTAAAAATCATCCAAAGTCAAAATTTGATGCGTGTCGTAACCACAACAAATTAATTAATACTTTAATACCTAATTAACAAGTAATATAGGGCAGTCAAGGTCGATCCCACGAGGAGCACGTAGATTCTAGTTGTAAAAGTTGTCACTTAAAGGGGGTAAAAAGCAAAAATAAAAATAAACAAAACAATTAAAAGATAAAGTTGAAAGCAATAAGAGAGAGAAGATCAAGGAATCCTTCGTTACGAAACAATGAATCAAGTTATGTTCTCTTCTACTTGTTATTAGTCACAAATTATCACCAACCGTAGGTAAAAGGTAAATTTAGCTCATGCTAAACCCCTAAATCCCTTTTTATCACCGGACACGGAAGTTCTCGACTACCGGATTCTAATCACCAAGCCACCTAGAATTAGCTCAACCTAGATGTAACTTGGCTCATGCATTAGGGTTTTGTGAATTTCTTAGGTCGATATTAGTAGTTAGACTCTTAGCTCAAGGTCTACTTGCTAACGTTGTTTCTACACACAATTGCTCCACTAATCCCTCCGCAAGGTCTCGTGTTTGCTACTTATGTAAAGAGTCAAAGAACGATTACTTATCCCCTAACTTTCACTAGCTTTAGATTGAATTAACAAATCCTAACAATTCAATCCATCACCGAAATTCAACCACGTATATTCAATTCATCAATACCCATTCGATTATAGCCATACAAAATCATTCGCCAATACCCGGCCTCAAAGCATCACGTCTCCATTTGAGCCAATCGATACCACCATCGTAAATGTACCTTCATCTCTCGTGTTCTTCCGTGGCCCGATTCATCTCTTCTTCACTCCCCGATTTCCATCTTCGATTAACGAACCCAAATTCTATCTAACTCGCATCTCCATCTCCTCAACTCATATTCCCCCAACTGTTCTCGATTGTATCTCCCCGAGCTTCACAAATCCCCGAGTCGACTTCATCCTCCTTCCAATCGAATAGCGTAACCATTCTCGCCTTCATGATCGAACCGAATCCATTTTCCCCTGCCTTCTTTCCCCGGGAATCATCAATTCCACCACCAACACAACATTAATGAGTTTTGATTCACTAAAATATGAAACAACCAATTTGAGAGAAAACTGAGGTGTTTAAAACATAAGTCCAACTTTGGGTGCGGATTACCCAAGAATGACAACCCCTAACATGTAGTTCAACTTCAAACCGACTGTATTTAGCCATGCTTAACCTCAAACAATCGTAAAATGACCTTTTGCCCCTTTGTCAATTTTCCAAAGTGACAAAACGTAAAATCATAATTTACAAGAAAAAATAGCAAAGAAAGCATCATAGATGGATAAACAAATTACAATAATTCATTGACATACCAACGCTGGTGGGTTCAACCGAGCCATTCCCTTTGTCAATTTTAGTGACAAAACTCTTACATCATATGGATAAACAAATTACAATAATTCATTACAATCCGCTTGATTCCCGATTCAACAAAGACAAAGGAAACCGCTTTTACATTCAATCCTTGAAAATGTTGTTGACATTATAATAACAAAACTATTACTCCCCCTAAGGAAGATAGGTAGATATTCAATCCGAACATCTTTGTTATACCAAACATATGACATGTTACTCCCCCTTAGTCTGTGCTTTCACTCTTTCGTTAGATAAAAACATTCAAGTACCAGTGTTCTTTTCCCTAGCGATGCCAATCAATATAAATATCAATGCCAGCATCACCTATTTACTCCATATATTTCTCCCCCTTTTTGTCACAAAAATGACAAAGAAACGAAAAAATAAAGGACAACACGAAAAGAATCTTACAAATCTCGGAATAGACTTGCAAACCTGTAGAGTTAGGCACGAGGGTTCCACACATCATGTTCTGATAACCAATATCAAAACCGAAACTACAAGTAGTCTTATTTTGATATGTTACCAAGGAAACAATTGCCCGAAACAATTTTTCCAATTTAGTTTAGCAAACCAAAAACAACTAAGCATATTAGTCCGTTTGCTAAACCGATTGTTCAAAAACAACCGCTTAATTCGATAAGACCAAAATAAAGATAAACTCCATTTTTCTCATCAGGTTCTAATTATCCATAAACTTAGACCTTTGAATTTTAAACAAGACAAGTACTAGGTTAGTTAACTAGCATTTCTTGTTAAGGCATTCGATTAGACTTGAATAAACGAAACCTCACTTCGATAAGTCTAACTAAGATCAGAATAAACTTAGTTTCTTATCCGGAATCGAATTGGACTAAACAACTCATCCCGTACACATATTATTTCGTTAAGCCGTAAATAATTCATACAAACCAAAATAAATCAACTTGCATAATTATTCACCTCAACCGGAAGCAATTGAAACAACATAGACATTATAAGCACTGCAATTGCACCGTAATTTTGTAAGCCTAAACGATTGATACAATACAAAAGCAAGATAACAATAGTTTTTCTTAACCGGAACCAATTGAATCACACACACACATCAATTGTACCCGAAATTTTGTACGCCTAAATAATTGATTCCACACAATAAAGCAAGATAACAATAGTTTTTCTTAACCAGAACCAATTGAAACACACATCCACACACACATCATGGAATAAATATCAATTGAACCGAAATTTTGTTAAGCAAAAGCAACAAATAATATAAACTCAGGCTTTTCTTAAACAGGAAAACAATTAACTAACAAGATTGTTACCTCAAATTTCGCATCCACTTCTCCAATATGATTGCATCTTCGTCCAGGGAGAATTGATATCAAAATATCACCACATTGTCATCCTTATGCGTGAACAAAAGAATAACAATACACCTCAACCTTTACCTGAGAAAGGTTGAAAACCGGTTTTAACAATTGCAAGCAAAAATTGAAAACCGTCGAAACACATATGCTTTTATGATAAACCAAAACCGATTCAACATATTGTGACTTTTTCACATATTGTTTCTATCAGAACCCCTCATAATCCTTTGTTAAAGCCAACCTACAAGGGCTAGAACTTAATCCTGCTAAATCAAAAAGTCACCCAAACCATGAGGGTTCACAATATATGAGATCGAATATTAAGGTAGTAAAACCGAAATCAAACATCCCATAAACATACATAGCAATAAGGTAAAAGCAATTAAGCACAGGCTATGTAAACCAAAAACTATCACAAGAAAAATTACCATTCACATAATTTTATTCTAATAGTTTTATTCATAATAGACCAATACAATCAATGCAAGAAATCAAAAATTGATGTCTATTAAACTAGATTAAGTAATACAGTAAATAACTTAATCTCTAGTAGTGCTCTCTCGTTTCTTGTGAAGATTGCTTTCAAAAACTGGATTCAAATTCCTCTGAGTACTTCCTCTTTCAGTAGATATGTTCATTTCCAGCATTTGAGAATGAAGGTTTTCTAGTACTTCTTTTGAATCCTTTAACATCAGTTCATGATACCTAATGCAACCTTTAACAGAGTGAATCTGTTTTCTTAGAGAGACTTGAGGGTCATCATGAAGAGGAACTTCATGAGTTTCAGACATAACTAACGCACAGAGTGCTAGATCATCAAGAGATGATTCTTCTTTTACCGATTTCTCCATTGAAATATGATAGTCTTCTTTCGAACAGGAAGAAGATTTATAAGATGGGAGAAAATCAAGGAATATAAAAATATTTGGTTTTAAGGAAACCAAAACTATTTTTTCCAAAAATAAGAAATATCCAATATTTTTCACTGAAGAAACAAACATGAATAACTTGCCCAGATTTATGCTTCCTCACAATCAGAATTTTTTGGGTAACAAGTGAGGATGCAAAACTCAACACCATCAGTGTGTGTTGAGGTGAGAATTATTCTCACCATTCTTAGCAGAAACATCCTTAGGATGATTTATCAACACAGTGGACTGTGTTTCCTTCTGTTCTTCCTCTCTTTTGTAATTGCCAGAGTTTGCAATTAGTTTTTGAAACGCCAAAAACTTACTAGTCTTCCTTATCCATTTTCGAAGGGCTTGGAAGAGTTTGATTTCGCAAAGGATTGTAGCAAGATCATTTTCTTCACATGAAGAAATTCTTGTGTCATCAGAAAAACTGGTTTCCGATTCTCTTGGTATTTCACAAAATTTTTCTGGTTCATATTCTACCATACAGGTTTTATCTGAGATGGACTTCAAAAGGTTTCAAGATCTAGGCTTAACCCTTCATTTTCCTTAATTCCAACTCAAGTTTTTCTAGAAGTTGATTAGACTTACTTAAGACATCACTGTTTGAGTTGGCAAGAAGTGCATTGCAATTAGATATTTTTTCATTGGATTCTTCCTCTGGAATATCATCAAGAGTGGAAACAAATTCCCCGTTGCACTTTCTAGTTCTTCTGCTGGGACAGTGTTTTGCCATATGTCCGAATTTATGGCACTTGAAGCATTGAAATTCATCACTACCCTTTTTATGGCAAACTGATAATGTATCAGGAACACGTTTATCACCAGATAAAATGTTCTTAATTCGTTGCGCAAGAAGCATGGTAGTTGAGTCAAGATCCTTTTCAATAGGTACCATAACCTTTTGGCAACATTTCTCAGTTTCATTCTTCAGCAGAATTTCTCTATCAAAGATCTTTAACTTTCCTACAAGGGAGCTTCGAGAAAGTATAGAAAGATCATTTCGTTCTATTATGGCATGTTTCTTAGACTCGTATCTGGATGGTAACGATCTGAGAATTTTGCAAACTATTTCCTTTTCAGGTATTGCCTTTCCAAGGAGAAAAGATGCATTAACAATCTCAGAAAGTTTAGAGTTAAACTCCTCGAAAGTGTCGTTATCATCCATATGGAGATGTTCCCATTAAAATGAAAGGATGAGAAGTCTAGCTTCTTTTTCAGTTTCATCTCCTTCGAATACAGTCTCAAGAATATCCCATGCTTCTTTAGAAGTTCTGCAAGACAGCACATGATGAAGAAGATCATCACTAACTGCATGTATAATGGCGTTTAAACCATCAGAATTCTGTTTTGCAAGAATCCTTTCTTCAAGAGTATACGACGCTAGTCGTTTGAAATCTGACTCCGAATAATCTATCAGACGTTGGTATCCGTCTTCGATTAATAGCCATGTATTAAAATCTCGGGATTGAAGAAAGGCCTTCATAGCCAATTTCCATAATGGATAATTACTTCCATTAAATCTTGGTCGAACGTCAACTGAAACACTTATTAGATTCATTCTTATAGGTTGGATCGCACCAAACACAAATTGTTAGATCTTTTCGTGTTTACCTGCTCTGATACCAATTGAAAAGGCGAGGGTACCCAAATATACCTCAAGCTAAAACTTTTCCTACCAATAAGTCCTTTCTCCGGAAGTGATTGTCTATGGACTAAGTCGAGACAATACAACTAATCGGTTCACACTTCGTGTGATCGTCTATGGATACGAGATCGAGACAATACAACAACGAAGTATGTTTACTTGATACAAAGGTTCGGACTTAACCAAACACAATAGGATTTCTTATCAAGTAAATAGGAATTAACGTATGTGTGATTTATTTACTTTAATTATAATAAAACAATATAATGAGGAAAATAAAAGTAAATGACACAACAAGATTTTGTTAATGAGGAAACCACAAATGCAGAAAAACCCCGGGACCTTGTCCAGAATTGAATACTCTCAGGATTAAGCCGCTGCACAAAATTACACCTAACTTCGTATAGTTGAGACCAAGTAACTAACCCTATAGTTCACTTAGTTTCGTCTGTATTCCCATGCCTCCGACTTGTGAATAAGTCACGTACTTGGAAAAATTCATTTGGTTCGTATTCCAAACAGTAAAGGAACAAAAAATCTGTTTGGTATCAACTCTATTCAACCAAGTGATATGAGTCGGACAAAGGCTCTTCTATTTATCTTAACATAAACTCCTTCTTCGGGTCCTTAGATCTATCTTATGTTCAATCACCCAAAGGTAATCATTTAAGATTAAGCCAATCAATACCTTTAATCACAAGGAAACGTATTGATGTCGATCTACTCAATTAATCAATCCAATCTACCACATGGATAAACTGATTATTAATTGGATCCTCTTTTACCGAAACAAGTATTGTGCACACCAAAGATTATAAAACCCAAGTCAGATCTTCAATATCTTCTTTGTCTTCAAATCTTCTTAAATCTTCAATAAAAACCTGCACACACTCACTTGAATCTCTTGTGATCAATCACGCATTAACGGAGTCGGTTAACAATGGATTATCACAAGATCGTCTTTAGAAATAACAACAGTCTAAAGATCCTGTCGAAACTCGAACTAGTTTGAGTGAATCTTATATCGAAGAGAAGATTCTCAAGAATAAACAAATTGGGTGCAATCAGATTTCAACCACCGTTAGTCAATCAAATCAATCGAAAACAAAGATAAACCGCAATTATCTAGTTTCCCACCAACGGGTCGCGCTAGAGCTTTTCAATCCAAAAGAAGACTTTAAACTGAGCAGCCGTAAGATATTTCGCCTAATTAGGTTACTCTCCTCTCCGAATAGGCGGCTACACCAGTAACAACAACAAAAGAGTAAATTTGTTGTTACGAAGGTTTAGTTTGCTAGAAAGGCAAACTTCGTGTATTTATAGACAAGGAATTTTGGACACCAAGGAATTTCCAAAACCGAAAATATTCTCAAGATATTCATAAAAGCACAGATTCGGTTTTCATAATTCCTGGAAATGCTCTGTCCAAAAACAACGATCGAAATCTCTCGGAAAATCTAATTAGTAAATGCACATTACTAATCTCGTAATTTCCCTACAAATTGAAATTAATAACCTTAATTAAAAGATTCTTAACTTACTTATGTTTCGATCCTGGGATTCTCTTCCCTTAGCCGTTAAGGAATATCTTTGAACAATTATAAAAATAAACATTCACAGCACGTGTTCAAAGTTTGTCGACATCTTAACTTTGTAAGTTCTCTTTCACACTTACAACCTTGAAACCGATTTGCCACACTTCCAAACAAGTTTAGAATTGGTTCATCTGACTTTCAAGAACTATGTGATTGATCAAACCAACATTCAATCACAATCATGGGTTTACGGTTCTACCAAAACAAGTTTCGGTTCTACCTTCATGTGAGTAATGTGCGTAGTCACACTAGCTTCCCAAAAGTTCGGTTGACTAGGTACTAGGATCGGTTCCCCACATATATATGGTATCTAACTTATATGTGTTTCACATGTCCATAGGATCGGTTCCCCTTTCTGCTATAAACCTTGCTGCACCCCATACAAGGATCGGTTCCCTTTGATGTATTGCACCCCTTACTAGGATCGGTTCCCTTTCCCTTACTAGGATCGGTTCCCTTTCCCTTACAAGGTCAGACATACAAAATCCGATCATACCACATGTGATTACTTAAGATCGGTTTTACTAATAAAAGTTATACCAATATATAAGTCAGGCCTTTGTGAACAGTTCTACCAAGAACACAACAAGTTGTGAGCGGTTATACTCTATCATACATATTGGTTGTTCATAAGATATGCAATGAATAACAAAACCAATAACACCTGTCAATTTCCTTTTCGGTTCACAAACAAGTTTATGAACTTACTTCCTTAGAACACATGTAAACATTGTTCCCTAGGATGAAATCCTCACCTCATACCCATACATAATCACAATAGCATTCAAATGATTATGGCGATGTATTATCTACAAGGTTTAATGGTTAAGCAATAAACCTCGTATTGTATTCCTTAATACTATGTCTATCTAGAGTTCAATATGCTTCGCAGTTATGTTTTCAATATGCACGACTTGAAAGATACGTTAGGGAATGAAACAGTTCAAGTCAAATATCACTAACCTCAAGTGGAAGGATGATTGTTGTCGTTGTAGCTCCTTGCTTCTTCACATCTTCAAGTCTTCGCAATACTTGTAATGTCTCATATCCTAATACTTTCAAGCTAACCTATACGAAGTTTAACTCTAGTACATAATCAAGCGACTCTTCACATGAGTTTTGATTCACTAAAATATGACAACCAAACTTGACATACCAACGCTTGGTGGGTTCAACCGAGCCATGCTCTAACAGAATATACTTGGTTTGTTGATGCGAACACTGACGATGATGCATTGGTATGTTGGTGCATATATTATTGCTAAGGCGGAGCTGTCGAAGTGTTGCATTTTTCCAATTACAGAGGGTAGAATTGTCTTTTATTGTGTAGACATTGTTGTATATAAAATCATCTTCATTATATTTTGCATTCATCGTTTTTGACTTAATTTATCTGATATTTTTCTTGAATGTGAATTCTTCCAAGAGCCATAATTCTTCTATTTCGAGTGAGTGTTTACGTGCTCTTATTTATTTTCAATATATCTCGTAGATTTTGACTTTTCTTTATTTTTGTTGGCAGGTGAATGATTGAGGTTTTCTCATTCTTATCTTCTAGAATTGATGCTTTCAAGGATATTATCGCGGCTATCAGCGATCATACAAGGAGAAAACATAAGTTGTTGCAGTTGGTATTGTATCTTGTAAGGTTTGTCCTTGTGATTGTGTAAATATACGGAAGGACTTGTGAATCTTGAAGAAGAAGGCTAAATTTCTTGAGTAAAAGTATAGATAGTTGGCTAATGAGGAGTCGGAGGAAGCGACAAGTACCACTTTGCAATGGAATACAATAATGATACCAACGGCTCGTCATTTTCAGCATATGGAAGGTCCGAACTTCTTGTCTACTCGAATTGCTTTGATAAAGGCCAACAAGGATTACATGGATGCAGTGCGAAAGTGCTGTGTTACTCATGATCAACGGATTGAGACGCTACAACAAAGCGAAACTATATGTATATATTTCATCATTTAATTTATATGTATATATTTCATCATTTACATCGTAAAATCATCTTATCCTTCAAATTATAATGTAAGAAATATTTTTCTTTTATGGATTGTATTATTTGATTCACGATTTTACAAGCGATTCGATACCTCAATTTGAAGAGAGAAAAAAAGTGATATCACAACTTAGGAAAAAAAGTTTAGCAGATGCTATAACAAACTAAGAATTTTTTTTCGTAATAGTATTATTGTACAAAATCTCAATAAACAAAAATCTAGTTGGAAATCATCCTTTAGTACGATGGATTCCTATTTTCTTCCCATATCGATGTCGCGGGTTTAAACCTTTTAATAGCGTCTGCAATTTATAGTGTCTAGGAAGCATCCAACACGGATCCTTCAAAATATGCAGCCATGCAGCGTAATAGTATGTTTAATATTAACTGAAAAAGCGGGGGTCTAACAACCTCACCCAATATTTCGCTTAGCAATCTGTATGGACTAACTCCAATATACTTTCAAGAGAATCAAATAGACAGTTAGATTCAATCTTAAGAAAAGTATATAAAAGAGTTATATCTCAATCTCTCAATTCAATCCGCAATCAAACAAATAAGAATTTGCGAGCCTGATTGAATATACGAGAAATAACTTGAACGGTACCAAAGACCAATGTTCAAGGATCAATAAATTTCAATCAACAACCAAAGGTTGGATTTACCAATTGATCCATTAAACGCACAACCTGTGATATTTCAATTATATAATAAAAATATAATGCGGAAAAGAAATAACACAAACACCAGAAATTTTGTTAACGAGGAAACCGCAAATGCAGAAAAACCCCGGGACCTAGTCTAGATTTGAACACCACACTGTATTAAGCCGCTACTGATGAGTGCCAAATATTGCATATTTATACATCGATTTATTGGCATTTAACTCATCTTTTGTGCTCAGAAATCAGATATTATCCCATATTCTGTATTTTCCTTGTTTTCAAGAATAAATATTTGTACTAATTAATTTTGTGTTTTTAGGTAGTAAATAAAGCTCGGAGAAATTGAGGAGCCAAAAGAGCAGAAAATTGGAGACGAGCGTCTATGGAGCAGAAAGCCAAAGCCCGCGCGCGCATCAGTTGCAACCCAACAAGTAGCAACCCATCTACAAGATATGGGCTTGGTAGTCCAAGACCCGGCCCATAACTCGAATCCAAAACCCGTTTCATTCTGAGCCGTTGAGATTTCTGTATCCCCCATCCAACGGTCGCTCCTTCCATTCGCATCGAAACTTGCTGTGCCCGTTCAACATCGAATCAACCCATACCCTTACACCCATCGACCAGCCCCATTATCTCATTTCACTTTCTCTTCCTTCACCCGACAGCTGCAGAGCTCTCCCTCACCTCTTCTCCCGACCAAAAATGGCAGAGCCATCTTCTTCTCCATCTCCTGCCACCACCTCCATATCCTGTCACCACAGCAGCCGCCTCAGCCACCTTCACCTCCCCTCTAGGTCGAGCTATCTCTCTTTTAGCTTCTCCATAACCCTAGAAGCTAAATTAGAGATAACTAGAACTAGGGTTTGTACAACAGCCATGCATGGAGCTCAGAGACGACTCAGCAGAGGGGACAACTAATTCAAGGAGTATGGGCGATTGGGTTTGCATTTATTTTCTGTTTTGAAGAGAAATTTAGGGTTTTTGAATTACATGTATAAATAGGGTTCTTGGGTGTATGTTTTGAAGCTTATGCCAGGCTAGCTGTGAGCACCAATTGGAGTTTAATTTGTGTTTTAGTCATGTTCTAATTTAATTGCTAGGGTGTTGATGAAACCCCTATTTCTTATGCTAATATATGCAGTGTTCATATTGTTCTTGATGTGCTTAAACTATGATTAGGATCAATAATTAGTTAATGCATCAAATAATCCCTGTGATAGGTTGTACTGTAGAAAGACATCCTATACTAGGGGAGAATTAGTGAATTAGCTAACCACAAATCCACCTGAGGCCTTCAAGGGAAGGTTCAAGACACAATAAGAAACTGCCTTACCTTAGCTTAGAACTAGAGGGTTGATTCAATCACCCTAGTATTCTCAGCAACCTTTTTACAATTCGCTTTTACAACTTAGTTCATTGTCACAATACAACCAAATCAGTCGTATCGACACACACACCAAATATTTCTGTCACTTCTAGAAATCAGTAAGCAAAGCCTTTGATCAACATACAGCACCACAAGTCTCTGTGGGATCGACCTGTACTTGCCACGCCTCCAACAGGCGCTGTGCACTTGCAGTTATAACATGTAGGCATTAAAATCAAACCACTTTAGAAGCCTACCAAGTTTTTGGCGCCGTTGCCGGGGACTTGGCGTGTGCTGTTTCGATTATTGGCTTTTCTTCACTGTTTTTCAACTACCCCTGTACATATTTGCTTATCTGCATTTTCATCTGTGTAGCTGAATCTTATAGGTGCCACTTAACTTGCATTCTTGCATCTATTTCTATTAAGCCCTGCATATCTGCATTGCTCCCCTGTATATCCCTGCATCATTGCCTCATCTCAGTACATTTAGTTCATTGCACTTTAGCTGATAACTTAGCAACCTGTGTACACTGCATAATAATCTGCATTGTTAGTGTAACTTAGTCATTTAAACTCTGTTCATGAACTGCTTTGCTAGAACCATCTCTGTTATCTTCTATTGTTATACTTGCTAGTGGTTTCTATCTCAGCTCCATAGCATCACTGAACATTGTGTCAGCTATTATCATCCTGTGGTTCATTTTTGCCATAGACATAGTCTGAATTTTGCCATAACATTAATACTCTCTTGCTTTGAATCGTGCAATATTGGAAACTAAACCTTTCTCTTGAGTAAACAGGTGCCTGTAACCTCTGCTGTATAACCAAGGAAGAGAAAGGAGCATAACTTGAGTTCTACAACACCCTGAGCAGCCCCTGCAATTTATAAGATTCAGGTGAGTGACTCCTTGATAGCTGAATATGCTCCTTGTGCCTCATGACTGCATGATAAGTTAGAAACCTACATAAGCCTGAGCCCACGCAATTGCTAGTTTTCATCTCAATGACTTCATGTTAGCTGAGTTTGATATCTCTTGTGCTGTATCTCTGAGTTGAAATAGATCATGATATATGCATGTATGAACTTGGCACATCTTTCATGAGCTTTATCTCACTGTTGTTCGGCTAGGCTATGCATAACTAAAAAAAACTGCTGAGCATCTCTGCCTGTGCACATGTGAGCCACAACAAGCATAGTGTAATGCCCTGTCACATGTAATTCTGAGGCTAGCCTGTGAATGAGCTGTGAATGAGCTGTGAACCCTGATATCGGCTGTAGCTTTGAACTTTGTATTACCCTGTGATATCTGCTGAGCCTTGAATGCTCCCTGAACTAGTGCTAGATCAAACCCTGTGAGCCAGCCTGTGAGCCGTTACTCCCTGACAATCTCACTTCCCTGATTGCATGATAAAACCCTGCTGGGTATTGCTCACACCCTGAATTGTGTGCTCTATGCTTAGTTTCCATTGAGTGTTCTGTGCTGTGAAGTCTTGGCCTCTACAAGGGCTGTGCTATAACCTCCTTAGTCTTATCTGCCCTGTGCTGTGTGTAACTTGAGCATACCATGAGTTACTTTTATTGCATAACCCACCTGAGCATACCCTGGGCATACCACAACCCCTTGCTGAGTCACTTTTATTGCATGAATTTGCTGAGCTCTGCCCTGTCAACTTTGTGCATGCTCTGAACTGAGGGTAGCCAAATATGTGTGAAAACCTGTGCTTATGTGCAACCTAAGCATAACCTGTGAAAATGAGACTTCATCTGAGTTAGTTGCCTTGTGTGTTCTGTGCATTGGAAATTGGCTGAACTAGCCATCTTTTCACTGAGAAACCTTAGCTTTGACAAGGCCTGAGCTTAACTCCAGCCCCTGAAGCTGTGAGTTGAGCTGCTACTTGGATAGTCCAAGTTAGCTGAAGCCCAAGTGAAGTCAACTGAGTGAGTTGACACAATTGTCCTGTACCTGACCTGTCCATAAGCTTTGCCTTATAAGCTGCCCTGTAGTCTGTGCACGCATTCAGTTCTTGCTATTCTGTGCCTACCTGTGCTTTTAAGCCTGCAAATCTGTGTGATACACTATTGTGTGACCTGTGAGCCAAACTTGAGCATGCTCGTGAAAACCGGTTAACAAATATGCTCAAATTCCCGTGCTCTATACATTCTTTGTTCGGGCGCATAAGCCGCACCGTGCAAAGGTCTTGTGTCATTTTTTGTGTGAAATCATGTTTTTTTTTTTTTTTTTTTTTTGTTTTGATCTTTGCATAAGACCTGTGCATAAGCTTGCCAAGCAAAGCTGTAAGCTCTCCAACAGCAAGCACTTTTTTGTGCTTAATTTTGAGTAGTTTTGTGAGTTGTAACTCACTGGGCTCTGCACCATCTGAAGCCCACATAAACTGTGCTGAAACCCAGTTCCACTAAGCTTTGCACAAACTGAAAATCATATAAACTGGGCCGCACACAACCTAGGCTTTGCACAACCACAGAAGCCCACAAAAACCAAACAAGCCCACATAAACCAAAACCTACATAAACCAAAACCCATTGAAACCAAAACTGAGCCCACAACAACTGGGCTGTGCATAACCTTTGGGTTGTGCATTTGCATCACTTGGACTTAGCTTCCCTGTTTTGGAGACTTCATTGATTAACATGCTTGATGTGTGCTAGGCTATTTGAGTTGCTAGATCATGTCAGGATTTTGGTCTGCAACTGGGGATACAAACAAATCCATTAGAGAGCTTGCTTACGGGCATGCTTCACAGTATGAAATACCCACATACCATAGTGATTTTAGGGAATTATATGAGCCTTCTCAGGGCCCGACTCCACATACCCTAATCATTATGAGCACATGTATCATCCACCACAGGTTGAAAATGAACAACTTTCTCATACCCAGTCATCACTTTTAGATCAATTAGAAGCTCAAGTATCTGCTTTAGAAAGGCAATTACATGAGAAATCTGTCGAATCTAATTCCCCTAGACAATATGAAATGTATGATTGTACCTTGTGTGGTAGCTTAGGCCACCCTGCTGAGAACTGCTATATTTTGCATGATTTTAGGCAGTCTAGGGAAAGCCATGATAATCCAATGTACGAATTGTCTAGAAGTGACTATACTGGTAATCATTGGGACCATAATCAGCCTTCGAAGGTTGCGATAAGTATTCTAAGAACCCTTACAACCATGCACACATGTATCATCAACCACCATGGGAGGATGAACAATGTTATACTCCCCCAACCCCTTGTATGCAGTCACTAATGGAAAAGCTCATAGAGCAAAACAATGATATACTTGGATGGAAAATGCATGATCATCCCTTCTCTAGTGAACCATGTGCACAACCATGTAATGATCATTCATATGAAACATGCATACTCACTAGTGAAAACTCTCCTTCAAATGAACCTAATCTAGAGGAAGATGAGTACACTGGAAATGCTCAAATTTTGAATGGGGAGATGAATTTTTGTTATGATGATGATGATGATGATGATGATGAATATGAAGAGCATGTGTATTTTGAAAATATAGTAGAATCTTTAGGTTCAGAGACATTAAGTGTCTCTTCTGTGAACCCTATGAATGATGCTTCTTCTAATATTCATACATGTGATGCTGATTTGGGATCTGAAAATGAGAATGCTGACACCAATGATCTTATGCATGAGATTGAACTTTTGGATAATGATGATTATGACATGGAGATTGATGAACTGTTCTATGCAGGTGAACATGATTTACCCTCTTCTGACCTTAGGAAAGTGTGTGATGGTACAAATGATCTTATACATGAAAACAACTTAGATGTACCTAATCTCTCTCCTAAGGCACAGATTGAAACTTCTCCACCAAACCTAGGTGTAGTTTGTAACAAAATTGCAAAACCAACTTTTCTGAGAGTTCCTAATTTAGGCCTAGAGCTTTGTGCTTCCCAAGTCCTCTTGGACTATTTTGCATCAAAGTATAACACTTTTAAGGAGCCACAGTTGGATTATGTATGTCTGCCTGTTCTTAACAAAACTCATTTTGAATTAGACCTTTTGCATGATGTACCTTTAAAATTGCAAGATTTTGTGCTCAAACACGCATCTGTTGCCAAGTTTAGGTTTGGGGGAAAATCACTCTCATATGCAGTCTTACTTGCACTCTCATATTATATTTGTGTAAGACTGTTGATGTCTCTGCATACCGTCTTTTGGGTTGATCCTCAACTCTTTAGATTGTTGGTGTATGGTGAATTTACCTTGTATATAATCCAGTAGGACTTGTTAATTTTTCTTTTCTTGAATCGGTTGAGTCTTCTTGTACATATATTGTGCTAATCCGATATGATCTCCACTGAGAATGTTGGATTCTAGCCTTGACAAATGAAGCTCTAACCTTGCTCCCGCCGACATCCGGTAATCTCTTCCCTTTTCTCTTATCAAACATAGTTCTCATGGTATGTGACTGTTTATTATCTGTTGAAACATTGAGGACAATGTTTGATTTAGGTTTGGGGGTACGTACATTTGCATATAGAGTTTTTAGTCTTTTATTTTCAAAAAAAAAAAAAAAAAAAAAAAAAAAAATTCAAAACTTTTTGCAAATAAAAACCACCAACTTTTAGAGATTTTAGAGTCACTAGCATGCTTCTAGCTATGTTTACATAGAGAGTCGACCGAAATAACATAACTTGGAAGTACTTGGAGAACGCAATCAAGGTTTCTTAGTTGATTAGAGCGTTAAAGTTGGATTTAACCATACTTGGGAGGGCTTAATTAGGTCTTTGTTTAGATATTCGGTAGTAGAATTGTGATCACCCATAGTGGAGACTACCCATTTTACATCAAGTGAGGCACCAACCTTCAATTTTTGCAACTTTCTAGAAAAGCTGTTAGAGTGTGTGTCACCGTACGTCAATTCCGGGTAGGAATGGTGAGCTACCCAACTTCGTACCACTTTTAGCACTACTTTTGATCTCTTGAGTGCTAATTTTTGTCAATCATGAGGGTGACGTTTAAAGATGAAAACTTCTTCTAAATACCGATTTGCAGTTAGCATCACTCTCTCCCTCTCAACAACATCAACAGATTCATAGAAACACATCATCGTCAGCAAGCGGAGCAACATCAGAATATTTGAAGGAAAAGTTGATATAGTCCAAGGTTTACGTGCAACAAAGGAAAGAAAAGAAAAGAAGATGAGAATTAATGAAGTTTGTGAAAAATTGAGTTTTATTGTTTTATTTAAAAAAAAAAAAAAAAAAAAAAAAAAAAATGTTTGTCAAGTTTTTGTGAAGTTCAGAAGTTCGTCATCAACAGTTGAAGACCGAAGACCGAAGAGTGAAGACGTTTCTATGAATGCTGTGAGAGAGTGATATTAATTGCCGATCGGGTGAGAAGGTAAGTGAGTACTCCCACCCTTGTTAATGGTTGATTTCCTTTCTTAGAGATCATCAGAAAAAGATTCTTTTTGTCCACAACTCTGTGGAGTCTCCAGAAATTATTTCGGAAGGTTATCCTTCTTACTTTCAACGTGTGTGTGGATTTCTCTCTTTATTCCCGCTGCACACATGAGAGACTAAAAAAGCGATCTTTTTGAGTGCAATTATCATAAAACCCTATTAGTGAGGCGAAGTCGAGGCTTATGATCACAATCGAATCCGAATTCTTTCATATGGTATGGTTACTTCTCGCAAAGCACTTAAGGATGAGAATGCGTTCTTTGATAGTTCTAATTTCGTGTTACTAGCATGCGAAACTCTATGTCCTCATAGCTCCTTGGATGCTTGAGACTCTTTTACACTCGAAGTTGGAGAAGGTTTTGTGGGTACACCTCGGTAAACCCTCACGAGACTACAACTCGTCCACTAGGGACACCTAGGGGTTTAAAGGCTTAGTGCATATGCTAAATGCATTCGAGAGACCTGCGACAGGGGTATAGTTAGGATTTCCTAATTTCTGTTTCACTTGAGGACAAGTAAAATTCAGGTTTGGGGGTATTTGATGAGTGCCAAATATTGCATATTTATACATCGATTTATTGGCATTTAACTCATCTTTTGTGCTTAGAAATCAGATATTATCCCATATTCTGTATTTTCCTTGTTTTCAAGAATAAATATTTGTACTAATTAATTTTGTGTTTTTAGGTAGTAAATAAAGCTCGGAGAAATTGAGGAGCCAAAAGAGCAGAAAATTGGAGACGAGCGTCTATGGAGCAGAAAGCCAAAGCCCGCGCGCGCATCAGTTGTAACCCAACAAGTAGCAACCCATCTACAAGATATGGGCTTGGTAGTCCAAGACCCGGCCCATAACTCGAATCCAAAACCCGTTTCATTCTGAGCCGTTGAGATTTCTGTATCCCCCATCCAACGGTCGCTCCTTCCACTCGCATCGAAACTTGCTGTGCCCGCTCAACATCGAATCAACCCATACCCTTACACCCATCGACCAGCCCCATTATCTCATTTCACTTTCTCTTCCTTCACCCGACAGCTGCAGAGCTCTCCCTCACCTCTTCTCCCGACCAAAAATGGCAGAGCCATCTTCTTCTCCATCTCCTGCCACCACCTCCATATCCTGTCACCACAGCAGCCGCCTCAGCCACCTTCACCTCCCCTCTAGGTCGAGTTATCTCTCTTTTAGCTTCTCCATAACCCTAGAAGCTAAATTAGAGATAACTAGAACTAGGGTTTGTACAACAGCCATGCATGGAGCTCAGAGACGACTCAGCAGAGGGGACAACTAATTCAAGGAGTATGGGCGATTGGGTTTGCATTTATTTTCTGTTTTGAAGAGAAATTTAGGGTTTTTGAATTACATGTATAAATAGGGTTCTTGGGTGTATGTTTTGAAGCTTATGCCTGGGCTAGCCAGAGCACCAATAGGAGTTTAATTTGTGTTTTAGTCATGTTCTAATTTAATTGCTAGGGTGTTGATGAAACCCCTATTTCTTATGCTAATATATGCAGTGTTCATATTGTTCTTGATGTGCTTAAACTATGATTAGGATCAATAATTAGTTAATGCATCAAATAATCCTGTGATAGGTTGTCTTGTAGAAAGACATCCTATACTAGGGGAGAATTAGTGAATTAGCTACCACAAATCCACCTGAGGCCTTCAAGGGAAGGTTCAAGACACAATAAGAAAATGCCTTACCTTATCTTAGAACTAGAGGGTTGATTCAATCACCCTAGTATTCTCAGCAACCTTTTTACAATTCGCTTTTACAACTTAGTTCATTGTCACAATACAACCAACTCAGTCGTATCGACACACACACCAAATATTTCTGTCACTTCTAGAAATCAGTAAGCAAAGCCTTTGATCAACATACAGCACCACAAGTCTCTGTGGGATCGACCTGTACTTGCCACGCCTCCAACAGGCGCTGTGCACTTGCAGTTATAACATGTAAGCATTAAAATCAAACCACTTTAGAAGCCTACCAGCTACAGACACTAGCCTACTACAAAGCTAACTTCGGTATGGAATGTAGTTGAACCCGAATCAATCTCAGACTGATTCAAGGTACAGTCACGTTCCTTACGTCTCTAATCCCAGAAGGATACTACGCACTTGATTCCCTTAGCTGATCTTACCCACAACCAAGAGTTGCTACGACCCAAAGTCGAAGACTTGATAAACAAATATGTATCACACAGAAAAGTCTATTGAATAGATAAATCTGTCTCCCACGGATATACCTACGAGTTTTTGTTCCGTCTTTTGATAAATCAAGGTGAACATGAACCAATTGATAACCCGGACTTATATTCCCGAAGAACAGCCTAGTATTATCAATCACCTCATAATAATCTTAATCGATTTACGAAACAAGATATTGTGGAATCACAAACGATGAGACGATGGTGTTTGTGACTACTTTTCTATCTTGCCTATCGGAGAAGTTAATGTCAAGCCAATCTTACGATTGTACTCAATCACGATAGAAAACAGTAAGATCAGATCATGCAACTACAAAGAAAATAGTTGGGTCTGGCTTCAAAATCCCAATGAAGTCTTCAAGTCGTTAACCTACAGGGTTTCGTGAAAAACCTAAGGTTAAAGGAGAAACGACTCTAGATTATGCAACTAGTATCAAACGAGAGGTGTGGGGATTAGGTTTCCCAGTTACTAAAGTTCTCCTTTATATAGATTTCAAATCCGGGTTTGCAATCTAAGTTACCTTGGTAACAAAGCATTCAATATTCACCGTTAGATGAAAACCTGATTAGATTCAAGCTAATATCTTTCAACCGTTAGATCGAACTTAGCTTGTTATACACAAATGAATTGCACCTTCATTTAGGTTTGAGTAACCGTACCTAAACGTGTACACTTACTCGGTTTAACAATAGTTAACCAATGGTTAGCCATATGAGCACTTTCATATCGAGCTTATTCACCTTTACCATAACTAGTTCAAATGAACTAGTTTGAGGGTTGTTCAATTGCTTAGATCTCATAGAAGTATACAAGACACAATCGAAACAAAATCGATTTTGATTCACTCGAATCAATTCATGAACTTTATAGCCACGGTTTGCAAAGATTGTATTCCTTATTATATAAATATTTTAGTTCATGAACAAACCGATTTTAGAAAGTAACCTTCTTAGGTATGCAAACATGTACGCATACTTAAGTCACTAGATTGAGTTTGTTTTTCACTTTCAAACTCCAGCAGATTTTCACGGACGTGAAACTTCCGCCAGTACGCGTACGGGTACACATACTTACTCGGATTTCCAATAACCGCCAGTACGCGTACGGGTACGCATACTTAGGTTCCCGGTTTTGGACTTTTCCACAAATGTGAGAACACACTATGTTTATATCCAAACTTGGTTACTTGTTCTAAACTCTCATTTCAATTATTGAAACTTTCTTAGAGGATGTTAAAATAGTTGTTATCCACAGACTATTTTCATCAAAGCGATTTCTAAGTTATTGAAATAATCATCATGACATTCGTCACGAGTAAAGATGAACTTGGCTAAAGCGAAAGCTTACCAACACATATTTCGAGAAATAGACGAGCGAGATAAACTCGGCTCGAAATAGCAAATGTGTATAATCGAAGTCTATATAGCAATACGACTTTTGTCTCAAATAGGAGATAGGTCAGATAGACTTTTGAGTAATAGATAAGTTCAAGTCTCCACATACCTTTTGTTGATAAAGTTCCACAAGTTCCCTTGAGTAGTTCTTCGTCTTCATTCGATGAACGCCATGGAGTCTAGAGCTCAACTACACTTACTATCCTAATCCGAGACTTAGCTATAAGTAGACTAGAAATCAAGACTTATAGTTTTTGCCACTAAACTTGACAAACAAGCTTGAGATAGCAACGCTTGCGAGTTCGACCGAGCAATGCTCTAACAATCTCCCACTTTGTCAATTTTAGTGACAAAACTAACAATACATATGGAATACAAAATAAATAAACTTCATAGCTTCTCATCCAAATGCTTGATCTCCTTGGTTCTTCAACATTACTCGAAATCTTCGTCACTTCCAAGTACTCTAATGATTCTAAAGATGTTCAGTTCAGCATCATCGTTGTTGAAGATCCGTAGCTATAACAATGTGAAAACAATAGCTCTCAATCATTGTTATACAGTGTCATAGTATTATTACACATCATCAAAGTTCAATTGTATCACAACTTCGACAAAAATACTATGGTGATATGTATTACTCCCCCTTAGTCAATACTTCATCTCACATGAAAACCACTCCCCCTTACATAATGATCCGAAAACCATATGTATTTTTAGTGTGAACTACACATTAATTCTCCCCTTTTTGTCAATAAAATTGGCCAAGGTACGAAAATTAGTGGGATCCTAATGAAATTTCCATAGAGATAATTCATGACCAAAAGAAAAGCAAATATCAACTTTTTTTTAGATGCAATCATATAGCCGAAACTAAATGCATTCATCAGGGAGTTTATAAAGATACAAGATAACCCGTATAATATTCCACAACCGCACTCCCCACAAATATTTGGCAATTAAGCACAAGTTCAATTAAAAACTCTCCCCCATAAAATGTCATTCCCGAAAGAACAACAAGAGCGACCTTACTTTCACAAGAAAAGAAGGATTTCTTTGGACATTAACAAATCACATGAAACATGAATTTGTATCCAAAAATATCAATTAAATTGACCACAAGAGAACCCATGATTAATTTAATCGGAAATGCTCACATAAGAGAATTTACAGAGCCGCATAGTATTTACATGAAGATATGGATCAGGAAAGACCAATATTGCGGAATATACAAAGATTCATTCTATTTTTCATCACTATTTGCACAATGACATATAATAGACTTAATCTTTGTGAACAAAAGTTGATCCTCTCTTCCATCAATATTTGTATAATGACATAAAAGGCTTAACTTTTGTTTGTCAAAAGTTCATTCTATCTTTTATCAATACTTTCATACCGACATATGATAGACTTAACTTTTGAACACGTATGGGACAATCATAGTTCACGGACGTAAACACGCATATCCCATAACAAGTTGCAATATATGAAACCATAAAGATTAATACTGCAAAATCATCTTCCAAATAAACTTTATAATTTAAATAAATAAATCTAAAAACATTGCAAGATGAAAATCGTTGGAAATAGCTATGTGTGTGTTTATGGGTGAGTCCATCTATGTGCACCCCCTCTTAACCCGGGCTGCACATTCCTCCCTTGTTTATTGGTTTTTATCTAACCCCAGTTAATGATTTTTTTTTTGTTAAAATAGGAAATTAATAGAACCCCAATTCTTTCTGTCTCCATGGATTTTGAACTCTGCACAGGAAAAAAAAAAACTTAATCCAACTTACAGTTTCGCTTGATTATAAAATGTCATATCATATCAATTACCGCAACATTCCAATTTAATTTTCATAATAAAAATGTGCAGATCTATTTAGTGGAACTACTAGCACAAAGGCATTCAATTTCATTTACAGATTTTTGGTTGATGAATAGATCAAAATAAAGAGTTACCGATGGATGTTTAATAAAAGATGAAAATGGAGAGGAAAATGGTAGCAGCGGTAGTTTCGTACAAAAAGATTACGATCTGTTTTTATAATTAACAATGTTAATTAATGGTTTGTTAATCAATTCTTAATGACGACAGATATAAACAAAAAATTTGGAACATGGTAGAGTGTAAGAGTGAGAAGTCATTCAGTATGATTACAGATTTAGAGTTCCGAAAACACAACTGATCAAGATGGGTAAACTTCAATCTAAAGACAAAATCAAAAAGAATTACCAGATTAAATTATAGGTACACCTTCGGTTAAATTTGTTTGAATAATGATCCCATCAAGATGAGTCCAAATCCTTAACTTAAATTTTAGTTTCTAACAGATAAAATATTTTAAGAAAGAAGGTTATTTTGCGTTGTTAATGGTGTTTTTAACAGAGAAGAAAAAAGACTTGGATTTGGGCGCAGATTTTATTTCTCCACAATCCAATTTCCAACCAGGTATTTAATACCCCAGTATACCACAATAACTAGAGTTAAGGGTACAACCAATAAACAAGGGAGGAACGTGCACCCCGGGTTTATAGACGAACTCGTTTATGGGTAAAAACCGTTTCTGCTGATTTTTGTAATTTCGGGTGTGTGGATGAGAAACGAATCTAAACCCTAAACAATGCACTGCACGGGAGTACTTTTGATTCGAGAGATCAATCTGTACAATCCTGGCATAAACCAAGAAATGGCCGTTCCATGCTTGCTTCGGTCACAAAGTGAAGGAGAAGGGTTGGTCTTAGGGAGGGAAGCGAAGAGAGTGTTGAGACCAGAATCGTTGATTCTGATGGTGTGGTTGTTTATGACTTGTATCTGAAAGTAGAACTGGCTAGCAGGATGAAAAGCTACCAGGTGATTTCTAGATACTGTGTTGTTGCCGACCAAAACTTGTTGTTTCGTGGTAAATATGTGAAACCTATTTATACGAGTCATATTGAAACGTACCATGGTCTCGTAGGAAATGGAAACGATTGAGTGGTGGAAGAATAGAGTAACGTGTAACCTTCGGGCATTATGCTTCCATGATGAAGGAAGTGAATTAGTTTACACCGTTATTTTCATCACCACTAATTGTCCCACTTCATGACACTTTCTTATAACGGGCGTATTGCACGTCGGACGTTGTAAACCGCCAGACCAATACCCTGATGAGTATCCCCCAGTTTGTGACATGTTTGATGTCTCAAGTGTTTTCGTGGAAAACGTGTAGCAGGTTGCTATGTGTGGCAAATCAAAGTCAAGAGACTTGCCATAGGAAAATAGCGTGTGATGATATTAGGCTTGCCTTGGACGGACGCCTAAAACTTACCACAAGTTCGTGAGTTTGGTGCCGAACTTGAATGGCTGAGATTGCATCTCATGAAGAAGGGTAGTCCTTGATTATGGCTACCTTCTGTTGGCACCTGGTAATGTCACAGTGGCGTTTTTGGCGTACGCCAGTGGCATTGTAGCATGACTGGCATACCTCGTGCATGCCAGTGGCACGGTGGTGTAAGTGGCGCCTGGCGTAGGCATGGCCACTAGCTGGTTGCCTGGAACTTGCCGCAAGACCGTCATTTCAGTGGATAACATGGATGGCTGAGATTGCATCTCATGAGGAAGGGTAGCCGTTGATTATGCCCATATCTTTGTTGTGTAGCAAAGTGGCGCCATTAGCATAGTAGCGCCTGGCGTAGCCGTGGCATAACGGCATGCTAGCGGCGTAGCCGTGGCATAGCGGCATGCTAGTGGCGTAGCCGTGGCAGCTGTTTTGGCATATTGGTGTTAGACCCAAATATGGCCCTGGCAACATTGGCCTTGTTGCCACATCGATCCCAACGCTCTTGGAAACGTTATTTGGCTTGGTTTGCGTAGCAATTTTTCCCAAATTAGGGTTTGGCATGTTGAAACCCTAATTAGTGCGTGGCTAAGGCTTGGATTTGGCGTCGTGGCCAAAGCTAGGGCTTGGCGGCATGGCCAAGGCTAGGATTTGGCGCCGTGGCCAAAGTTAGTGAGCTTGGCGGCGTGGCCAAGGCTAGGTTTTGGCGTTGTGGCCAAAGTTAGGGCTTGGCGGCGTGGCCAAGGCTAGGTTTTGGCGCCGTGGCCAAAGTTAGGGCTTGGCGGCGTAGAGTGACAAGGCTAGGATTTGTAGCGTATTTAATATCTAGTATTTATGGCCAAAGTTAGGGCATTTGGAGCAAAAAGCGGCATGTTCATTGTGTGCGAGAAGATGAAGACAATGCCGAAAGTGGCATGTTGGCATGCCAAGTGATTAATATGTTGTGGCAATCAAGCTTCAAAGGCGCGTTTGGCTTGCCGGATTAGGATGGTGGCGGTTCTCATCTGATTTCAATCCACCTCTGCATCAAGTGCGTTTGGCCTTTAATGTATGGTGGCGAGTTTAGAAAGCGGGAAGACTTGATTGGTCAAGAAAAGGCGAGCATTGGGCGGATTTGTAAATGACAGTTGAGAAAGAGAAGTTTATAGATAGAATTTTGGGATTTGGTTTGAAACATGGAAGAAGCTGTTAACCATTGAGTTGGCACTTGATTTGTGAATTTTTATGAATGTCTCTTAGATTATGTTTGTTTTTTGTGTGATTGAATTATTGGTAGGAAGGAGATGTGGAATGATTAAGTGCTCGCAAAGTGGTTGTAGAAAAGCACATTCAAAGTAACCTAATTGGTCGGTAGGAAGGAGAGTGAGGCAAAAGGGTAGGGGCGGGCCAAGCATGGGCGTAGTACTAGTTGGTGTGTCGGATTTTGGAACCGAAGTGGGGCGACACGTTTGGCCGTTCTGCAAGAAATGAGAAGTTGGGTTAGGTGGTATTTTGTGAATGTTTGGTGTGAGTGTGGCGGCTTTAGAGTAACTAAGTTTTTATTATTGGTTGAAGATGTAGTTGGATTTTGACAATAACATGATTGATGGATTCAATATGATTGAATGTTTGTTTAGTCGAGTCTAGAATTGATTGGTCGATGGAAAGATGAAACCTTTATCCAATATTTCACATCCTTGATTTGCGTGATTTATTTCTTTTGTTTGGTCGTTTATATGGGTGGGATCGATCCTTTCTTGCCCTTGCAAGTATGGGATCAATGGGCCCAGTCACAACTTATGTGCGCGTGGCGAGTTTAAGGCGACCTGATTGGTCGAGGGAAATATGGCCGGTTTAGGATGGGGCGTGGACAATGGCAAATGGCGCCGGCTGGCCTAAGGCATGGCCACACCTCCCTTTCTGCTGCTCCTATCATGCGGCTCCCTGTTTTCTGATTCTGGTAAGATTTTGCGTCACTAACCCATGGCGGATTAATTACCTAGTTTGCCTAGGCTTAAATTTCGACAAGCAAGGTCTGATATGCTGCGCAAGGCGCAAAACCCTAACTTTTACAAGTTAGCCAGGGTAATCGATTGAATTCTATGTGTTGACACAGAGTTCTTTTAAGTTCATTGCCAGAGAGCATCATGCTTTCTGATTGAATACCTTATGCAAAGACCTTATCCTTGATATTTGGAAATTCGTGCTACTCTGCTGCGAGTGAACACAAATTGTCATGCCATACCAACCTTAAGGGTTCAGACAGGGAATATAGCATAGAAAGTATTCAAATAAACTTATATTAAGTGAATATGGGTAAGGCGCCGAAATTTATAGAACATCTGGGATGGTTGCTACATGCGCAAGTCTGGATAAATTTCATGTAAATATATTGAACGGCTCAATAAATATGCCAATAGAGAGGTTAACACTCATGGATCTGTTTCCTTACAGAGTGACGTTACATCAGATGCAAGGTTTTACGATTTTAACCCTAAGATAAAAACCACCGTCAACAGTGTGTACTCACAATAATGGCTATTCCAAACCCTAGTTATCCTTCTTAAAACATAAGAATAAATTCTCATAAGAAGTTTCCTAGATATTATAGAGCTTTTTCAAAGCATCTACCGAGAATTCCTTCTCATTATTGAAAAACCCATTGATTATGGGATCGTTCAATTCCTCTAAATCTTCAGAAATATCAGTCAACTCACTAAGTTCTCTTTTTAGCTCACGCAAGGTGTTGTTTGCTAGAGACAACATTTGTTCATAGTGAGTTATCTTCTCTAAAGAGAAAACAATTAGAGATTTTAAATTATTTCTTTTGTTGATGAAATCTTTCACCATACCTCTAAAGTTATTATCAAAATGACAAACCGACAAGAGGCAGCTAGAGGAAGAACCCGAAAAAGCGGGGGTACAACAACCACACCCAATATTTCGCTTAGAAATCTGTATGGACTAACTCCAATATAATTTCAAGAGAATCAACTATACTGTCAGACTCAATCTTAAGAAAAGTATATCAGAGAGTTATATCTCAATCTCTTAATTCAATCCGCAATCAAACAAATAATAATTTGCGAGCCCAATTGAATATAAGAGAGATAACTTGAATGGTACCAAAGACCAATGTTCAAGGATCAATCAATTTCAATCTACAACCAAATGTTGGATTTACCAATTGATTTTTTTTTTTGAAGCATGGAAATATTATTAAAATTAAGCGACAATTATACGAGGGTAAGTGATACCCAAGGAGTCATCCATTACAATTTGATTAATGCATGGTGGGATAGTATGGTCCCAAAATAAAGTTGTAAGGTTCTCTAGTTGGCTGTTGTCTGCCTCCAAATTGGCCAATCCATCCGCTGCCTGATTGTCTTCCCTGTAGTTATGCTTGATAGTGCAGTGGGGGATCTGTCTCATGATTTGTTTGGTTTCAGAGATCATTCCTGATATGTACCAAGGCGGATCGGCATCCGAGGTTAGGAATCGAAGCAAATTTTCCGAGTCGGTTTCAAATTCAACCTTTGGCCAGCTTCGTTCTTTTGTCGTCCTGGTCGCTATCAGCATTGCCCATGATTCAGCTGTGAGGGCGGTGGTGATTCCTGGTGGTTGTGCTACGGCTACTAGGGTGTTAGCAGAAGCATCCCTACAAATGAAACCTGCTCCAGCTATTCCTGGGTGTCCTCGCGCTGCTCCGTCTGTGTTGATCTTGATCCAATCTAGATTAGATTTGACCCAGCCTATGTAGATTGTTGTAGTCGTTCGTGTTCCGTTTCTTGGGTTTGCAAGAGCTGGCATTCCAGGTAGCACAGGAGGGAGGTTCTCTTGTTCCCAAGAGAATTCTTGTAGCAGACTGATAGCCATCTGGGTAATGTTACCTGGATTTGGTTGCCTTTGTCGATAAATGTAGTCATTCCTAGCTATCCATAAGGACTTGAAAAGGAAACAGAAGGTTGTTTTGACAGAATGATGAGTTTTCAATTGTAGAATTTGGGTGATGGTCATCTGAGGGTTTGGTAAATTGGGAAAATTTGGGTTGTGGCTGAATGAGTATGGAGTCTTGTGAGGAGAATGTTCCATAAGGCCACTGCCACTTGACAATGGAGGAGAATATGACCAGCAGATTCCGTATCAGAGTTGCATTGTGGACAGATGTTGGTATTGGTGAGGTGGATATGATTTAGAATGGTGAAGGTCGGAAGGCCTTCGTTGATTGCTTTCCACAAGAAAAGCTGTAGTTTTGGAGGACATGGGAGTGTCCAGAGAAACTTAGTTGGTGGCAAAGGGTGTACATGAGAATGATCCGATAAGCTGGTTAAGCAGTGGTATCCAGATGATGTGGTGTATTTTCCTGATTTGGTGAAAGGCCAAATGATTTCGTCCGAGGAGTTGTTTTGGGGTAGGTGGATATTCACGATTAGTTGGCTTATATGGGGCGGCAGGAGGTTTAGTTTATCATGATTCCAGGTGTGAGTGAAAGGATCAATGAGATCAGCGACTGTCTGGATTGGGTAACAACCTACTGTGTCCAACGAATTAGCGAATTACGGGATCCAGTTTTCTTGAATAGGGGTTGTTAAGCCATCTCCGATTTTATGGAAAAGATATTGTTTGATTATGGGAATGATGGATTCTAGTTGCCTCCACTGGGGACTGATTGAAGATGAGATTGCTGGAGTTCCTAAAAAGAGAGGTTGCTGCTTCAGATATTTTTCGTTGCAAAGGCTAGCATATATTGAATCTGGTTTCTCATGGATGTTCCAGACCCGTTTCATGATTAGCGCTTTATTATGATCGCTACTTCTTCGAATTCCTAACCCTCCTTCTGATTTGGGCTTAGTTAGCTTATCATAACCTCGTGGATGAAGCTTTTTGACTGAGGAGTCATGTCCCCAAAAAAAGTTTCGGGTGATGCGATTTATTTTCTTATTCACATTGACAGGTAGAAGTTGTTCTTGCATGATGTGATTTGACATAGGGTTTAGGGATGATTTTATGAGAGCTAATCTTCCGGAAGGTGTTAGGCATTTCGCAATCCATCCTTTTGCCTTGCGCGCCAATCGATTTAGTAGAGGTTCAAAAATGTGGCGAGAGGATCTTCCATGTTTGAATTGGATTCCTAGGTAGATCGGGGGAATCGAGGTTGTGGGCATATTAAAAGCTTGATGAAGGTCAAATAATTGTTGTTGGGTGAGCTTTGGATGATGGATGATGGATGATGGTGGATTTTGAAGAATTAATGTACTGACCTGCTGATATGATGTATGCTTGGACAAGTTGCTTGAGTTGATTCGTGCCCTCCGTTGTAGCCTTGTACGTGATGAGGAGATCGTCCGCATACATAAGATGGAGAATTGATGGAGCTTTTCGTGAAATGCGTAGTCCCTCCACAACTGTTTTGGCCTCAAGGTGTCCCAAGTTTGTTGAGAGAATTTCCACACAAATAATAAACACATATGAGGAAAGCGGATCCCCTTGTCGTATTCCTTTAGTTGGAGTGATATACCCATGCGGCGTGCCGTTGATGTTGATTGAGTATGTGACCGTTGATATACAAAGCATGATGTATTCTATGAAAGTTGTCGGGAAGCCTAACTTGGTAAAGGCTTTTCTAACAAAACCCCAATCTAGAGGCTTTTTGGATATCCAATTTAAGTGTTATTTTGGGGTCTTTAGTGTTGGTTGAGGTTTTAATATGATGAAAGAGTTCCCCAGAAATTGTTATGTTATCCTGGATTGATCTTTGGGGTACAAAAGCGCTTTGAAATGGGCTTATTAGGAAAGGGAGAAAGGAGCGTAAGCGGTTGACCAGGATTTTTGAAATGATTTTGTAGGTGACGTTACAGAGTCATATATGCCTGAATTGCGTTGGTCTATTTTGGGGATTAAAGTTAGGTTTGTGTGGTTCATGAGTGGGTGGATACTGAAGGAGTTGAAGAAACTATGTACCATCTCTATTAATTGTACGTGGGTTGTTTCCCAAAAAACTTTGAAACACTTACTAGTGTATCCGTCGGGACCTGGAGCACTTTCAGAGTTAATGGAAAATACGGCTTGTTTGATCTCTATGGGAGTTACTTCTTTCGTCAGCGAAGCACATTGGCTGGGTGATAACCTTGGGGATATTGCTGCAAATAGGCTTTCATCTATCATTGTACTTGGAGCCGTATATTGATGAGTGAAGTGATCGATCATTAATCCAACCACGACATCTTTGTCTATGACCCAATTGTTTTGATGGTCTTGAAGTTGCTGGATGTTATTACAACTTCGGTGGATTGTTGCTTTGGTGTGGAAGAATGTGGTATTACGATCGCCCGATTGTAGCCATTGAATTTTTGATCTTTGTCGCCAATACGTTGCATGACAATCAAGTAATGTCATGTGTTGTTCTCTGAGTTATTTTTCATGGAGTTGCCAATATGTCAAATCATTTCCAGTACGGATGGCGCATTGATGTTGAGCCATTTTGATTTGCTCTGTTGATTTATTGATCATGGTGGGAAGATAGCCGAAAGTTTTCTTGTTCCATTCGGTAAGGATTTCACTGGTTGAAATAAGCTTGAGCAGTTGCGGGTGGGTAAGCACTTGTTGCATTTGCGTGTGGGTAAGCCATAAGTACTCAAATTTATAGTTTTTGCTTCCCTGCCAGTCAATTGCTCTAGTTTGTAGCAGAATTGGTGCGTGGTCTGAGGCTATTCTTGGTAGGTGAGTAACTCCTGCATGTGGATTTAATGTACGCCAACGTTGAGTTGCCATTGCTCTGTCTAGTCGTTCCAGGATTTTATCATCTCCTTGTTGATTGTTCGTCCAGGTGAATGGATCGCCTCGAAATCCCAGATCCATGAGTCCCATTTGGTCCATTAAGTTAAGAATTGGCTGGGTTTGTGCATATGTTACCTGTCGGCCCCTTTTTTTCTCTGATTGGTTCGTTATTTCATTAAAGTCGCCAATGAGGACCCATGGAGCATTGATGTTACGAAAAATTGATGGAAAGTCATGCCAGAAATCTTTTCTAGCAACTGGGTTTAGAGGAGCATAAATGCCCGTGCAGAACCAAGGATGTTCAGGTGTCGGGGGAGTAATGAGGACGTGAATATAACTCTGGGAATGCAAGATGATTCGTACATCGTAGTTATTCCACATGAAGCATAATCCTCCCCTTCTACCAACTTTGGGGACAGAGAAATGATTCTGGTATTGAAATGATTGTGCAATAAAATTCATATGATTTCTGGTAGCTAGAGTTTCAGATAAAAAAATAAAGGATGGTTTGTGCAATGATATCAAACTTCGAAGATGTTGTATTGTGTTTTGTTGGTTAAGACCCTGACAGTTCCATGCTATAATGCTCATCTTGGCAGACAACAAGGTTACAGTAGAAGTTACAAAGGTATGACGGACTCCGACAATTAATATGTTACACTTTGACATTTTAAATATTCGATACAACTTAAGAAAATAAACAATACATGAAACTAGACAATACCGAGAAAATAAGGATTATGCGAGACAAATTTGATATGATCAAAGAAATTTTGAGTGGACGTACCTGGGGGTTAGCAAGATCGGAGGAGCATGGGTTTGGGACAGAGGGTATAATTTCTTCATATTCGGTACATGTAAAAGAGGCGCTGAGGAGGTTTGAATTAACCCGGTTTCTAATAATTAAGCTAAAACAACGGAAAGGCTTGAAAAACATGTACAAACGAAAATAACCTCAAATTAGGATACACCCCAGGAGAAAGAAATCTAAGATTATCAAGTATTAGACCAAAAATACATTAAAAGAAAAGACAAGGAGAATTAAGATAAACCCTTCTCCGGATGGTTAATTATAACCAGGACGAGGTGACCAATGATAAAATCTAAAAATAAACAGACAAATCTAATACAAATCATTAATTCACTAAAAAAACATACCATACAGGCCAAAAGAGCACAGTTGGGTACAAGATTATGTACTAAAGAAAAACATGGGAGGAAATGGGATTCAAAACAGGACAGAGACATGGGATAAGAAAAAGAAACTAATCAGTTTTTCAAAACAATCTGTAAAACACTAAGCATAGCATCTAAACATAACTTCATAGAAAATACACAATCTTAGGATAAATTAGAAAAACTACAATTTCAGTTTGATTACTGCCAAAAATCAAAGGAAATTACACAAAGCCGAACTGCTTTTCAAGACAAACTTCATACTACTAAGTTGAAGATGAATCTCACCAATTAAAGGAGATTACACATTTATAGAAAATAAGAATTCACACATTTCTTTCTTATTTGAACATTACCACAATTCCGTTGGAATTTCATAATCCATAATAACCCATACATTTAAAACTTAAAAGATTAGAGAATCCCATTTCCTAAAAGAAAACAAAAAGGGGAGAAAAAGGCTAATTTCCTAATTGCATTTCAACAATAAAATTAATTTAAGAGAAAGATATAAGCAAGGAATCATCTAGTTCTTAATTTGGAGCACTAAAATACGATCAATCAAAAAGATTAAGAAAACCCAAGCTTCATAGAAGGGAGCAGACATTATAATTCCTAAAATAAAAGGAACTTTGAGACCTTAATTTTACAGACAACAAATTTCAATCCAAGGAACAAAGAAAAACCAAATGAAAGGAAAAGGCTTAATCCTACAAACCCAATTAAGAATCCCTTACACAAATCAAGCACCGACCCTAAAATGCAAACCCTAGTTCTTAATCACATATAAAATTAGCAAACAATACAGAAAGAAAACCTAATCAAACATACTAGTATCAAAATTAAGCAATAAAAATTAGAAAATCACTGGTCTAGCAATGAAAACTCCATCAGATTTTCAATTGCAACAGCAGAACGGACAATCCTAAACAACGAACTAACCAAAGAAAGAGGAAAAAATAAAGGAAAAAATCACCCCCGTCAACAGTCTCGTACCTAATCAGGATCCTCTTTTACATCCCCATGCTCATGATCTCTCTACTCCCCCAAGGTCCTGTGGTTTGCTTGGAGAAGAACGTTTTCGCCATGAAATCGGCAAAAAAATCGAAGAGAGAGAAATATTTCGTCCTTTCGTGCTGTCCTTCGGCTGTGAAATCGCCAATTGGCCATGAAATCGCCAATCGATCGATTCAACGCACAAACTGTGATACTTCAATTATATAACAAAATATAACGTGGAAAAGAAATAACACAGACACCAGAAGTTTTGTTAACGAGGAAACCGCAAATGCAAAAAAACCCTGGGACCTAGTCCAGATTGAACACTACACTGTATTAAGCCGCTACAGACACTAGCCTACTACAAACTAACTTCGGTCTGGACTGTAGTTGAACCCCAATCAATCTCACACTGATTCAAGGTACAGTTGCGTTCCTTACGTCTCTGATCCCAGCAGGATACTACGCACTTGATTCCCTTAGCTGATCTCACCCACAACTAAGAGTTGCTATGACCCAAAGTCGAAGAATTGATAAACAAATCAGTCTCACACAGAAAAGTCTATAGGAGTAGATAAATCTGTCTCCCACATAAATACCTACGATTTTTGTTCCGTATTTTGATATCAAGGTGAACAGGAACCAATTGATATACCAGACTTATATTCCCTAAGAACAACCTAGAAATATGAATCTCCTCACAATAATCTTAATCGTATGGTAGCGAAACAAGATATTGTGGAATCACAAACGATTAGACGAAGATGTTTGTGACTACTTTTAATCTTACCTATCGGAGATAAATCTCAAGCAAATCTTAGCAAAGATAATACTCAATCACGATAGAAAAAGTAAGATCAGAACACGCAACTACATAGAAAATAGACAATCCCAATGAAGTCTTTAAGTCGTTAAACTACAGGGTTTCGTGAAAAACCTAAGGTTAAAGGAGAATTGACTCTAGCTTATACAACTAGTATCACACAGGAGGTGTGGGGATTAGGTTTCCCAGTTGCTAGAGTTCTCCTTTATATAGTCTTCAAGTCAGGGTTTGCAATCTAAGTTACCTTGGTAACAAAGCATTCAATATTTACCGTTAGATGAAAACCTGATTAGATTCAAGCTAATATCTTTCAACCGTTAGATCGAACTTAGCTTGTTATACACAAATAAAATGCACCTTCATTTAGTTTGAGTAACCGTACCTAAACGTGTACACTTAGTTGGTTCAACAATAGATAACCAATGGTTAGCCATATGAGCACTTTCATATCAACCTTATTCATCTTCACCATAACTAGTTCAAATGACTCACATGAACTAGTTAGAGAGTTGTTCAATTGCTTAGATCTCATAGAAGTAAACAAGACACAATCGAAGCAAAATCGATTTTGATTCACTCGAATCGATTCATGAACATCATAGCCACGGTTTGCAAAGATTGCATTCCTTAATATATAAATGTCTTAGTTCATGAACATACCGATTTTAGAAATTAACCTACCTAAGTATGCGAACGGGTACGCGTACTTAAGTAACCGGATTGAGTTTGTTTTTCACTTTCAAACTCCAGCAGAAATTCACGGACGTGAACTTTCCGCCAGTACGCGTACGGGTACGCATACTCACCCGGATTTCCAACAACCGCCAGTACGCGTACGGGTACGCTTACTTTGGGTTCCCAGTTTTGGACTTTTACACAAATGTGAGAACACACTATGTTTATATCCAAATATGGTTACATGTTCTAAACTCTCATTTCAATCATTGAAACTTTCTTAGAGGATATTATATAGTTGTTATTCACAAACTATTTTTCATCAAAGCGATTTTCAAGTTATTGAAATAATCAACATGACTTTCGTCACGAGTAAAGATGAACTTGGCCAAAGCGAAAGCTTACCAACACATATTTCGAGAAATAGATAAGCGAGATAAACTCGGCTCGAAATAGCAAATGTGTATAATCGAAGTCTATATAGCTATACGACTTTTGTCTCAAAATAGGAGATAAAATAGATAGACTTTTGAGTGATAGATAAGTTCAAGTCTCCATATACCTTTTTGTCGATGAAGTTCCAAAAGTTCCCTGAGTAGTTCTTCGTCTTCATATGATGAACGTCGTGGAGTCTAGAGCTCAACTACACTTACTATCCTAGTCCAAAACTTAGCTATAAGTAGACTAGAAATCAAGACTTATAGTTTTGGCAACTAAACTTGACAAACAAGCTTGAGATAGCAACGGTTGCGAGTTCGACCGAGCAGTGCTCTAACAGAACCTTCTCTATCATTTGTAGATCTTTCTTTCTTCTTCCTTGAGGAAGTGATTCCTTCACACAGATACACATTAACTGCTTCAACTGCATCCCTTTTTGTGGTACCTCTAGTTACAGGAGCCATGGAACTATATATTTCAAGGAGGAAGGAGGTGAAGGACTTTGATTACAAATGATTATAAATAGACTTATGGACACCCAAACCCTAGAAGAACTTTGAACAAGTCATTCACGGTTTATTATCTATTATCTAAATTATTAGGAGAATATTTTATTAACAAAAATAAGAAATATATACAAAAACAAAACTTGAGTAACCTTGATGCAAACCTCATTTCTCCAAAAGTTAAATATGAGGATGCGGACGTCACGGTACTAGACAGTGACGGAGTGAGCCGAATGCTCACATCTTTTACCACATAGTGGCTTATCAAGGTTTGTTGTATAAACAAATTTCTTACCTCGTCTGAATCTGGTACTACTTGATTTTTCAGGAAAAACTTGTTGATTATCCAAGGCCAGATTCATCCTTTGCATGTTCTTTTGAAGTTTGGCAATTCTTTTGTTGTTCCTCTTGAATCTCTAACACGTGCTTTGAAAATGATTTGCATTTCCACAAAACGAACAAATCAATAAAGAGCGATTTTGTAAACCGCATATGCCCTATCCTCCCTTTTTTAATAAGTCCGTATAAGAGCGATTTTGTTCCCCAACGATCAATACATGATAACATAGCAACTGCGGGGGAAATTTTCCATCACATTAAAACTTCTGCTCTCACCAAAGATCCAAAGATAGCTCTTAAACTAGATATCAAGAAAGCTTATGACAACTTAGATTGGGGATTTATCATAACAACTTTTACTAAGATGGGATTTCCAACAATTTTTGTAGAATACATCATGTTATGTATCACCACGGTTACTTACTCGATTAACATAAATGGAACCCCACACTGATACATCACCCCTACCAGAAGCATCAGACAAGGGGACCCTTTATCTTCTTATGTTTTCATAATTTGTGCAGAAACACTGTCGACAAACTTGGGCAATCTGGAAGCACAAAATCTTGTAAGAGGGATAAACATTTCGCAAAAAGCTCATTCGATTTTGCATTTGATGTATGCGGATGACCTGCTAATCACTTATAAAGCATCTTGGAAAAAGCAGTGACCACCTCCACAGACTCCTTCAAGCCTACAGCCCTTCAGCAGGTCAAGAAATTAACACAAAAAAATCCACAAAAATTCATCACCCAATAATGCAACAACTTCAGCTGAACGAAATCAAAAAATTCTTTGACATGCCAACATCTACAACCCCGCCAATATACCTGGGAGTACAATTCAAAAACGGGAGAACCTCCAGTCATATTTTTGAACCACTCCTTCAACAGTTAGCACAAAAGGCGCAAGGATGTACGAATAAATGTCTTAATCAAATGGGAATGTTAGTACTCATTAAAACCTCTTTAATACCTACCTTAATCCATCTAATGCAAACACAACTATTCCCCACCCATATACACAAAAAGATAGATCAAATAACTAGGAACTTTTTCTTGGGCCATGATTCTTCAGTTAAAAAACTCTACCCACTAGGATGGACCAAACTGAACAAAACAATAACAATAAGAGGTGTCGGTATCAGGAAAAGTAGCCAACATAATAAAGCCTTACTGATGAAGAGAATCTGGAATATTCACAACCAACCCAATTCCATTTGTTCCAGATTATATAATGAGAAATATCTGCATAATAGACCGATTTTTCAGGAAAATAATCTAATTCCTTCCTCATCCAGCCCCCAATGGAAACAAATGTCTTCCCTAAGACCTACACTAAAACAATTCATCTTTCATAGAATCGGAAACGGTTTAGATACTCCTATCCAAGCGAATTGGATACCCCAAGTCCAAAACATTGACCCGACACACTGCTACCCACTCCAATTAGTGGTTGATCTCATTGACCCTATTACCCACACCTGGAATCAAGATCAACTAAATCAGCTACCACCAGCTGCAATCCCACATGTCATCAACATCCACATTCCCCAAAACATGCCTCAGGACAAAATCCTTTGGCCACATCCAAAATCTGGAAAATACACGACTGCCACGGGCTACAACTGCCTAATTCAGCAAGACAACCATCACAACCTAGACCCTCTCGCACCTACCAAATTCCTGTGGAAATTACCATGTCCACCAAAAAATCAGCTTTTTTTATGGAAAGCTATAAATGAAGGTCTTCCGACCTTTTCTATTTTATACCGTATCAATCTCACGAGATCCAACCAATACCCCCGCTGCAACTCTAACCCAGAAACAACGGAACACATGCTTATTCACTGCCCAATAACGGCAGCTACCATGAACAACCTCTTATCTAGTCTATCAACAACCCACACCAACATCTTATCCCATATCACCATAAACAATCAATCAACCATTTCACAAATCTTACAGCAAGTAGCCATACCCCATATACATAAACTATTTGCTTTATTTTCTGGATCCTCTGGACATCCAGAAATGAATTGGTTTTCAACTATCACGGTACAACTCCGGATAACATTCTGGCACAGACTTGGAAGCAGCAACAAGAATTCGAATAGGCAAAAAAGGTATTGCCTCCAATTTTACCTGGAGACACGCCGGTTAGAGCCACTACAATAAATACCAGAACAACAACAATAATTCTAATAGGTTGGAACAGACCGGAGCCAGATTGGATAAAGATCAACACAGATGGAGCTGCTAGAGGGCATCCAGGAATGACGGGAGCAGGTTTTATTTGCAGGGATTCAAATTCTCAGATTGTTATGGCACTAGGAAAACCTATCGGAATAACTACGTCTCTAGGAGCAGAAACGTGGGCAACTCTCCTGGCTTCAAGGACAGTGACGGAAAGACAATGGCCAAAAATTATCTTCGAAACAGACTCGGAAAACTTGATGTGCTTTATAAAAACCGACACAGAAGCCCCATGGTATATTGCAGAAATGATTTCCGAAATAAAGCAGAAAATTCGACAAATTCCACAATGTGTTATTCAACACAACTATAGAGAAGGAAATCAAGCCGCAGATGGTATAACAAACTACGGAGCGGATGGAAGCCAAACGGGAATCTTATCGACAATAAGGGACCACGCAATCTCAGCCACAACATATCCACATGTAATTTCTCTTTAGTTCTGTTCCCTTTGTTTTACATGCTTAAAAAAAAAAAAAAAACCTAGGTGAGGCTGTAGAATTCGCCAGGTGAAGTAGTAGCAGATGAGACAAGAATAAAAAAGTAAAAAAAAAAAAAAAAACTAGAAGAATTACTCCGGACAAAATATCGAGGTAAAGGTAAGTTATCCTAGTTTATTTTTTTAATTGTTTTTTGTTTTTTTTTCTTGAAGCATGGTTTTGTGTAGGGGTGTCAACGGGTCCGGGTCCTCCCGGGTATCACTAGACCCGGACCCGGACCCTACTTATAAAGGTCGGGTCCGGGTCCTAATGGTTCCGGGTCCGGTTCCTAAACTTGTGGACCTGAACAGGACCGTTTAAATACCAGGTGCACGTCGGTTAGGATACCCATTGGGTCTTAAGAAAACTATTAAAAAAACCTCAAAAATTAATATTTTTCTTTTTTTTGGCTTGGATTTAAATAATTTTTATAAAAATTTATTATTATTTCTTATTAATGTACTAAACAAAGATTAAAAGTAAGAGAAAAATTTAAAACGAGTAAAATATCAAAGCTAAAACTAGCTTTGACATGTATAAAAGTATGAATAAACAGGTACCCGTCGGGTCCTAAGTTGTTAATGGGTCCAACTTTAAGACCCGGAACCAGACCCAAATCTACCGGGTCCGGTTCCGGTTCCGGGTAATGGGTACCCATTGACAGCCTTTAGTTTTGTGTATATCTCGTAGTAATGATACAGTCCTATGTAAAATTTCCAGTATATACAAGTATAAAAAAACCTGAAGAAGAATCTTGACCTCAGTTCTCTTCTTCTTCTACTTCTTGAGAATCTTGACTTCAGATCTTATATTATAATTACTTTTGGTTTACTTGCAGTTGAAGTAGTGGAGAAGAGAAGAGTGATGGCTAAATTAGGAAAGACAAATTTAGATTCAGGATGGATTGCTGCAAGATCTACTGAAATTCATCTTGATGGAATTCAACTCACTACTACTCATCCCCCTTCTCTTTCTTCCAATTCCTCAAATTGGATTGAAGCTGTTGTTCCTGGAACGTAATTCACCTCTCTTAAACTTCCCACTACACTCTGTTTCAGTTGTTTTTACTGAAATAAATTCGATTTGAAGCTCATGTTTTCAATAAAGTTTTATTTTTGGTTCAAATTACTGTTTTTGTGAAATGTTGTCATGTTTGTTTGATGAATAGTAAATTATAGTACATTTAGTTGTGATTCATGACAAGATACTAAAGAGTGTTCAAATTTCATGAGATTTTTTGTGGTTTGATCTTAGCTAACGATGATTTTATATTGTAGTGTTTTAGGAACACTGTTAAAGAACAAGCAAATACCAGATCCTTTCTACGGATTAGAAAATGATGCAATTATTGACATTGCTGACTCCGGAAGGGATTACTATACATTTTGGTTCTTTACTACTTTTAAGTGTGCAAAGGTAATTTACAAACATTTCTTGATCTTCATTTTACCAACAAAAACTTGATATTCTAGTAGAATTTCAGTGGGTAAATTACCATGTGTTTGGATTTTAAATATTGGATTGATGCTTATGACAGTGATTTATTTGTTGTAGTCAGCAAACCAGCACGTGGATCTGAATTTCCGTGCGATTAATTACTCTGCTGAAGTATATTTGAATGGACACAAAAAGATCTTGCCTAAGGGGATGTTTCGTAGACACTCTCTTGATATTACTGATATTCTGCACCCTGATGGTAATAATTTACTAGCAGTTCTTGTTCATCCGCCAGACCATCCAGGTACAATTCCTCCTGAGGGGGGTCAAGGCGGTGATCATGAGGTATACAACCTTTCCTGTAAAATATGATGATAAGATTTTATCCCAGATGTACGAGAACAAAATTCAAGCTAGGTAGGATCTTTTTGTAGTTTTGTATGTTATAGATCACTTAACTTACGCAGAGTAACTAGATATGAAAATACCTTACATTTGGTCTGTCTCACTAGATAATTTTAGTGGATTTTAGTCGTTGTAAGTAAAACATAAAGAATGCTGTGGTATGTAACATGCTTGAACGACTTAACGTTATTTGAAGAATATAAAATGATTATGTATGCTCAACTATATTCTTTACACTGATTAATTCTTTTTTATATTTATGACAGATTGGAAAAGATGTTGCTGCACAATACGTTGAGGGTTGGGACTGGATGACGCCAATAAGGTAACTGCTGTACTTATTGCTACTATTTGCTTGCAGTTCTGTTTAAAACTTCATCTACAATATTACCTGTATAGGAAAGAAAACTCCCATGGCAGCTGATGTTTTTTGTGCCAAATCAGTGAACAGGATGCTTTCGACAACATTTATGTAGCTGCCTAGTTTTTTCCTCGCAGTTAACTACCCTCTTCTATTAAACTTATGCATCTGCACTAAATGTTTTGAATTACAGGGATAGGAACACTGGCATCTGGGATGAAGTGTCTATCTCTGTTACCGGGGTAAGTTACTATTTGCACAAGATGCATTTATATGACAAATCTCAAGGCTCTAATTCTGCATTTTTCTTTAAAATGGAAATGAATAGGGCAACTCTTTGGATCCATTATTTTTTTATAGATTAAAAAAATACTCCCGTCTCTTTGCGATCAATGGAATAAGACATGTGTACGCTAGGAAGCAGCAATTAAAATTTGTTATTTTGTCATGAATGCAGCCGGTGAAGTTAACCAATCCTCACTTGGTTTCATCCTTCTTTGACAATTATACGAGAGTATATCTACATTCTACTGTTGAGTTAGAGAATAGAAGTGCTAGGATTGCAGAATGCTCTTTGAATATCCAAATTTCAACTGAACTTGAGGGAAATATGTTCTTAATTGAGCATCATCAGACAAGTAATTTGTCAATTCCTCCTGGTGCACATATTGATTATACACTGCCTCAGGTAAGCAATGCGATATTTTTTTGTTAGCGTATTCCACTTCACTGACAAAAATCCTGTTTGGGACCGCATTTGTTGTTGTTTCTTTCTTTTTATCTTTTGGAGTTTGGGTATCAAATTTATCAGATGAAATGGCCTGTAATAGAAGAGTATGTAAGAGGATTATATGTTTAAACTTTGCGTTGGAAATTATCAGTTGTATATTTTGCATGATTGGCATGTCATTCTTGCTTTAAGTGGCATAGCTATTGTACTTACACGAAGGACAGTGCAGCTCTTTTTCTACAAGCCCAATTTGTGGTGGCCTAATGGCATGGGGAAGCAATCCCTTTACAATGTTGAGATCACTGTTGAGGACAAGGGATTTGGAGAGTCTGACTCTTGGAGCCAACATTTTGGATTCCGCAAAATTGAGAGCTCAATAGATAATGCTACTGGCGGAAGGTATATTTTTCGATCAAATTGTGATGCTTGTGATGATTTTTTCTCGTATAAGTTGCTTCTTTATTCTTTATAGCGCAAACACTTGCAGGTTATTTAAGGTCAATGGACAACCGATTTTTATCCGCGGAGGGAACTGGATACTGTCAGATGGGTTATTGCGTCTGTCAAAAGAACGATACGAAACAGATATTAAGTTTCACACAGATATGAACTTTAACATGATCCGCTGTTGGGGTGGTGGATTGGCTGAGAGGCCGGAATTTTATCACTATTGTGATATTTATGGTTTGCTGGTAAACTTTTCTTCCCTTTCGTTTCTCCCTTTATTTCATGGACCAAACTCTTGGAGTTTTAAAGTGTTGGAATTTAAGCTCCATAGTCACCATATTTAAAGAGTGATAGTATCTTTTTCTCCTTTTCTGTTGAAGGGGATGAAGGCAACTTGATAGTATCTTTACCTTATGCTGATAACATGCTTTGCACTAGCACTGAAGGGGGATTTTCTTTTCTTTCTTTGCCTAGCTACCTGGGCTTGTAGATAGCAGGCCTTCTTTTATAAAAGAAGTTTTAAAAAATAAAGAATAGCATTAACATACTCCAAAGCTTGGTTAAACTAAGAGCATGATAGTGTAAAATAGACATGCCTCTCTAACTCATGAGTCGGAGAGATACCTCACTTGGCTACATAGAACAATTCATATAATAATTTATCTTAATCTAGCATTAACCATGAACAAGATGATATACATGATTTCAACTTTAAATCACGTGAGAATAAGGACTATTACTAATTTGCCTTAACTTAAATTAATTAGAGATTAACTAAATCTAAACATAATTTGATGCTAAGCCATTAAAAGCCAACAGAGTGACCTTAATTTTCGTAGTGTCTAGTTTAATTTTCTTCCGTTCCTCAATTTTTAACGTTTTCAGGTGTGGCAAGAATTCTGGATAACAGGAGATTGTGATGGAAGAGGTGTTCCAGTATCAAACCCTGATGGTCCTTTGGACCATGGCCTTTTCTTGATATGTGCAAGGGACACTGTGAAGCTCCTAAGGAATCATCCCAGTCTTGCTCTCTGGGTTGGAGGAAATGAACAAACACCACCAGATGACATTAACAAAGCTCTGAAGAATGACTTAAAGCTCCATCCATTATTCAAATTTCCAACTGATACAAGCAACTCCTTGAAAAGCTTTGATGATCCTAGTAAATATCTCGATGGTACTCGTGATTACGTCCAAGGTTCCATGTGGGATGGCTTTGCAAACGGGAAGGGGGATTTCACTGATGGTCCATATGAAATCCAGAATCCTGTGGACTTTTTCAAGGATGATTTTTACAACTATGGTTTCAATCCTGAAGTTGGTTCTGTGGGAATTCCTGTTGCAGCTACCATCAGAGCAACAATGCCTGAAGCAGGATGGAAAATTCCTTTGTTTAAAAAGCTTCCTGATGGTTACATAGAAGAAGTAGAAAACCCCATCTGGAAGTACCACAAATACATTCCATATTCAAACCCCAAGAAGGGGGTTTCAGATCAGATTGAACTATATGGGCTCCCAAAGGACCTAGATGATTTTTGTGAGAAGGTGGGTGATCATTGCATCCAAATTTTTCTTTCTTTTGCCATGTTCTTTGTGTAACTCTACTGTCCTAACCTATTATCAATTATTATTTCAGGCACAACTTGTCAATTACATCCAGTATAGAGCTCTGCTTGAAGGCTGGACTTCTCGTATGTGGACAAAATACACGGGTGTTCTGATATGGAAGACTCAAAATCCTTGGACTGGTCTTCGGGGTCAGTTCTACGATCATCTTCATGACCAAACATCAGGTTTTTATGGCTGCCGTAGTGCAGCAGAGCCAATTCATGTCCAACTTAACCTAGCGACATACTTCATTGAGGTAAATAAAACTATTAATCCATCAGATAGGCACTACCATAATTTCCTTTCAGGCTCTGTAAGACTGCTTACTTTGGGGTGCTCACAGGTTCCCGCTTCGCTTGCGAACATAAAAAGAATCATATTATCTGTTTTCTTGTGCCAGGTGCTTATATCAGATAGCTAGGAACTGGTGCCATTAGCATCATTTGTTCTGGTTCTGGGTACTATCCCTATAGGCCATAGACTCAAAGAGAATCATTAAATCAGAACTAGTTACCTCGCTCTAACATAGAACTGTGTGCAATCAAATGTCCAAACCACTTGTTCGGTTAGACTTTTACAAATTCAAGCATTGACATCTAGGATAAGTCTGTTCTGGGTCCTTTATTTTTTTTTTTTATTTTTTTTTATTTTTTTTGGATCGATCAATAGAACATATTCCTTGAATAGAAAGAAAGGGGTACCTCAATCCAAATACTACCACCAAAACAAAAAAGGAAGCCAAAAGGGTGATTCAGACACTCGAAAGAGAAAAAATAACCAAAAAAGACCGGCAAAAGAGCTGAAGAGACTTTACAAGCTTAAGGAGGTCGGAATAGATTGGAGTCCCATAAAGCTGTTACCATTTTGGCAGTTAGAGTGAACATCTTAACGTTTGCCTCCCCCTTAAATTAAGTTTGAAATTCAATGTTTCGAGGTGTCCTCACCAAATGTTTGTTCTTGTTATTTAAAATTCCTTCTTTCCTTTCTTTCCAAATACACAAGATATTGCTATTGGTGTTTTGAGTCATTATTTTGAAGGGTAATTTGATAAGTGAACACCTAACATTTGTTTCTTCCCTACAGGTTGTCAACACAACTGCAGATGAACTAATTGATGTGGCAGTGGAAGCCTCAGTTTGGGATCTAGATGGTACATGTCCTTATTATAAAGTAACAGATAATATCTCCGTGCCAGCCAAAACTACCCAAACCACTATTGAAATGAAGTATCCAAAAACTAAGAATGCGAAACCAGTTTACTTCCTCCTCCTCAAGCTTTTCAAGTGGTCAAATAAAGCTATCCTTTCCAGAAACTTTTATTGGTTGCATCTCCCAGGTGGGAATTACAAGCTTTTAGAACCTTACAGGAAGAAGCAAGTTCCCCTTAAAATAATATCCGACGTTATGATCAGGGGATCCACTTACAAAATCAATATGACCTTACAAAACCGCTCAAAGACCACAAATATGGAAAATGTAAGGTACAGGAATCATCTGAGCCCTACAGAAGATCTTGATGTGGGCGAAAGCTTTTCGGAGGAGAAACCAAAAACTGGTTTGTTGCACAGAGTCTACAGAAATTTCTCAAAGCCAAGTAATGAAGGTTCAAAAGCAGTAGAAACAAATGGGATGGACTCGGGAGTCGCATTCTTTCTCCGTTTTTGTGTTCATTCTACAAAGAACAACATGAAAGAAGGGGAGGATACAAGAATTCTTCCAGTCCACTATTCCGATAATTATTTCTCTATGGTGCCCGGCGAAAAAATGACGGTTACTATTTCTTTTAAGGTACCTCCAGGTGTTACTCCACGTGTAACGCTTCTTGGGTGGAATTATGAAGAGGCACATTCTGTCTATTGAGATCTGTAAACAGTGACATATCCTTTAAACTATTTGGTACTTGGGAGGATAATAAAGATAGTGTCACAAGACTAATTCTCTGATTGTATCAAGGATTTATTTTTTTTTGAAGAGAAAAGGAGCTCAACAGAGCTCCACTTTAATAAGGGACCTCACACTGGGAGGTTTGAACTGATACAAAGAGGTGGAGAATCTGCATTCCACCACATATTTACATTGTCATGCATAGCATACTGACACAACAAATGTGCTAAAGAGTTTGCACTTTTAGGAACTGATTGAAAGTTTATATTAACAAAATGTGTTGCTTTTTCCCTGATTTCCAATATTACAGACCTGATGCTCCAAGGTATCTCAGAAATATCTCCAAGGATGGCAGAAGTGACATTAGAGGCATCACCTTCAATGATAATTTCCATAAATCCAAATCTAATAGCAAGATCCAATCCAAGATTGCAAGCCACAGCTTCCGCCAGTAAAGAAGAAGTGGCATCAAAGGTAGAAGAACCACAACACAAGAAAACTCCATCATGGTCACGAGCAACAACACCTGCCGCAGTATTGTTAGGAATAAACGATGCATCCACGTTTATTTTGATAAAAGGAGTAGAAGGAGCAGACCAGTAAGGATTCCGGTAAATCAAGGATTGATTATTTCCTGACTCTGCAAGATTTGTTGTACATAGATGGAAATCCTGTATAGCATTTTTAATGATAATATGCTCTGAGAAACTTGCTTGAGAGAACACAATATCATTACGCATCTTCCACAGATTCCAAAGCACACACATCTTCATGATAAACCCATTATTCACATTGTTATCCATCCAATCAGCTAATAATTTACGAATATCCAACACTGGAGATGAGTAATCAATAACTATGTTGGCACTTATAAACGTAGATTTCGATTTGGGGCAGTCAAATAGAAGATGTGCAATGGATTCATTCTCTAAACTACAGAAGGAACAAGAAGTATCAATGGATGAAACGAACCTGCCAATATTTCCCTTTACTGCAATGCCATTATGAATTAGTTTCCACATGAAGATCTGAATTTTTGGCAGAACATTGGTAATGGACCAAAATTTCTTCCAAGGAAACGAACTCATATTTGAAGAAGATGGCATGTTGTTTGACAGCAATTTGTAGCAGGATTTAGTAGAGAATCTTCCTGAAGGAGCACATGACCAAGTTAGAGTATCTGGAGAATCTGTTTCATTGCTCAGATAAATTGAAGAAATGTATTGTACAATCTTAGGAGAAAAGAGATCATTCAGTAGGGGAACATTCCATTCTCTTGTGTTTGGAATCATTAAGTCAGAGACTTTGTTAATATTGATTGGCAGATTTGCAGGCCTATCAATAAGATGGTCTACACTCGATTGAATCCAGGGATCATTCCATATGTGAATCTTGTTCCCATCACTAACTTGCCAAAAGATTTTATTCTCCAAAATGTAGCGCACTTCAAGCATACTGCTCCATGTTGCAGAGCATTTCTCAGGTTTCTCAGTTACCCAGAAAGAAGCATCATGTAAGTATTTAGCACTCAACAATTGAACCCACATAGCATCTTCATTCTCTAAAAATCTCCAGACTAATTTGCAGATTAGAGCAATATTCATCAATTCGATATTCTTAATCCCCAAACCACCAAATTCTTTGCTTAATTCCATCTTAGGACCAATTAATGAAATGAAGTTTACGTTCCTCACTAAAATGACCCCACCAAAACGATCTTTGTATTCTTTCAATTTCACTAGAAACACCTTTAGGCAACAAACAAAAGCCCATGAAATAAATCAGAATAGATGAAATGGTTGATTTTGATAACACCGTTCTTCCAGCAGAGTTTACAAAATGAATTCCCCATCCTGGTAATTTCGAATTAACCTTGTCTTTTAGAAAATCAAAACTTGAAATTCTATAATCCGATTTTAATGGATATATACCCAAATATTTGTCTTCATCTGTCTTTTGCCTTACACCCAGATCATGGACTGTAGTTTGTTTTCTCCACTCAGGAATTCCCTTACTAAAATGTACTGAGGACTTACGGTAATTTATCAGTTGGCCTGAAATCTCTGCATATTCAGGAATCAGTTGCCACCAACTATAAGTTATTCCCAAAGCCTGAATTCCATGATTAGGCTTCAGTTCATCTTTGAATTCAAGATCTCATCTTTTGAATCATGGCTCTCCAAGTAACAAGTTGAAGGTTTGGGGAATCCACAATGTAAAGTATAATGCTAAATACAGCCAAACACCCTCTAAACACCATTGCATCATTAATTAGTCACTGTTTGAATCGTGTATGTTCGGGAAAAAATTTTAGCCTCAGGACATTGCACCATAACCATATAAATGTGTGTGTGTGGTGGGGGTGGTGGTGGGGTGGGGGGTCTACGGTAGAAAGTCATGATCAAATCTAAGTAGATGTTATCAAGTCTTTATGTAAAACCTGGCTGGATGGGATTTTAGGTGAAGTGGGGGCGGCAAATAGGCACTTCCAACAAATATTGCAGTGTGCAGAAGTTGTATTAGTTGATACTATTTGCAGACCTGATTTCAAAGAGTTCCATAATATAGCAACTTTATACATCAATTCTCCAAAAGGGAAGGTTCAATATAACAACTAATACACAATAATCTTACATGTATGTATAACGAGCCTCGGATATAAGAGTCCCTGAGACTATATATATAAATCTTCTATAAGAGCTCCATCAACTGTTGGACCACATCTGCATCGGAAAATAATAAGCATGACGTTAATTTACTTCCAAATGGAGAACAGAGAAAAAAAGGAAAATAAATAAACCATCCATACAATTATAATAGAAAAACCGGAGGCATCAAAACATATCCTAGAGATTTATAGAATATACTGCATACAGAGAACTAGCTGCAAGTTTTACAAGGAAAAACAATGTTTTGATTCTTAGGTAACCCGAAGGGAAATTATGGAAGTTATTTTCTTGTTTTTATCATCAGTCCCACCTAGTGGCGGAGCCAGATAAAAACATTAAGGGGGGCTAAAAAAAATTATCAAAATATGGAGACTTTTGGTGCACTAAATGGGAGTAATATTTAGGGGGCTAAAAACAAAATATAGGAGAAAATAAAGAGTTTTTAAGCAGTTAATTAAAATTTAAAGGGTGTAGAGCCAGGGTTAGTCAATCCTTGGCTCCACCCCTGGTCCCACTCCCACCCGAACCTAAAGATCAAATCCATGAAAACTAATGCAGTTCATTCTTATGCAGTTCTACTATCCGTCTCTATTATCGGTGTCCGCCATATACAGTGTAAAAAAAGCAGATTCGAATAAAATCATAAATTAATGCTGTTGTTTCATTTTTATTGAGTTAAACTACTCATTTTTTGACAAATGATTTACCAGTACAATTTTTTCTCCTTTCTCCTATGTCAATAGGCATTCTCATATACCGGATTTGCTGCATTCCCAGCAATAGCCTGATCATAGATCAGTGATATCGCGATCTTGAAAGTGTGAAATGCTTTTCTACGGGCATAAATTATTACCACTCTAAAACGAAAGCAACCTGCCCTTCATCATATAAAACTAAAGCCTAAAACCGGTTCTTTCCAATATTTTCTTGCTTAGACATTAAAATTTAATAGAAGTAAAGAGGTAAGGGTACCTTGCACAATGGAAGGTGTTGTATGGAACTCTTGCAACATTGTTTGGTAAGCTGCGAGATCAAAATTAAGGAACTTTGCAGCAAGATATGCAGCACCAGCAGCAATATGATGAGGTTTGAACTGAAGCCAAAGTGAGCTCCGAAGCCTGCAAAATAGAATCTTAGTTTAATACCTATATAACTTCTCACTAAAGCTACCTAGACCAAGCCATTATACCAAGCACCCCCACGAAAGATATAGAAATAAAGCAAACCAGTGTCTGCTGAACTCTTAAGAACATGCAATATCCCATATGGTAATTTACACAAACAAATCCACATTAGACAGTATATTTAAATCAATAAAGAAATAGATATTGTCAAGAAAGTCGAGTCCTTAAGCGTTCTTATTCTTACCAACTATGAAAGCAGCCATCAGAAGGAATATTTTCCCGAGAATCTTCAGAAATGCTAACAAGGTTTTGAAACAATACCAAAATTTGTCATAACTACTGGAACAAAGAATCAGCTCCAAGACCTAATTGTCCTTCAGGGGAAGGCACATTCCCATTATTCATCAGATACATAATTTTGTCGGATGTTTTTTTATGATTGAAACTTTCTCAAAGGTCGTGCCAGTTTCTTCTTTTCAACGATGTCATGTGAAAGAGCACGATTTCACACTCATGGCAGAAGCACTATTGACAACATAGACAGGCAATACACCCATGACCACGGTGCCAAAATGAGTGGTGATAGAGGCCAACAATCATGTGGACTGAACTGACAGATGTGCCCATAAAAGCATCAAGTAGAAAACACTGATGTTGCACCATGTCATAGCATACCCCAATGCTATAAATGTTACAATGTTTGTAAAGGTACGTAAATTCATCATACTACGTAACGAATATTTGACTCCAGAATGCAAGCTATCTCAAACCAAAAACTGCAACTGTAACAAAACTGGTCAACATTTCATCCAACAGAAAATTGGACATACATAAATTCCTAAAGGTAAACCGGCGACGTCTATGGATACCTGTCAATTGGGTCGCATATAAACAAATCCATTGGGAACTTTGAAATGCAAAAGAACTTTTAAGCATGAAAAGCATTAGCAGAAAGAAAGAACAAAGGGGCAAAGAGAAAAGAGAAAAGGAAATAGGAAAAAAGTGGGAATGAACAAAAGGACAAAAGAGGATGAGTTTGTGTCCATCTGAGAAATCAAACGTCAAAAACTAAGTACCATTTCTTATTCTTCTTTATTCCAGCTATTTTAAAAACAGTATTATAGCCAAAGAGACAAAGAACAATTGGTACGAAGAAATCTGGCTGCACTAGAGGCACTATTTGGTTCTTGACTTCTAATTTAAAACATGCCTCCTAGGACCCTTGGCTTTACTTTCTTAGCTTACTCCTGCTTAGTCATTAGATGCATGATTTCTTTTCACATCTGCCTACATATATCATAACCTAATCCAACTGGCTCAATAGCTGACAATCTCAATAGCAAATCATGCTACCTGGTAAAAGTTATGGTTCAATTTTACCTACATGCAAAGAATACAAATATATATATATAGAAAACATTACCTTGTCTCCAACATTAGAATAGAACTTGGAGATGTGACCTCTTATGGAACACTTTTAAAAAATAATATTCTGATGTAAGTCTAAAGACAATAGACTATTCCTTAAACAAAAGGGAAGCCCATCAACCGAAGTAGAGAAATAACACCTAACCCAAAACTGAATGGATTACCGTGTCAGATGGAAGACTCATACATAGTAATAGCTCGTATAAGTCCATACACAACCTATATTCCGTTTCACCATAATATCTGAGAGCTCCAGGTAAAGAAACCTTTTTAAATACATCATATCCGAAGAATGTAGACCAAAATCGCTTTAGCCATCAAACAGAATACTGCTTATAAGCAATTAATATAGTAGTCTGTGACATCATTATTTCGTATGGTCCATTTATGAAAATTTGTGGTCCGGACAGGTTTCATGGCATTGTGGGGACGGAAAACCGCAGCAGTCAGAGAAAATCCTAAGGGTGAGATATTCTAAACTGGTGGTGATAGGTCGGTGGTTAATCCAGTAACCAATGACCACAACGGTAAAAGACTTTCATGAAAAAGCTATCCACAACACATCAGCACTCCAACTTCAGGCGTAAAACAAAACTTTCCATGCATGAAAATCATATCAAATCGCCAGCTAAGAATATCATAAGGTGAGCACGCTATTCTTGTGAAGATCCTGCAATTAATATGCCATGACAAAAATCAATATGCCACAACATAGAAATTAGGTTCAGTTCTTGCCTAAAAGAGGCCAAAAACGTGATTAAAAGTTTAAAACAAATGTAAGGCTATTTTGCAAAGGATGACAATTAATCCTACAAAAGGATGAACTTCCATATAACCTCTCTTATTTAAGCTCCAGGTCCTAGCAAAGATTTGAAAATCAAGAAACTGGGAATATAGGAGGAAGCAAGACCTGGTGCTATTTTAAAAACCCATACAAAAATATCAAAAGAAGGCAATCAGAGAGAAGCGTTATGAAGGAAAAAAAAAACATTTAAAAAATTTATCCCGAAAATCTACTTCTTGTGGCCTATGTAAACCCTGTGAAACACTAAAGTAGTCTCGTCAGTTTTTTACCTATCAGATACCATCAGCCAAAATAAAAAAATAGAAATTTAGTTAGAGAGGGCAGTAAAAAATCATGCAAAAGTTGCATAGCATAAAAATCTAGTAATATATTTCGGTGGGTATATTGTATGGGTAAATAGCTGATCCTGAATGATCAAGAGGCAAAGAGTAAGAGAAGCATAGGAGATTGTGGGGATCATGGTAATCATTAACACAAAACTTACCAGCTAAGTATTCTCTTCTACAATTTCAAGACGTATGGAGCTGCTGCACTATATATAAAACGAAAAGAACAAACGCCTGCCACAACTTGATTAATGACCACCCCATAATAACTTTAGCTATTAGTTTACGCCTTCATATAAGTCATCAAATAAAGAACATATGGAACACACAATTCATTATCACGTGCCATCTTTTGATAATAGAAAAAAAAATCAATTTATAGATAATAGCGCTATAATCACAGACGCTATAAAAGGAAATATGTGAACTTACCCTTCACTGACCAAGTTTAGTGCCAAATGGATCAAAACAGTCTGTGATAGTCCTAATTTGTTAAGGACTGATGTCAGGGGATCGTAGGGATGCTCCACATTAAGCTCAAAATCCAGTGTTCTCAGTATTATGTTCTCGGCATCAATAACACGTTCTCGATACTGCTCGAACCAGTCCTGTTCCAATTACAGGAGGTGCAACAGCTTACATTAATCATGGACCACACACAACATGTCATTCTATATATAGAAAAACATACTCCAAAAGAGTGAAACAGAGAAAAGTTACTTACCACAGGGAGAAGATAAGGAAAGAAATTAGGATCCTGCTTGTAGCAAATTTCATATGACACCCTCAATACATTGTTCAAAGGGCACGGCGTCTCCTCAGACTTCGCCGCAAGGAAAAGGGCTGCCGTCGAGATCAACTGCATGCATTATTAGATGAGTTTCCATCCATAATTTATAAAACACAATTAATTCAACAACACAGCACAACTACAATCCCCAAAGTATAATGGTTGCTATTGTTACCAATTCTAAAACTCAACTAGCTAAACGCGAAGTATGGAAACTCACAAATCTATCGTGACAAGCATGTGATCTTCGAACAAAAAAGCGGTGGCAAAGAACCATTGCGGTTCCAATGGTAGTCTGTGGCCTGCAAATAGGAGAGTAACCATTAAGTAGCAAGAAAATGGAAAGCTACAAATACAGGAATCACAATCTAGCTGCATTAAAAAAGAAAAGAAAAGGCAGACTTACAATTCAAGTCGTGTTCCAAGATTCTGAAGAAATGAACAGTAAGAATTACGAAGATATGTTTCTCGGAGAGGATCGATACCATCCTTTCTTGATGGGGACAGTCTCTCGATCTCATCTCTAGAAAAAAACTCTACTTCGTCATCTATCTGTGACCTGTCACGTTTACAACCTATTACGGTTGAGTTATTCGCATCAGGTCTTGTAGAAGCAATAAATAAACTATTGCTTGTGGAAGGAGCATTGCTGTTAGGCTGCCGGTAGTATCTCTGGCTATCCCCAGAATTCGAACATTTTCTCCTCTTCAAAGGATTAGCATTTTCATCACTTCTAACATTATAAACACATTCCCCATAATTTCTAGGCATGCCATGAAGATAACTTGTATTGCTATTGCAATAATGTGGGTTTTTGTGCTGGTACATGTTGTTTCTGTTGATAGAGGACTCAAATTCGTGTTGGAAATTCACTCCTTGTCTGCGAGCTATCCGCGAGAAAGACATAATTCTGCTCAGGAAAAAAAAAAGAATTAAAATCGGCATTTCTGACTTCTCTGCCAGGCGTATGTAGTAGTTCAAGCTACAGTAATCAAAATTTATAACATGAGAATAGAAAAAGACAATCAAATTACGGGAAAACACAAAAATCGCATATATTTATACATCTACAACTTCAAATACAATAAACGCAAACATAACCGAAGTAGCTCAGTTTAGCAGAATCCATATCTGTTTTATGGATAAAATTCATATATCAGCTCAAAATTCATCTAGAAACACCAAAAATCATCCAAACAAAGAGGCCCAATCTTAAGATGATATTTTTATAAATCAATAAAGTTGTTTTAATCCAATTCGATACCAAAAACAAAAATCAATGGAAATTTCTACAAACACAATTTACATATATCATACTGAACAGCAATAAACAGATCGGAAAAGATGCCTTACTTGCAGTGGAAACGAGAAGATCTGAAATTCTGTTCAGATTTTGACATAAAATTAGGGTTTTGATTTTTTGGGATATTGATATGAAATATGGTTACCTTTAACTATTCTTTTTTATATTTGAGAAAAAATTGAGAGAACCGTTTGAATAACGCAATAATAAAGTTCCACCAAATAGTATCAACTTTTTCCGGTTCGGCCCAGTTATAATGATACTTTTTCCGGTTCGGCCTAGTTATAAATCAGATAGTATGTTAATATTGTAAGATAATTTCCATAACATGGAATTATCTCATTGGGCCCATGTGATAATTTTGGGCTAATTGAGATGTTGCTAAACTTATTAGGTTTCATTAAGGAGTTATTTCCTAATTATCCTCTTCCTTGATGGACGGTCGAGATCAAAAGTTGAAACTAAAATCCTAGGAACTTGGTCCTCTCTCTACCTATAAAAGACACACAACAACCATCGATGTTGGGTCTAAAGAATTACTCATTACAGCTAAGGTCAAGAGAGAGAAACCATGACCTCCTCAAGGGTATTACCGCTGCTACAAAGATGATCGGTATCGTAACACGGATTAGCGCTAACATGTATTCTCCATTAACAATTCTTGCATATTTTATCGTGTGATTATCATGAAGTTCAACGATCCTAAATTACGTATCTATAAAATTAAATCAATTATCATAGTTGGCATCTAGAGCTTGTGTTTAGAACTCATGATCGTCCATTAGCTATATGCAATTGTGTTATCGTTTGTGTCTTGAGACGTTCTTATTTACACATCATATTCTTGCTTTCCAACTGTTCATGAAAACAACTCATGAAAGTCATATGATGGCGCTAAAACTTTGCACCATTTCGGCCGCAACAAAAAAAAACAAAAAAAAAAAAACTTAGGGTTACATCTTAATCTTCCTGTTTACGAAAAGAATACAGTATTTTTTTTAAATCATTGATGCCCTAAAATTGGTAGTGACGGGCTTAAGACATTTTTAACGGGCCTGTGAAATTTATGTGATTCAAACGTTACTTTAAGCCATTTAAAACATTCATTCACGTTCTATTAATTAATGAGGGTCAATAACGTTTTGTTTTCTTAAATTTTCAAGTTTTATTATCGAGGGTCAGTAACGTTTCGTCTTTACTGTCCATTAAGAAAATTAAATGCACCTTAAAATTACTAAACTAACCATTTTGAAAACTAGAAGAGCATCCTTTCTGGATTTGTAAACGAATCAGTAGGAAAATTAATAAACCAGCAGATAGGCTGGCAAAGCATGCTAGAACTCATAGTATTTCCCAAAATTGGTCTGACTATCCTCCAGGTTTTATTGCAAACGCAATACTGGAGGATATGAACTCGTTTGTTTCAGTTTCAGAAAGTTAATATTAATTCCCTTGTTTTGCATCAAAAAAAAGTTTAAGACAACTGTTACTGTGTGGAATTGGCTATAGAAATGACCATTAGTTTAGCCTTTGAATTTGACGGAATTGGCTATAGAAATGATCCGGTTAAGGATTTTCCTGATTCAATGTCGTGAACTGCATTAGATCATTATAAAATTAATTTTATAATTAAAACCAATTTATTGGATGATGTTATCAAATTATGAAAGGGTTTTTTACCTAAAGAAATGCAATCCAACTAATATGCTTCCGCTTTATCGAAACACAAAAACGTTTTCTTATCGAATTCTAATCATTGTAAATTTTACGATCAAAACCATTTTTTGGCACTATCAAAGTTGAGTGTGCCTCACGACATGGTTTATGTGTATGTGAATTATGGTATGATTTTTCTCCCTATGTGGATACTTTTTTGTCGTATGAAATTATTGTCCTTAAGATCATTATGTCGGGACTCTTTAGTTATCACCACAGTGATACCAGAATATTTTTTTTTCTTGGAAATAATAAAAGGTTTGTTGTAAGCACAAATATGCCAAACCATAAAGCAAGGTTCAACAGTTATTGAGTTATAATAATGACATTATTTTTGAGTCGTTTGGAAATCACCACAGTGATGTCAAATAATTTTCAGTCATAATTGTTATACTGCCAAGTGCTTATAAAATTATTTTGCTTAAATATATTAGAACAACAATTACCCACAGGTGATTTGAGTTCACATGTTTAAGAAAATTATTGAAGGTTGTGATCTTTATTTGATCATACATTATGGATCTGAATCACTTTATGCTTTAATGAGTGTCTAATGTCATTTCTCTTAATTTTCTAATGTGAATGCCAGTTTTGACTACACTTGGACATAAAAATAAAGATCATGATAAAGTAAATGCCACGTAATTTATCATTATATTTTATAAAATGCGTAAAATGAAATTTACCTAAATTAACTCATTATCGAGTTGAGCAACCCATTACGGATTTTTTTTTTCCTTCAGTTTTTCATGAATATTTTTTTTATTCTGTTCATATCCAAAACTTATTGTACCCTCTGTAGAAATCGAGGTTTTATTTTTGGATAAATTCCTCCATATTTGTGAATATGATGTTCACCCTTCTTTTTAATCCACAATATATCCCATATTTATAACGATTTCTAAACTTGTATCAAATTTAAACTAGTGATGCGTCAAAGAATTCTTCCTCATTGAAATTTTTATTATTAAATCACACTTACATACTTGCTTAATGCTCGATTTTGGGTTGAGAAAGGTTCGCCACGTTTGAATATTTTCAATAAAGGGGTCTTGATATTTTCACAATTTATATGACATGTTTTATGAATAAATGTTTGTGACTAATGTTCTAGGGTTACTCATAATTGTTTATAATCGACTAATTTTATGATCAGATCAAGTATGTCCATATTATTGAGTGGGATTGTGCAACATCACGGGAAAAGTTAGTGTGATATTTGCAATTGTACATATTTCCTGGATTGTTTAGTTATCACCACAGTGATACTAAACTCTTATCTTGTAACTATTGTATATTTGGAGTTTTTTTTAATTTGATTTTACGATTAGAACAATGCTACTCACAAATAGTTTTTTGGTTCACACGTTTAAACAAGCATTAAGGTTATCTAAATGTTTCATATACATGTAAAATAATAGCTACCCACAGGTGACTATTATTCTGATGTATTAGGTTGAAAATTGGAATTATTTGAGTTTGTTAATACATGATAGGAAGAGATTCGCCCACAGGTGACTCTAGTTGTGGTATTAAACAAACATAAGGTCGTGTGTATGAGAAGGTAAAATACCTACTGATGTTTTTTTTTTCATGTCTCACATTGTTCCTTGATAAGGTTTTACCCACAGGAGAATCTTATTGAAGGTATGAAACTATTGTAAGCTTAATTGTCATTTATCTCTATTATAAATTTCATATTTTGTTCTTATTAATTGTTGAATATGATTATTTTGTAGACTTTTAATGGTTCAATTTTTGGAAGATAAAATTGTTTATCACCTGAGACTTTTCGCGTTACTGTGTAAATCTATCGATTGCATTATGAATCTCAATCCATTGATGTTTTCTCGAACATTCATTATTAAAATTGAGAGGAAATTATAGATAAAGTGAAAATCATAAAGTCTGACAAAGTTGGTGAATATTGTGAAAGGTATGACAAAACAGGATAATATCCTAAATCTTTTGCATAGTATCTCCCAAAGTTTGGAATTGTTGCTCAATACACAAGGCCAACTTATCCTTGGCATAATGGTGTATATCAACAAGCTAAACCATACTTTTATGAAAATGGCTAGAAGTATGACGAGCCATGCATAATGGCTATATATTTGTGAATGTTTGTTCTTTCTACAACTGTGTAATTTAAATAGATTTCCAGTAAATCAATTTCAAAGACACACTTTGGACTGTGAAAGGATGGAAACCTAGTTTAAACTACCTGTAAGTTATGGTTGTTCAGTTGGAGTTGAGGGCTTACATTCTTAAGAATGTATTTGAAAACTATTATTGGTTCATTGGTTTTCCTAAATAATCCAAGGGTATATTTTAATGTTTTATCCATAGTATGATGAGATTTATTGAAACCGAAAATGTAAATTCATTAGTGATGGCATTAATATGTGGGAGTACATGGATATATCAGTTTGAGAAGTCATGATAATAATCCCTTTATCTAAGATTTTTACAGATGTTGTGAATCTTCTCATTGTCGAAATGTTAGATAACAAATTACTGATCCAATACTCCATAATATAACTACTGGCAATAAAGAATTTTTTTGATAACAACATGAACCGACATTAAGAAGGTCTCAAAAGAGATTGAAAGGAAGTTATTCATGTTGTTTCAGTAATTTTCTTACAAGAGTTATTTCATTTTGATATGGAATGGCAAATACTAGGTTTCTGGTTCACAAATATTATGTGTAATAATTTTGATTAATGGATTGATGCTATGTGAGCAAAAATCATTGGTTGAAAGTCAAGTCTCGGATATTATTTAATTGCTCGAAAGACACAAATCAGTTGTATGAAAGTGGGTCTTTCTGACCTAATACGACTGTAATAGCAATTTTAAACGGTATAAAGCAAGACTTATTGCCAAAGATTTTACTCTAAAACGATGCATTGATTATAAATAAGTTTTTCTTTCGTGTCAAAGAAAGACTTATTCAGAATTATCATAGTATTATTAGTAGCTCAGTATGACCTAAGAGTTGCATTAATTAAATGTTAAAATAGCCTTTATTAATGAAAAAATTTAGTCTACAAATTTTAGAAATCAAAGTAAGAAATTTAAGTAGCCTCCCATAATGGTATACGAAATTCAACAAAACTATAAATGTTTCAAGTTTTGGATGAAATTATTACAGATTTATGCATATACCTCAAGATCAGTGGGAGAAGTTCATACTCTTGGTGTTTCATGTTAAGACTTACTACCTACGAGTAGCGATCTTGACTTTATGCCTATCTTTATATTTTTCGAAATGAATGATATCAATGAAGCTTACCATGTGATAGTCACATATCATATGGATTACTAAAGCTCTCATATAAAGCATATATCGAATATTCAAAGAATTTAGAGATAATAACATATTTAACAAATTTTGTTTCATGTTGGATATAAGATATAAATTTAATCTTCAGTATGTCTTATAATTTTGATATGGAACTGTTGATGGTGGATTTTCGTTTAAGGTTAAATTTGTAAAAACCGGAAAAAATCATGCGCTGACATCTTGTAAAAGATAAAGCCATTTATAAGTGTTGGATACTCCCTCACTTAATTCACCAAGAATGGAGCATGTAGCAACAATCCCATTACGTGAATACATGAAATTCCTCCGAGGTTGGAGCATGTGGCAACAATCCCTTCCTGTGAATTTCATATCAGCCTTGTATTTCCAGTACTCATTATCGGTGTGGCATGACAGTGAGTGTTACTCTTTCTGAGAATAACACGAACCTCCAAGCACTATAATGAAACCATGTACTGAAATACCGTGCAGGCCGATTCTCGGTGTGTTATACTAGCCCGAGCCCTCTCGGTGTGTTATACTAGCCCGATTGAGCCCCTCTCGGTGTGTTATACTAGCCCGATTGAGCCCCTCTCGGTGTGTTATACTAGCCCGATTGAGCATCCGGACTGACCGTATCAGTCCGGATATGATCGACCGCATGATCATCCAACTCCATAAGCATGATTGGATGACCCCGGATCAATTCCATCACCCCCAAGCAGGTATGGAATACCCACGGACGACCCCGCATGGTCGGCCATTGGCCTTTGCTTGCCAAAAGACGTTCATACCAAGCATTATGGATGGAAAACCCTTAATAAGGGTTTGCGGCATATTACATGTGTCATGAAACAATCTCAACCATCCATCTTCGCAGGTATAGATGGAGGGTGTAGATGTAGATTCAAAGGGCACAGAGCATGTCAACACGATCACCGTGGGCCCGCCTACACACTTGACCAATCGGTCAAGACCAACAATGTTTGGCCGTGACAACATCATCACCCAAACAAGGAGTGGCGCACGGCTTTTGAAAGCCAAAATTAGGGTTTCAAATCATCACGTGCGTCCATCTTCTCCGGCACGAATGGAGGGTCACAGATTAGATTAAACAAGGGTCGGTCATACCAGCATGACCACCGTGAGCCCATCTACCCCCTCATGTGTTCGGCCAAGGCATATCACGCCTGGACAATCCAAAACGTGCGTCCAAACTAGCATGGCCGCACCTCCCAAACCACGAACTGATCTCGACCGCTCAACTTCACCGGATGATTTGAATGGCTTAGATCACGTTTTCATGGGATAGTCAGGTATAGGCATGATCACCAGCCTGCCATCTTCCCGTCAAACCCATCGACCAAGACCGACCAAGATGTGTCGTCTTGAAACGCGTGCCGAACTAGGGATCTCACGCGCGGTTTCCAACTCCTTTGCGGCAACGGATTTCTGCCGCAAACCGATCTCAACCACTCCTCTTTGCCGGTCAAATTGAGTGGCCTAGATCGCACCTTCATGGGACGGTAAGACATGAACGTGTACACCAAGCATGCCATCTACATACACGTCCAGGTCGGTCCTCTCCAAAATTCTTCCATTACTTGGTTTCGACCAAGCCGAAGAGTCATGCTTGCACTCCTCTTCAAAAAACCCTAATATTCATTAACTGGTCGCGAGATGAGTGTCTCAAAGATCATCTCATCCGTCCAACTTCACCCGACTTGGTTATACAACCCTGGTCAAGAGTTATTTGGTTAGTGAGGCGTCATTACCCATCACTTTACTACACCATAATGCAGTACCTGCATAAAATACACATGATACTTCACAAGTATCGACTTTCTGAATAACACAGTTATTCAATTCAGCATTACATGCTATCTTTTGTGGATCCACGATTGGAGGCCTCGAAAGTGTATGTATTTTATGGCCTACGGTAATACCGCAAGTGCACGGCGTCTATCGGAGACGCGGCAAGTACGGGTCGAACCACAGAGACTTGTGGTGCTCTAAGGTGATCTAATGGCTTTCTCAACCGAGTTTCAAGTGAAAATGTGTAGTGACAAGGTAACAACGGGGGGTTTTGCCGATACTACTGGGATGAAATGAAATAAACCTAAACTAAGGTATAAATAAAGTGACAAAAGGATATGCCAGGGTCTGCAAATCCACCACTAACTCCTATTGTGAGTTTAACTATGTTGAGGTTCTTGTTGTTATACCAGACAAGTGAAGCTTGTCACTTCTATCACTTATCTAAGAGTTTCTCCATATAAAGCTTCAATTATCAATTTGAATAACTAACCTAGAGTCTTGGTTGTCTAATGAAGCACAACCAATCAAGAGAATCAGTATTAAACATAGAAACAAGAGCTGAACACACTCAACTCAGTATTAGCCTAACTACAGTGCATCCATGGCATTGGCATGCACTGTGAGAGAAAAGGGGTGAGGTGTTAAAATTGAAGCTATTTATTAAAATTAAGCTCTCAAGAACATTCAACAAATTGAACTCAAAACAGAGAATTAGGGTTTCAATGAAACCCTAACAGACTAAATTAAAACATAATAAAAATAACAAAGAACAGAAATTTAAACCTAATTGATCGCCTTTGGCTAATCCGGGCGTGACTAAAATCATCTCCTACATCTTCTATTTATACATGCAAATAAATCCCAAACCCTAATTCTCAAAAACAGAAATTAAAGATAAATAAATCAAAAGCAATCGCACCCATACTCTGATTGCTTCTCCTCTTCATCAAATCGGCTGGTAACTCCTCTTGCTTGATTAGGTGAAACCCTAGTTTTATTTATCTCTCACATAGCCTCTAGGGTTATGAGAGAGGCTCTGAGAGACAACTAGAACTAGGGGTTGTTGTGGTTGTGGGCGGGTGTCGGGAGAGGGAGAGATGGTGGCGGAGGTGATGTTGCGGAGGGTGGTATGGGTGAAGAGGGGAAGAGCGAGCTCTGCTCGTGAGAGTGACGGGGGAGGAAGAAAGAGAAGATGGAGAGAAAGTGAATTGGGTCGAATAGGGTATAGGTTATGGGTGATTCGGTGTTGAGCGGATGCATCGAAGATTGATGGAGAAGGCCTCGGCAAGCGTAGGATGAAGGCGGTGCGATCCGAGGCGGCTCGGGGAGGTAAGCGGTTTTGGCTTGATCTAGTGTTGCACGGAGCGCGATCTTCGATGCACGTGGAAGCAGCGACCGTTGGATGAGGGAGAAAGAAATCTCAACGTCTCGGAAGAGACGGACTCGGATCCGGTCGCGGGTCGGGTCTAGCTCAAGCCCATGTCTTGTAGATGAGTTGCTACTTGTTGGGTTGCAACTGTTTCGCGCGCGGGCTTTGGCTATCTGCTCCTTAGATTCTCGACTCCAATTCTTCGCTCTTTTGGATCCTTAATTTCTCCGGACTTTATTTAGTACCTAAAAACACAAACTTAATTAATATAAATATTTATTCTTGAAAACAAGGAAAATACAGAATATGGGATAATATCTGATTTATAAGCGCAAAAGATGAGTAAAATGCCAATAAAAAGGTGTATAAATATGCACTATTTGGCACTCATCAAATACCCCCAAACCTGAATTTTACTTGTCCTCAAGTGAAACAAAAATGAAGAAATCCTAACTATACCCCTGTCGCAGGTCTCTCGAATGCATTTAGCGTATGCACTAAGCCTTTAAACCCCTAGGTGTCCCTAGTGGACGAGTTGTAGTCTCGTGAGGGTTTACCAGGTGTACCCACAAAACCTTCTCCAACTTCAGAGTGTAAAAGAGTCTCAAGCATCCAAGGAGCTATGAGTATATAGAGTTTCGCATGCTAGTAAATGAAGTTAGAACTATCGAAGAACGCATTCTCATCCTTAAGTCCGAGCGAGAAGTAACCATACCATATGAAAGAATTCGGATTCGATTGTGATCATAAGTCTCAACTTCGCCTCACCATTAGGTTTTATGATAATTGCACTCAAAAGATCGCTTTTTAGTCTCTCATGTGTGCGAGGCGGGAATAAAGAGAGAAATCCGCACACGTTGTAGGTAAGAAGGATAACCTTCCGAAATAAAACTGGAGACTCCACGAGAGGTGTGGACAAAAGAATCTTTTCGATGATCTCTAAGGAAGGAAATCAACCATTAGCAAGGGGTGGGAGTACTCACTCACTTCTCACCCGATCGGCAATTAATATCACTCTCTCATAAGAACCATAGAAACGTCTTCAATCTTCGGTCTTCGGTCTTCAAATGTTGATGACGAACTTCTAAACTTCACAAAAATTTGACAATTTTTTTTTTTTTTTTTTTTTTTTTTTTTTTTTACACAAATTTCCTTGTTGTTTGGATTTTTCTTTTTGAACTCTTCTTTACCATGGTGGTAGCAAAAATAAACTACAATATATTTTTTTTTTTTTGATTTTTTTTTTTTGATTTTTTTTTTTTTAATAAATGAAAATAAAACTACAAATACAAATAATGAAACAACTAACTCCATGGACAAAGGACTTTATCACTCAATTTTTCCACAACTTGTATTTTCTTGATTTTATAAATTTTATTAATTCTCATCCTATTTTCTTTTCGTTTTCTTTGTTGCACGTAAACCTTGGACTATCTCAACTTTTCTTTCAATATTCTGATTCTGTTCCGGTTGCTGACGATGATGTGATTCTATGGGTCTTGCTGATTGAGAGAGAGAATGATGCTAACTACAAATCGGTATTTAGAAGGAGTTTTCATCTTTAGACGTCACCCTCATGATTGACAAAAACTAGCACTCAAGAGATCAAAAGTAGTCTTTGAAATTGGTGCGAAGTTGGGTAGCTCACCATTCCTACCCGGAATTGATGTACGGTGACACACACTCTATGACTTTTCTAGAAAGTTGCAAAAATTTGAAGGTTGGTGCCTCACTTGATGTAAAATGGGTAGTCTCCACTATGGTTGATCACAATTCTACTACCGAATATCTAAACAACACCTAATTCGCCCTCCGGTATGGTTAAATCCAACTTTAACGCTCTAATCAACTAAGAAACCCGATTGCGTTCTCCGGTACTTCTAACTTTTGTTATTTCGGTCAGAAAAAATTCTCTATGTAAACATAGCTAAAAGCATGCTAGTGACTCTAAAATCTCTAAAAGTTGGAGGTTTTTATTTGCAAAAAGTTTTTTGAATTTTTTTTTTTTTTTTTTTTTTTTTTTGCAAAAATAAAATATAAAAAGACTAAAAACTCTATATGCAAAAATATGCAAATGCACCCCCAAACCTAAATCAAACATTGTCCTCAATGTGTCAACAGATAGGAAAAATTTAAACAGTCACATACCATGAGAACTATGCTGATAAGAGAAAAGGGAAGAGATTATCGGATGTCGGCGGAAGCAAGGTTGGAGCTTCATTAATCAAGGCTAAAATCCAACATTCTCAGTGGAGATCATATCGGATTAGCACAATATATGCGCAAGAAGACTCAACCGAATCAAAAAAGAAAAATTAAAAAGTCCTACTGGATTATATACAAAAATTTACTAATAATCTAAAGAGTTGCGGGTCAACCCAAAAGATAATGTACAGAAACATTAACATTCTTAAATATAACATGAAAATGGGCTTTGGTTTATGTGGGAATTTGGTTTATGTGGGCTTTGGTTTGTTGGGAAAGTACAGCCCAGTGGAACTGTGGGCTCTGTTTTGTGCACAGCCCAGAAGTGAGTTGAGATGCACAGTAAGGCCTAGATGGTCTGGCCCAGATGTGTAGTTGTACAGCTCAGTGATTGTGCAAAGCCTAGGTTGAGTGCGGCCCAGATTCAGTTAGGTGAGCTAGCTGTGTGTCGAGCCCAGATTATGTACACAGCCCAGTGAAAAGGGGTACAGCCCAGCAGACTATGGGCTCAGTTTGGTTGCAGCCCAGGTTGGGTTCAGTTAGCCCAACAGCTGGCAACTCAGGTTGGCAGAAGGCTTGCACAGAGCCCAGGTTTAAGCTCAGGGTGCTTAGTGAAATCAACACAGGGAGTCAGCTGAACAGGGCAGGGTTTATGTGCTCAAAACACACAGAGCACACAACACAGCTGAGTGCTTGCAGCCTAATGCATGCACAGCACAGTTTATGCAAGGGTTGGCTTTTCAAAATTGTCACAGCACAGGATCAAGTGCAACCCTGGTCAGACTAAGCACAGAAAAATAACAACTCACAACAGAAATGACCCAATTTCCCAAACAGCACAAGAAAACATTCACAACACAGGATGGACAATGGTTCAAAGGTGTTACAGCACAGGCCTTGTAAGGGCCAAGATTTCAGAGCACAACTACAGGTCGACTACGGCTCAACTCGCAGCTTCAGGGGGATGGAGTTCGGCTCAGAGCATTGCAAGGTAATGCTTAACAGGGTGGAGCAATACTTGGGGTAAGCTCAGGGCTTTCAGTCAACCAAAGCAAAGCAAAGCACAGTATGCAAAGTAGGTTAAGCTCAGGGTTGTGGCTCTAATGGCTTATGCTCAGAGTGTGTTTAGGGTTGTTAGTTACAGCCAAGCTCAGGGTTTTCAACTCAATGTGATTAGCTTGGCAGTGATCAAATGACAGGAGATGTGCACAGGATTATGCTCAGGCCACACAAAGTTCAGCAGCTAACACAGGGTACTACTACATGCATATATTTCAGATTTTCAAGGTTTGCTCAAGTGTCACAGATGAATAACACAGATCAACACAAGTCAATAGTCTGACTTGATGTCAACTATTGCAGTTGACTTCAAATTTCTCGAGGTTAAGCTCGAGAATATGCGGGGTAGATGGTTGTGCTTGTTGTGGCTCAAACTCACAAAGCGAGGGCCGGAGTTGTACTCAAGTCTTTGTTAAAAACCCAGACTTCACGGTGAAGAGATGGCTAGTTCGGCCAACTTTCAATGCCTGAGCATACACCGGGGTTATACACAATTGAGTCACGGCGAGATGGAGTCTAAGGGTTGCAGAGCATACGGGGTGCGGGATAGCAATACACGTGGTCTCACACAAGCATGCAAATATTGACGGGGTCTTGCTCGGAGTGAGATAGGTTATGCTCGAGTGATGGTAGCAAGGTTTGCACTTAAGCTTAACATGACTGAGATCTTGGGTTTGCGGCTATAGCTAACCTAAGCTATCATGCGGGCGAAGTCACAGATGCACACACAGAGATACGAGATATTCATACAAGTCATCACGAGGAGCTTGGTACAGGCGATTCGAGTTGGATCGGCATGCTTTAGCTTGATCAAGCTGCTAGGTTGTCAGGTATTCATGGGAGGTTTAGTAATACACAGGTATCTGCGCTTTTCCTTGGGCATACAGGGGAAGTTCAGTTACTAACCTCAATTCATGCACATGGGGTACCTCAAATCTGCAGCACTGTGGTCTGCTCCTTTTTGCTTGTGCTTCTGGGGTTGCACAGTTTAGCACAGCAAGCACAACAAGTTCGAGCTTTTCCTTGGGTTGGCTCGGCCTTACCAAAGGTACCGCTAGCTCAAGAAAGGTTCGGTTCTCATAAAAGTGCAGGTGAAGCAAAGGAGTTGAATAATAACACTTGCACATGCACCGAGAGTATCTTGGACTGATTGGGACTAAGATTTACAAGTACACTAAGCTACACTAGGCGGTGTTGCTTAGTTTCCTTGTAAACTAGTGACAAAGCTCACCTGAGCTAAAAGTTCGGGGCTAGTGAATATTGCGGCTAAGACACAATTTGGATGAAGAATTAAACTAACTAGATGCAAAGTACAATAACTAGTATGCAGCAGAGGATTAACAGTGAAGAGGCACAGCAATGAAGATGCAAGTAAAGGAAAACAGCTAAGTTACACTAAGAAGGTATTGATGCAATGTAAGTTATGGATGATGTAAACAAAATTAAATGCAATAATGAGATAGAATAGTTAAGTTACACTAACAAAGAACTAAAAATGACAATGCGGTGTGACTATTTACAGGGATGAAATGAACTCAGAAGAGACAAGCCAACAACCACAGGGCACACGCCAAGTCCCCGGCAACGGCGCCAAAAACTTGGTAGGCCTCGAAAGTGTATGTATTTTATGGCCTACGGTAATACCGCAAGTGCACGGCGTCTATCGGAGACGCGGCAAGTACGGGTCGAACCACAGAGACTTGTGGTGCTCTAAGGTGATCTAATGGCTTTCTCAACTGAGTTTCAAGTGAAAATGTGTAGTGACAAGGTAACAACGGGGGGTTTTGCCGATGGGTACTGGGATGAAATGAAATAAACCTAAACTAAGGTATAAACAAAGTGACAAAAGGATATGCCGAGTGCAAATCCACCACTAACTCCTATTGTGAGTTTAACTATGTTGAGGTTCTTGTTGTTATACCAGACAAGTGAAGCTTGTCACTTCTATCACTTATCTAAGAGTTTCTCCATATAAAGCTTCAATTATCAGCTGAATAACTAACCTAGAGTACTGGTTGTCTAATGAAGCACAACCAGTCAAGAGAATCAGTATTAAACATAGAAACAAGAGCTGAACACACTCAACTCAAAAGTATTAGCCTAACTACGGTGCATCCATGGCATTGGCATGCACTTTTGTGAGAGAAAAAGGGGTGAGGTGTTAAAATTGAAGCTATTTATTAAAATTAAGCTCTCAAGAACATTCAACAAATTGAACTCAAAACAGAGAATTAGGGTTTCAATGAAACCCTAACAGACTAAATTAAAACATAATAAAAATAACAAAGAACAGAAATTTAAACCTAATTGACTGCACTGGCTAATCCAGGCGTGACTAAAATCATCTCCTACATCTTCTATTTATACATGCAAATAAATCCCAAACCCTAATTCTCAAAAACAGAAATTAAAGATAAATAAATCAAAAGCAATCGCACCCATACTCTGATTGCTTCTCCTCTTCTGTCAAATCGGCTCAGAACTCCTCTTGCTTGATTAGGTGAAACCCTAGTTTTATTTATCTCTCACATAGCCTCTAGGGTTATGAGAGAGGCTCTGCGAGAGACAACTAGAACTAGGGGTTCTTTGTGGTTGTTGGCCGGTGTCGGGAGAGGGAGAGATGGTGGCGGAGGTGATGTTGCAGAGGGTGGTATGGGTGAAGAGGGGAAGAGCGAGCTACGCTCTCGTGAGAGTGACGGGGAGGAAGAAAGAGAAGATGGAGAGAAAGTGAATTGGGTCGAATAGGGTATAGGTTATGGGTGATTCAGTGTTGAGCGGATGCATCGAAGATTGATGGAGAAGGCCTCAGCGAGCGTAGGATGAAGCTGGTGCGATCTGAACGGCTCAGGGAGGTAAGCGGTTTTGGCTTGATCTAGTGTTGCACGGGAGCAGCGATCTTCGATGCACGTGGAAGCAGCGACCGTTGGATGAGGGAGAAAGAAATCTCAACGTCTCAGAAGAGACGGACTCGGATCCGGGTCGCGGGTCGGGTCTAGCTCAAGCCCATGTCTTGTAGATGAGTTGCTACTTGTTGGGTTGCAACTGTTTCGCGCGCGGGCTTTGGCTATCTGCTCCTTAGATTCTCGACTCCAATTCTTCGCTCTTTTGGCTCCTTAATTTCTCCGGACTTTATTTAGTACCTAAAAACACAAACTTAATTAATATAAATATTTATTCTTGAAAACAAGGAAAATACAGAATATGGGATAATATCTGATTTATAAGCGCAAAAGATGAGTAAAATGCCAATAAAAAGGTGTATAAATATGCACTATTTGGCACTCATCAACGATCCACACATTCCAGACATCAATCATGTCACAAACTGGGGGGATACATACTGGGGTATTGGTCTGGCGGTTTACAGCGTGCAGCGTGCAACGCGCCATCATAAGAACGTGTCGGGAAGTCATGGACGGTTAGAGATGAACAGGGAAAAGTGGGCAAGACTGGTCGACGCACAACTCCACTACTCCATCACTCCACTTCCTCCACTTCCCACGAGAGACGTGAATGAGGCTCAATGACTTGTATAAATAGGTTCTCCGCCCTATTTCAAACAACAACACAAGTTCGGACGAGACGAGAAAAACCAAGTGTTAATACAAATCGTATTCAAACACCCCGAGCTGCTTGCATCAACCGCAAGCCTGCTCATCTTTATGTTACAAGTCATAAGCAAGCCAACACCTTCACAATCTCAACACCTTCTTCGCTTCCCTCCCTAAGATCAACCCCATCTCCTTCACTTTGTGACCGAAACAAGTCCTGGGAACGGCCATTTCTTGGTTTAGGCCGGACTTGCCTGTGATTGATCTCTCGAATCTACAAGCACTCACCGCGCAAAGTGCATTTGTTTAAGGTTTAAGTTCATTCCTCATCCACACCCCAAATTACCAAATTCTACGGGAGTAGTTTTCACCCATAAACAATTGGCGACCACGGTGGGAGGTTGATCTATCGGTTGCAAAAAATTGAATTCTCAATTTTTCGGTTTTAAACTCACGATGCATCCTCATCAGAAACCACGGGCGGTTCGAGATACCATGGGGGAGTGTAGCTAGAATCTTTGGAGGATGTCTTGGCAAATCAAGCCGGTATCACTAGAAGACAGAGCGAGACATTCCGCCTTTTGAATGATATAGCAGCACAATTACAAGAAGGTTCGGCATGCATCTACTCAAGCAGTGCAAGAAATGCTAAATCCTTAGTCAGGAGTCACACCTTTACCTGGCGGAGAGGCAAAAAGAGCGCGCAACCGCTGGAGACTCAGGAAAGACGAACAACATGGTCCAGCCGACGAAGACTCGAGGCAACTCCACAGAGGAAAAGACTTGTCCGGGGTACCACAAAGTCTAGGATAAAGAAATGGAGCCTGCAGGCTTACGGATCCCTCACGGAAGATTTATATCTCAAGACCCTTGTCGAAGCTCTAAGACTGTTCAATCCGCATCGACCTTTCAACTAAGTGAAGAAATGCTTGAGGAAGGAGAGATCAATCAAGGAACACGTGAGTACGAGAGGATGGGAATGTTCAATTCGATCACTCAGCCAGTGATATTACAACACCTCCCATCACCAGAGCCGAGCAGCCGCAAATCCCGACATCTCATCAAGTGTAACACCTCCGGTAGTCACCGGAGCAACAACTTCCACTCCTTCATCGGACGAGGAGTCGGAGGGACGGGAGGAGGACCACCCCCATTACCATTGCAGACTTGATGGAGAAGCGGAAGTTCTTGCTAAGACTCAAACGGATATGGACGCAACTCGTAAAGAGGTACTCACTTTTCTTAAGACATTAAGCGATCGATTTCCACATGACCCGCAACAGCCCCTAGAGCCAACAAGAAATGCATTCAACGCACCGGAGAAGGTACTTCAACGGCACGGACCTACATGGACATGATCAAAGAAGCGACATCGAGATATGAGCGGTCCTGTCATGGAGACTTCTACACTGGGGACTGATCCTCACAACGATCCTCATCAAGTCAACAGTTTCACTATGAGCCGAGGTAGGTGGATCGGGAAGCGGTTTCTCTAGTGGAAAGTTTATGCGAAATTTCACACCTCTCGAAGAATCGGCGCGCGAGACGTTTTGTTGCAATCAACCAGGAGGAAGGTCACGACCGTGCCCTACATGTCACCGCACGCATCAAGGATTCAGAGTTCAAGACGACCCTTATCTACACAGGATCGTCTTCATTACTCTCAATATTCTCAGGACATCCAAGGTTCTCCCGAGGCAAGGTCGTACGGAAGCCTACCACAATGACGGACTTCGAGGGAAACCAAACCAAAGCACATACGGGAGAAGCTCCGTGGAAAGAATCAGACAAGTTCGTTGCATCCCACTCCCCATGTGGGCGTCAATTCGGGAAGAAGAGCGACTTGCATCATTGAGGGCTAGTACCCACGATGCATCTTTGCTGACGAAGCATTCTTCTCCATATTGTGAAGCCACAACCCACGTTCACACGAGGAGGGAACGAACTTTTATGGCGAGTCGTGACTTAAAGAAAAACGGTATACCAAGACTCGCCATTATCGGCAGGGAGACTGTTACCCAGTCTCTCCACCTAATGGAATGCTACAACAAGCAACGAACCACAAGAGCAAGTGCTAGATGCTCCACAACAGTGCAAGATGGCACCAACTCCACAACCGATGAAATTGAAATTGTTGAGGAATCTCCTAGGCCTATCTCCATCAGCTCAACCTTGTGTACGGATAAACGTGCGAAGCCCGTGGAACTTCTCAAGGTTGAGCTGATGGAGATATGAAGAAATGCCGGATTTAGATGAAAATTGGTCATCCATCATCTACATGTCATACCTGGATCCAAGTCGGTTAAACATTTGCAGTTCAGACACGAGGAAAATGGATAGATCAAAGTTTGCATAGACTTGAAACTTGAACAGTGTCTTTGCTCCAAAAAAACAATCCTCCTCTACCCGACATCGACATGTTAGTAGATGCAAACAATGGACACGACATGTTCTCCTCCATGGATGGATGCGCGGCTACAACCGAGATAAGAATGTACGAGCATGATGCAAGTAAGATATCTTTTCGAACTCCTCTCGGAAATTTTTATTATACCATACTGCCATTTGGTTTAAGGAATACCGGTGCAACGTATCAACGCTCTATGACGGTAATCTTCCACTGGAGCCGATACCTCAAGGGAGCGGCCTCAAGAAGATGACGATGTCCAACCGTCATATCGAGCAAGATCCGGGCGAGTTACCCTATCAGACAGTGGTTGAACAAGATCCGGGGGCATATATCTCACCAACAGGCGATACAACCTTCAGCCTTCTGTAAGCAATTCCTTGAAGCAGCAAGAGGAAAACCACCAAGATACAACATCCTGCGCGTCCATCAAATCCAACTCCAGTACCACATGCATGACTCCCACAATGATGAAACAACGTCCAAGATATTCCATACCTGGCTCGACAACAACCACTACGAACAAACCATGTAAACCACGCTTGGGGACCGAGGCTCAGCATGGAGTTCCTTCACCGTCAGTCAAGGACTTCTTCAACACGAGAAAGATGGTCAGTCAAGAATCATGGAATTCGCAAGAGTAAATCGAACTGAAGAGGAAGCCACTTCAACGCTCCCTCCAGTAGAAGCTGCTTCAATGGTCTATTCAAGAGCCGCCTCAATGCTCTCTCCGGGACCCCTTTTCGCTTCATAATCCTACTTCAACACTCTCCAGGATCCACCTCAACGTTCGCACCAGAAGCCACTTTAACATCCTCTCAAGTCGTTTCAACACTCAAGCTACATCAACAATCTGCGCTCTGGTCAAGTTATCTTTGATGTACTCATTGCTCAACATACGTCTCATCCATCCTTCATGAGGACCCAACGGAGCATGAAAAACCCTGAAGTCGATAGGAGGAGGGCTATCTGTGAAACAGATATTTTCATATAGTTGGAAGGGCGCGGTGAACAACTCACCATCAATGTTCGGCATATCCTTGAAGCTGCAAACACTTCCTGACTTGGTACCAAAGCATTATCTCCAGAAGACATCTCAAGGGGATTCTTTTCTTCCACAATGAAATAAAAGGCGGGAGTTAGAACTTGTATGAAAGCACATGAGAGATGTAGTCACACACGGCAAGACACAACTCACATCGGAGCACACAAAACCGGTCCGGCTCAAATTAAGTACGGATTTCAAGACTGGTATTAGTTTTTAAGTCGGTGCAAGTTTCAATCCAGTATTGATTTCAAGTCACGTGCAAGTTTCGATCTGGTATTGATTTCAAGTCCGGTATAAGTTTCAAGTCCGGTACAAGTTTAAAGTCTGGTGTTGGTCAAGGGCACTTATTTGGTATTGCTCAAGTTTCAAATCCGGTATTGATCGAGTGACGAGTCCGTTATCACTCAAGTTTCAAGTCTGGTGTTGCTCAAGCTTCAAGTCTGGTATTGATCAAGTGACGATTCCGGTATCACTCAAGTTTCAAGTCCGGTATTGCTTAATATTCAAGTCCGGTATTGATCAAGTCAAGTCCCAGTATTGCTCAAGTTTCAAGACCGGTGTTGGTCAAGGGCACGAGGTGGTATAAAGTTGACATTCGGTCGGGCATACACGATATGGGACCCACGTTCAATCAAGCATATATGGCGGGACCACATTTATTTGCACAACACGGTTCTCTTATGTCATGAGAATCATGTTCACGAAATTCAAGCCCACGTTCGATCAAGCGGCGCGATGAGCCCCACCAACGAAGCGGGCACATCGATCCGTCGATTAGGCACAACCCCACGATCGGCGGATCAAGCACGGAGCGGGCCCTCGGCCGAAGCGAGGCATAGAAAGGTCGATCGAAGCGAGCAAGACCAACATCATACTAGGGGAACGCTCTCCTATATGCCTTTTAAACGTAACATACTCCAAGGACGGGATGACCCGTCTCTCCCAGTAACATCTAACTTTGCCTCATAAATTTTATCTTTAATTGTCACCATCTCATGCCTACCACACAATAGTGTAACCATTATGTGCTAGGCGGGGGACTTAATGTTGATGGTGGATTTTCGTTTAAGGTTAAATTTGTAAAAACCAGGAAAAAATCATGCGGTGACATCTTGTAAAAGATAAAGCCATTTATAAGTGTTGGATACTCCCTCACTTAATTCACCAAGAATGGAGCATGTAGCAACAATCCCATTACGTGAATACATGAAATTCCTCCGAGGTTGGAGCATGTGGCAACAATCCCTTCCGTGAATTTCATATCAGCCTTGTATTTCCAAGTACTCATTATCGGTGTGGCATGACGACCGAGTGTTACTCTTGAGAATAACACGAACCTCCAAGCACTATAATGAAACCATGTACGAAATACCCGTACAAAAGCCGATTCTCGGTGTGTTATACTAGCCCTCTCGGTGTGTTATACTAGCCCGATTGAGCCCTCTCGGTGTGTTATACTAGCCCGATTGAGCCCCTCTCGGTGTGTTATACTAGCCCGATTGAGCATCCAGGACTTACCGTATCGATCAGGATATGATCGACCTGATCATCCAACTCCATAAGCATGATTGGATGACCCCGAGCATCAATTCCATCACCCCAAGCAGGTATGGAATACCCACGGACGACCCCGCATGGTCGGCCATTGGCCTTTGCTTGCCAAAAGACGTTCATACCAAGCATTATGGACGGAAAACCCTTAATAAGGGTTTGCGGCATATTACATGTGTCGCAAAACAATCTCAACCATCCATCTTCGCGGTATAGATGGAGGGTGTAGATGTAGATTCAAAGGGCCCAGAGCATGTCAACACGATCACCTTGGGCCCGCCTACACACTTGACCAATCGGTCAAGACCAACAATGTTTGGCCGTGACAACATCATCACCCAAACAAGGAGTGGCGCATGGCTTTTGAAAGCCAAAATTAGGGTTTCAAATCATCACGTGCGTCCATCTTCTCCACGCACGAATGGAGGGTCACGATTAGATTAAACAAGGGCGGTCATACCAAAGGCATGACCACCGTGAGCCCATCTACCCCCTCATGTGTTCGGCCAAGGCATATCACGCCTGGACAATCCAAAACGTGCGTCCAAACTAGCATGGCCGCACCTCCCAAACCACGAACTGATCTCGACCGCTCAACTTCACCTAGGATGATTTGAATGGCTTAGATCACGTTTTCATGGGATAGTCAGGTATAGGCATGATCACCCGCCTGCCATCTTCCCGTCAAACCCATCGACCAAGACCGACCAAGATGTGTCGTCTTGAAACGCGTGCCCGAACTAGGGATCTCACGCTTGGGTTTCCAACTCCTTTGCGGCAACGGTTTACTGCAAACCGATCTCAACCACTCCTCTTTGCCGGTCAAATTGAGTGGCCTAGATCGCACCTTCATGGGACGGTAAGACATGAACGTGTACACCGCATGCCATCTACATACACGTCCGGTCGGTCCTCTCCAAAATTCTTCCATTACTTGGTTTCGACCAAGTCGAAGAGTCATGCTTGCACTCCTCTTCAAAAAACCCTAATATTCATTAACGGTCGCGAGATGAGTGTCTCAAAGATCATCTCATCCGTCCAACTTCACCCGACTTGGTTATACAACCCTCGGTCAAGAGTTATTTGGTTAGTGAGGCGTCATTACCCATCACTTTACTACACCATAATGCAAAGCACTGCATAAAATACACATGATACTTCACAAGTATCGACTTTCCGAATAACACAGTTATTCAATTCAAAGATTACATGCTATCTTTTGTGGATCCACGATCCACACATTCCAGAACATCAATCATGTCACAAAGGCGGGGGATACATACCGGGGTATTGGTGCAGCGGTTTACGGCGTGCGGCGTGCAACGCGCCATCATAAGAACGTGTCGAAGTCATGGACGGTTAGAGATGAACAGGAAAAGTGGGCAAGACCGGTCGACGCACAACTCCACTACTCCATCACTCCACTTCCTCCACTTCCCACGAGAGACGTGAATGAGGCTCAATGACTTGTATAAATAGGTTCTCCGCCCTATTTCAAACAACAACACAAGTTCGACGAGACAAAAAACCAAGTGTTAATACAAATCGTATTCAAACACCCAGAGCACGCTTGCATCAACCGCAAGCCCCGCTCATCTTTCTGTTACAAGTCATAAGCAAGCCAACACCTTCACAATCTCAACACCTTCTTCGCTTCCCTCCCTAAGATCAACCCCATCTCCTTCACTTTGTGACCGAAACAAGTCCGGAACGGCCATTTCTTGGTTTAGGCCGGACTTGCACAGATTGATCTCTCGAATCTACAAGCACTCACCGCGCAGTGCATTTGTTTAAGGTTTAAGTTCATTCCTCATCCACACCCCAAATTACCAAATTCTACAAGAGTAGTTTTCACCCATAAACAGGAACATATAAGAATAGGTTGATATGTTAACTAAATGCCATAAACGAAGAACAAATTATGGGAAAGTTATCAAGAATCTTGAGATAATAATCTTGAATTATGTCTTACAATTATTTAACCTATCCAATTAGAGTTGATTGGATTTTCAAACTTCAATTTTTGGTGGATTTACGGATTCTATAAAGGAAGAATCCATTAATACTAATCCCACAATTGAGTTTGAATAATTATGACTGCGATACTTAGAGACTTAAGGTTTGTCTCTACATTGCTGAAATTTATCGTCTTAGTTTCGCAGTGTTAAAGCACGATATGATACAAAAGGAACAAAGCACATGAACCTTGAGTATATATGCGTGAATCAGGAAATTCAGAAACAATAGTTGTTCATTTATCGCTTAAGCACAATTGCATTCGGAGATGCACTTAATGAATAATTACCTTTTAAGACCTCTTAAGAAAAGATTAAAGTCTCAGGTCTGTGGGAGTAATTGATTATTGAATTCAGGTAATTTATGTGCTTATTTTGAACACTTATTGAGCTCTTAATAATGTATTTCAGAATTTATTTTTGTATTCGTATTTAGTATACACTTATGAGAATGAATGAATGTTAACAGAAATTGTCTTTCATAAAGACATCACTGGACCATTATGATACTCCTATGTAAGGCCTAGTTGAGCAAGGTACTCATGTTGTGGTACATGGAAGGGAACATATTGATAACAGGACAATGTGCCACCGCTATGACTCACATGAGTAGTTTTTGCTTGATCAAGGTATTATGATAACCATTAAATTTGGTTTAACAATTATGCGCGCCTTATGTTTTCTACAATTAACAAGTATACAAATTATCTCATGGACCAGTGAGAGAATGTAAGATAATTTCCATAACATGGAATTATCTCATTGGGCCCATGTGATAACTTTGGGCTAATTGAGATGTTGCTAAACTTATTAGGTTTCATTAAGGAGTTATTTCCTAATTATCCTCTTCCTTGATGGACGGTCGAGATCAAAAGTTGAAACTAAAATCCTAGGAACTTGGTCCTCTCTCTACCTATAAAAGACACACAACAACCATCGATGTTGGGTCTAAGGAATTACTCATTACAACTAAGGTCAAGAGAGAGAAACCATGACCTCCTCAAGGGTATTACCGCTGCTACAAAGATGATCGGTATCGTAACACGGATTAGCGCTAACAGGTATTCTCCATTAACAATTCTTGCATATTTTATCGTGTGATTATCATGAAGTTCAACGATCCTAAATTACGTATCTATAAAATTAAATCAAGTGTCTATAAATCAATTCTCATAAATATGACCGTGGGTGTGACATGGATGTAAATAAAGTGGTTGGTTAGAGATGAAGGTGTCGTATGATATGGGGATGTAAATAAGTGGTGGGTTGGAGATGAAAGGTGTCGTAAGGTAGTTTTGTGGAGTTGGGTGTATGGTACCAGTTGTTTTATAGAGCATAAGTCTATCCACCAGCATTCTTTGGTTAGGTATCGGTGATGGAGGATGGAAATGTGGCAAATTACAGGTAGGATTGGGAAATGGGTTGCACGGACAGTCCATTTCTTGAGCCGTGTCTGCGTCCGACTCGCGGCGGACACGGGACGCGCGTGGGACGCTGACACGACGCGTGTCCGACGCACCAATTTGCGCGTCTGGTTTGGACGCACTGATGACGCGTGTCCGGCGCATTTTTTTTTCATTTTCATATCAACTTTTTCCTTTATATTTACTATTATTAACCAAATGAAGAAAGACTAACATTTAGATCAATAATTTAGGTCTTTATTCGGATTTTGTAATTGGAAATGACATCACGTATACCCTTAGTTGGACATGTGTTGATCTAAGAATGCATTTTGATTGTGCTATGTGTTTAATAGTGACTGATTATTTGACATTCGGCGTGTATAAATAAACGATATCTTCTTTTCTTTTGAAATTTATACATATATAACATCATTTTCTAATTTTTAGGGTCGAAATACTTGACTTTACTGTATAAATACATGATTATATATATAAATAATATATAAATAAAATATGTATATACGTGTCCGCGTCCTAGTTTTTTGAAAATTTTGTAGTGTCCGCGTCAGCGTCGTGTCGTGTCCGCGTCCATGCAACCCAGATTGGGAAGGATCAGTTGGGTTTTGGACGAAAAAAGTCCCGAAATAGAACCATTAGAGCACCTTTATGAGCATCTTTGTTCTGGATGAAGGCCACCTTTAAAATTTTATTTCGTAACGAAATATGTAGCTTTTATCAGCTCCCTAAATATCACTTTGGCGACGCATGGAAACGATAAAAGTTACATCAAGACTACGACAATCAAATTTTCTTTACCCACGTCTGTTTGTATTCCACAAACCAGAGTCATGGTTCCTTCAACATTAGCATCAAGAAAATGATACTCCGGTAAGACCAAGAGTCAAAATCATTGGAACTAATACTCTCATATAATCCCAATCTACTAAGTTAATTCTAGTCTAAACAGCTAGTGGCATGTTTGATGTTGTTGTCAGGCCTATTTTTATGCATATAACATATAGGCATACATGACAGACTTTCCAGCGAGCGATAGAGTGTCCATCACTAGATGGTCAAAATATCGCTCGTTGGCCATTCAAGCGACATCGATAGTCAAGTTGTCGCTCGCTGGTCTGATCATCGCTCATCAGTTCCTCATCCTATGGCTGCAATTTTCCCCATCTATAATTACCCCCAATTTCAAACTCATTTCAACTCACATCAAAATTTTTAAATCTCTCTAGAATTTCTCAATCTCCAATTCTTTTCATCACTCTTCCAATTCCTCAGAGAGCATGGCTGATAATATGAACATGGATGAGTTCGTAGCAAACCAACATGCAAGTTAGGGTAGATTATATAAGCTACTTGCATCACAGAGAATAATGCAAGGTGTTAGAGCATCGCTCGGTCGAACTCGCAAGTTTTGCTATCTCAATCTTGTTGTTAATGTTAGATGTCCAAAACTATATCTTGATTTCTAGTCTGCTAAAGTCAAGTCTCGTACTAGGATTAGAGTTTGGTAGTTGAGTATCAGACATCATTGAATAACCCTCAAAGATTGAAAATTGAAGAACAAACGAAGATATAGAGCTTTATCAACAAAAAGGTATGTGAAGACTGACTCATCCGATTTACTCACGACATTTATTAATTCTATCTTATGAGACTATGTCGTATGATTTTAGTAGATTTAATATTGTAAAAAATAAATTTCGAGTTCAAGCTTGTCTTGGTTAAACTCTCGAATATGATTTAAGCAATGGATGTTCATAGATTCTCAGCAATCTTAGTTATAACAAGTTACTGTTCACAAACTATTTTTATTTTAAGTTGATCATCTGGAAACTTCCAAGCAATAATACACACTGTCTATGGCTATTGGGAATGTTTCAAATTAATTATGAGAGATTGAGAACTACTTAGCGCAAGGTACACATACATGTATGTAAAACCTAAGTCGGTTTGAATTCCGCAGACTGTAGAGATTTGCAAACCCGGTTTGCGAATCATTTACATCTGAGTTACGGAATGGGGGGCAAGTTTGCAAATTAACCCCTTGAATCTGACTTCGCGAATTGCAGACCGTTTGGGCCTGACTTTGCAAATTTTCAGTGGTTTGCAAACCTATACATTTCTAGTATTAGCATAAGTACACGAACTATTTTATTCGACTATGTTCGTTTTTTCTAAAATTCTCATACACACTTCTAAGACAACTTTATTCAAAAAATTAATTTGGGTTTGTGGATCACTGGTTAGTCTTGAGTGTTATTGAACACTACCAATGCTTGTAAGTTCAGAAGCTACTTAACCACTATGAACCATCATTGTGCACGGTTCTAAAACCCTGGACCATAGTGCATATTCTTCAGTGTAATTCGAAGGTAGACATCTCACATGCTTACATGAATCCCTAATAAGAATTTTCGGACCATAATGCTTGAATTCCAATCAACCTAAGCTTGAATTCAAAACTACATGGAGCCTTGAAAATCTATAAATAGAGACACTCTTGCGACAAAATTTCTTAATCCCTGACACTATCGTGTCCTACTTGCTAAGCCAGAGTCGTCCTTTATAACATATGTTCTTCATATAACTGTAATTTAGGTTACGACTTTGAAAACTTCACTTAGGGATTCTTCAAGCCCGGGCAGACTATCTTTTACCCGATAGTTCCTAAATTCGGTTCTTTTTCTTATTGATCTTTGAGGTTTTCGTAATCTTGGATCATAAACGAGATAGATATAAACCACAAAGTTTTATTTCATCTCGAACTTTGTGTTTCCTTAAGATGGATGTATAAACTCTTCTTTGATTCGTTTTGATTATTTTTGGGAGGTGGTTTGTAATCCATGCTTCTTAGCTAACTTAGTGTAAATGTTTTGGATTCGTGAGGTTTGTTGAACTTTGTCTATTGCGAACATATTTTGAAACCTAGATTGAAACATATCAAAAGGAAAGCAAAAGTCTTTTTTGTTGGAGGCAAATTGGTATCAAAAGTCTTCACTTAGATCGAAGCAACTCTCAGGATGTAAATGACGTTAGCTAAGGAATCAAGTGCGTAGAATATTACGAGGTTCAAGAGACATAAGGAAAACGACTTCAGCTGAATTGCTTGGAGGGTTAATTCGGTCTCAGCTACAGTCCGGTCTGAAGTCTGATAGTAGGCTAGCGTCTGAGATGTTTAACACATTGTGGTGTTCACAATTGGACGAGGTCCCGGGGTTTTTTTGCAGGTGCAATTTTCCTCGTTAATAAAATTCTTGTGTGTGTGTGTGTGTGTGTCTATGCTTTTTACTTTTCTGCATTAAAAGTTATTATTTTGATTGTTAAAAAATACTATGCAGGTTTATATTCCTATCAAACGAAAAAGTTTGTGGTATACTTGGTAACATCTCCTTTTCAATTGGTATCAGAGAAGGTTCGTGTATTACGTAACTACGGTGTAACAACTAGCATGATAATCCCTTGCTTTGATTGAAGAAGTCTGTGTACATATTCCGAGTTTCTTTATTTATAGACTTTCAAGACTATAGGTAGCTTCGAAAGCTAAGATAACTTGAGATTTAAGCAATCACTTTCTCAGTTTAAATAAAATTATTATTAGGAAATTCATGTAAGCATGTGAGAAGTGTGTCATGGGATTACAAAGAAGAATATACACTATGGTCCAGGGTACAAGAACCTGTTCAATAATAGTTCATGGTATATAAATATGCCTTAAGAACTTATAAGCATAATCTTGTTCATTAACACTCAAAATTTAAACCATGATTCACAAACACATAATGATTTTGTCTTAGAAGTGTTTATGAGAGTTGTAGTTATGCCAAACATATTTGTGAAAATAGTTTATGAGCATCTGCTTAGTTCACACTGCGTATGTATGTGTAGGGGTACACATACTTCAATAATGCGTTCCACGTAGTCAGAAAATATACTAACCATATATCTATGAAAAGTGGCGGGCGCATTGCAAATACCAAGTGGCATCCGTCTATAGGAAAATGTAATAAACGGACAAGTAAAAGTAGTCTTCTCTTGATCCTTCGGTGCAATAACAATCTGGTTGTACCCCGAATCCAAAAAAGCAATAATGTGAATGTCCCGCTAACCTCTCTAGCATTTTATCAATAATGTGAATGTCCCGCAAATTATTATTTGTTTGATTGCGGATTGAATTGAGAGATTGAGATATAACTCTTTGATATACTTTTCTTAAGGTTGTGTCTAACTGTCTAGTTGATTCTCTTGTAAGTATATTGGAGTTAGTCCATACAGATTGCTAAGCGAAATATTGGGTGTGGTTGTTGTACCCCCGATTTTTTACCTCTCCCAGTATTCATAAAGAGAATCCCTAGTAATTTGTAGAATGCTACTAATCTCTTTACGCGCGGCAACCGCCTTAGAAGCATGAAAGTACTTCTCTAGAAATAGATTTTTCATCTCAGTCAATGATGTAATACGCATAGGAGGAAGGTAATACAACCATTCTTTGCTAAATTTGTTAATGAAAATGGGAAAGCTTGCAGCATAGCCCTATCACTATCCTCGGTACCTTTCCTAAGAATCGTCATCTTGTGTTGCTTAAAGATGACGGTTCAGATCTTCAGAAGGATGTCCCTTGAACTAGCCAAATGGTGAATCAGATTCGACTTCAGCTCAATTATGTCAGATAGAGTAATACACAATGGTTGCGAATCTAAGCATGGAGATGTCAACTCTCGCGGCTTCTTTTCCTGAGGGGGAGATGGCGGGGGATTTGTGTCGTTAACCATCTCTGATGTAGACAATTCTTGCTTTTGTTGCTGACGTGATTGTAGTATTGTTCCCTTGCGAGTTTGAATTCCGCACCTGTAATCCCACTGTTTCGGTGTCAGTGATTAAGTACCCAAAACAAAAATCTAGAAAACAAAGTTAAAAACTAAAAATTAAAAAAAAAAATCTCAAAAAAGATAAATTAAAAGAAACAACTAAAGCTACCGACTGTTCCCCGGCAGTGGCGACATAATTTGATGTCTATCGTAGGTACAATTACATTAGTGATCTTATTTCCACTCAATTATAAATAATATAATAGAAGTCAAGTTCGTTCCCATGAAGAGCATGGAGTTTTAGTTGTCAAAAAGGTCACAAAGGGGGATTTGTTTTATATTTAAGCAAAGTAAACAAAGCAATTGAAAGATTAAGTTGTAAGCAATAGAGAGAGATGATCGAGGAATCCTTCTTCATATCTAAACCGTCATCAAGTTATTATGTTCATCCATTAATACCATTAATCACATATTGTTACCCACAGTGGAATAAGAACTAGCTCAGTGTTATCCCATAAATTCCTTATATCACCGAGTACGGAAGCTCTTCAATACCAGATTTTAATCTGTCTAAACCACATAGTGATAGCTCACTGAAGGTGTAATTTGGTTGAATGTTTTATGTTTTGTTAATTAGGTTGATCCTAGTAGTTAAACTCTTAGCTCAAGGTCCACTTTTTAGTGTTGTTTATACACACAATCACTCCATAGAATCCCTCTGCAAGGTCATGCGTTCTTTACTTGTGTACAAGTTATTCGAGGATTACTTATCTCCTAACTCAATACTAGCAATTGATTAAATCAACAAATTAATTCAGTTGGCTACCTAAACAATCTATCAATCAATCATGGACATCAATTATAGTATAAACAAGCAATAATCATGTGAAGAACTTAAAAATAGATTCATATAATATCTTAAATCTTGTTTAGAACTTAAAATCCATCCTCAATCAATTGGGTTTTTAGCTAATCGTTACAATTGATGAGAACTGCTTTGAAACCGGAGCTTTTTTCTCCTTTGTTGTTCCTCTCCTCTAAGACTTGCAAAGTTGTGTACAAATGTTGTAGAATTCTTCTTATATAGTACTCATGATATCTTTGTCTTAGAATCCTTTTGGGACCATGTTACTTTGATCTAGAAGTCAAAAACATGTCTTGAAAGTGGCCCCAGCCGAGCTACAATCGATAGTCTCATTACTCCTCTTTCTATCGATTGATGGGGTCCAAAAACATGAGTTTCCTGATGCCAAAAATGTCCATAATCGGTAGTTATATTTTGAAGCACATTTTCAAAGAGGAGGTTGATCCATAATAGCTTCAACTGGGGACTGAAGGAGTACACAAGAATCCTCTCCCAGTCAGAACCTTTACACTCTGAACAACTAGTTAAAGAAGCAGTTCAATCGTTGATCGAGCATATCTGTGAAATTGCTCTATCTGTCTAAGGCACAAAGGAAAGACATGTTCACAACACCGAATTATATTGTGTCAGACGTCTGTTCATCCTGGAAATACTCCTTGAACCTTCATCCACAGACAAGGAGATGCACGACTGGGGACTATTTACCACAGTCCATCTCAGATGAAATGAATTCGGAAGAATGTTGATCGATGCTGACACCGCCATCAACATCATTCCACTAAAAAACCTCGGAGCCGCAGGCATCACTCGACAAGAAGCTACTCGTGATCCCATCCCAATCAGAGACCTTGAAGGAACGCTCGGAAATACTTATGGCTACATCACTCTTAAAGTGAACATAAGTTCAACCTGGATAGAAACCAAGTTTCACAAAATCAGGAAGATCCAGGATATGACATGTTCTTCAAACGAGCGTGGATCCACGCTGAAAATATGGGTACTGACAAAGCGCCTTTGGTTGCACATCTCTCCAACGAAGAAAGTTCTGATCCAGAAGATTTGGCGAACATTCCATCATCAGAGCACTTGGAGGAATTTCAAACTTTGACGAGGTTGCAGAAAGAACCTGCAAAAGATGCATAAACATTCATCAAGAGGTAACGCACTCAGGCAAGTCTCATTCCTTCCATGTTTATGTCATTTATTTCCTCACATGCTATCTTAGCATGGGGACTCAATTCTGCTAGCAACTTTGCAAGATGATGTAGTTTTACAAGTGGTAAGAAAGAAGGTTCGATTCTCGGACTTTTATGAAGATTGGTTTTAAGATTAATAAAGAAAATATTTTTAAGGAAAAACTAATTTTGTTGACCAAAGAGAGAGAGACTAGGGTTTCGGATTCCACTACTTCTAACGGTTGTAACAATTAATTTCTTTATTTTACTCTCAAAACTGCACAAGGCAATTTTGAACCCAATCTCATGCCTTGGAAAATTTATCATTAATAAAATATCAATTCGACTCAAGTCGATAATCTAAGGCCTAATTTTCCTTCGCTTATAAAAGATCGGTAGCTAAACTACCCAAAACAGTTATTATGAAGCATATAAAGAAGAGAAAATTTCTAGAAAATTAAAACTAATTGGAGAGTAATAATTAAAAGAAAATTAAATATCAAAACTTACATGCTAGAAGTAGTTTCTTCCTCCACCCTAGCGGAGAAATTACTCCATTATTACAAAAGAGAAATTAAAACAATGAAATAAAAATTATACTCTCCGGACCCCCATTTTTCTTGTATCCACGGCGTATTTATAGCTTTCAAAGGAATCCACTTTCCTTTTCTATTCACCACTACCACATCATCACCAAATGAGAATATGCCACATATCAAGACAATGAAAAATCCTCCAATAAGAATGTGCCACGCGTCAAATAATATAATTCTCATGCATTTACAATTTTCCTTATTTGGAAATTATTTATTCTTTATTAACTCCAACCATAAAGAATAATATTCTTTCCATACTCTTTATATATTTAATTCCCATCAATTACTCCATGTAGATTTCTTACTTAACACTTTTATTTTCTTCATTAAAATAAATATCTCCATATATCTTTTTAATATCTTGTAAATGATGTCGACATAATGGGCTCCACACTTTCCACGCTCCCATATCCAAATAATTGGACAAATGAAATCTACATCTTCTTCCTTTTGGGCCTAGCCCATTAAATTATAAATCACTTCATTTCCTCCATTTTACGAGCGTAATTCCACATTTTAGTCCATTGAGCTTTATTTCACAAAAACACCTACAAATACAAAAAATAGTAAAATAAGTACAAAAATGAGCACTAACAATATAGAAAATTGAGACAAAGTAGACACATAAATGCGTTTATCAAATACCCCCAAACTTATTGTTTGCTAGTCCCGAGCAAATCTAATAAAATAAAATCCTAACTCACTGTCGCAGGCATCGTCGATTGCATTTAGCGCATGCAATAAGCCTTTAAACCCCTAGGTGGCCCTAGTGGCCGAGTTATATTCTCGGGAGGGCTTACCAGAGATATACCCACAAAACCTTTACTCCAGACCCTAGATATCTACGCAGAACCTTGGAAGGCACTAAAGAATATCCTTGGTTGGCATACTTATTGACTACAGGAGGAAGTACCCTGATGCGAAATTCCAATTGCTATGCACGAGTTTGCACTCAAGCATACTAAAATTCATATATAAGTGACAGAGCTCTACTCAGATAGTCGCACTATGGACATCAATATCCAGAGTCAACAAATCACATGGATAGATTAAGAGATGGATATAGAAAAACATAGTTGGTTTTGATGTTGACTAGGTGAACGGTGTTTCTCATATCTGTCTGAAGGCCACTGCCAAAATGAACCTATCCTAATGGTCGAGACACCGGTCTCGACTAATATCAACACAACTGGCATATACAAGGGAACCAGTGGTCGACAATCCTAATTCTAGATCAACTCGTTTGGCATATACAAGGGAACCAGCGGTCGATTTTATTCACTGAACAATATATATATAATATATATATATATATATATATATATATATATTTTAACAACATGATTAGATCTTGCGGATCCAAGCGCATGCTTCTTGTCAGCAGATTACATGGTAATTCCCGTGGATCCTGCGTTTCACGCTTGTTTAGGCGACGGAGACAGGGAGAACACACACATATTGCTATCCAAGTGTTAATTTTTATTTTTGAGAATTATTCCATTTGGTCTGATTGGCCTAGTCTCTGTTTTTTTTTTTTTTTTTTTTTCGTATCTCAATCACTCTATTTCACCCTAGCAGTGGTAACAACTTGAATCGTGAGCCCCACCTAATCACTTAGAGAAACATATTTTAAAAGAAAACAAAATAAAAACAGAAGTGAAAAGGACTCAATGAGATATGGCGAAACTACCATGTTATTTCTAACACCCGAGCTCTGTGCTTTTATGAATAGACTCTTTAGATGTTTCCATCTAATCAGATTGGTTCCTCAACTCCTACAATCAAGATGCTTCCATCCACTTAGATTAGTTAGTGCCATCCTTAATAAAAATAAATTTCTAGGTCATCTTGTAGGAGTTTAACAATGCAACTTAATAAAAATAAATAAATAAAACTTAAAAGTTTCTCTCATACCCCCAAACTTAAATCTAACATTGTCCTCAATGTTCTAAAGATGAAATTAAAAGCATGAACAAGGAGAAACGGAATGAAGTCCATATAAAAACCATTTGAATCAAAAGAGTTAAGGAAAGATGTTATAAAAACATGTTGCATGAGCATGGGTTACCTCCCAAGAAGTGCTAAGTTTAATGTCTTCATCTTCAAATGAAGTCGGACATAAGAAAGAATTAATCACTTCATATCATAAAGCAATAAACGAAACAATTCACGTGAGAGGAAAAAATGGATCATCTGGAAAAGGTGCATCAAAAAAAGTGTTAAAACTCTGGAGATAAAAGGAAGTTTCTCTCATACCCGCAAACTTAAACTAAACCAAGAATAAACATAGCACACCCTTGCCTAGTTTGTTGTTTAAGACAACTACATCTAGTTGTGGTTCGGCATCAAAAAGTGTTCGCAACAAACCAAGTTCTAGTTTGTTGTTTAAGAAAGGGTCTATGAAAGGGTCGAATAAAATATTTTCATGGGCCAGGTTTCCTCATTAGTAGGATCCGGAGGATCGGGTTGCAAAGTCCTGGAAAACTCAAATAAGAACTTAGAAGCACATAATAATAATAACCTGAATAATTGAGGATCCTCTAAGTCAATTAGATTTGACTCACACAGTTGACCATAATGGTGGTCATTTTTACGTAAATGTGTCGATGATTCTAATTTCCTAAAATAATTAGGTTTAGTTCTAAAAACTATATAATGACACATTTCAGATTGAGATACTCCCACAGTTGGTAAATAAAATCTTGGTGGGACAACAAAGTCAATTATGGTATCATGAACCAGATTAACCACATCAACCAGAGGATGGGTTTCTATCAACTGAGTTTCATTTTGGACATAACTAGGTTCAGGAAAACGTGCATGAAGATAGACTCTTAAGATGGTAGAGGCACATATGTTAAGTCCCAAATTATGGACCTTTGTAAGAGTCAAAGGTAAACCACGGGGAGAATGATATTGACCCCCAAACCTAGAGTTGTCAATATCCTTGGATAAACTAGTCACAATTTCCTTAATTTTTAAATTATCAGATTTAGGAAAATGGTATTTTATTTCTTCTAGGTTGAAATTAGGTGGTTCTACATTTGTATAATCCTCAGAAGAGACTATTGTTTCTGAATCGCTAGACTCTAAAACACTACTCTCAGGATAAACTCTTTCCTCTAAACCATCATCATCTTCATAATCACAATGATATACTACACCGTCTAAAACTATGGTATCTCTAAAAAAAATCCTTATCCCTTTGAATAGGTGAATAATCATTAACATTAGTAGGATTTGAACTAGAAATAACATTATCATCATAAGGCTCAATTGGTGTAACAAATTCCTCGTCATTATGACTACGCATTTCAAATTCTTCATCGACACTATCCTCATTATCATAATAATATGAAGATGGTTGAACCTTATCAAAACATATAATCTATTCAGATCTAACCTCATCCTCTAAATTATGTGAATAATTATATGTATTATCAAGAGTAAGATTGGAAACACTATTTTCGAATTCAAGTTCATTATGAGCAATAGTCTTAGGTGCATTTTGGTCCTCCTGCTTATTAAGAGTCTCACACAGTTTATCCATGATTATTTCAGATTCACATATAGATTTATTGAACTTGTTAAGTGATTCCTTAAAGAAAGACTTGTTAATTGAAACTGTTTGAGTGCATCTTCTATGGAATGAGTTTTATATTCATCAGGAACTGGTGGCAATTGTTTGATTAAATCCTCTACAGATGGAGAACTCTCATTTTTTTCATTATAATATTGCTCATTCACCCGTTCATATGATTGGTGGACGTGCGAATAGTAATTGGCATCACCATGGTATGAACCATAACCCTCAGAAGGTCGGTAGTGGTCCCAAGTATTATCCACACTACGGGCATAGTACAAATATTGTCCATTTAGATACTGAGTTGAATAATCATTATATTGGTCTTTATAATACCAGCTCGACATTTTTTTGTTTTTGTGCACGTGCAAATGCGGTGGTCGACTAAAATTGGTAGGCTCAAAGTTACCTTAAATTTGAATATACCTACAGTCAAAGACTGATCAACGGTGCTGGGCTAAGGTTTGTGGAATTTCGACTGGTAAATCCCATAAGGCCCAAGGCACGGGTTCAGCGTACTTTTCCACGGGTTTTCCTGAAATCGGTTGTCTGACGATGCAATTGGTGTGTGCAACGTGTTTTTTTTTTTTTATATATAAAAAGAATAAAAAATTACAAAAATAAAAAGAATCCAAAAATAATATGTACAAATAAACAAAATATCTAAAAAAAAAAATCAGAATATTTTCAAAAATAAATATTTACAAAAGGGAACAAAAATAAAATCTTGGATACTTACCTGTTTGGCTGCTTATTCCACTTTCCACTTTTAATTTCAAGAAAAATCTGCACACCAAAAATACAAGAAAAATACCCAAAGACGTAAAATAGAAAAAAAGAAAAAGAAAAAAATACTAGTAAAAACTAAAAAAATAATCTAAAACCTAATCTATATACAGTCCGCGTCGGCGGCGCCAAAAACCGATGTAGTTTTACAAGTGGTAAGAAAGAAGGTTCGATTCTCGGACTTTTATGAAGATTGGTTTTAATATTAATAAAGAAAATATTTTTAAGGAAAAACTAATTTTGTTGACCAAAGAGAGGGAGACTAGGGTTTCGGATTCCACTACTTCTAACGGTTGTAACAATTAATTTCTTTAATTTACTCTCAAAACTGCACAAGGCAATTTTGAACCCAATCTCATGCCTTGGAAAATTTATCATTAATAAGATATCAATTCGACTCAAGTCGATAATCTAAGGCCTAATTTTCCTTCGCTTATAAAAGATCGGTAGCTAAACTACCCAAAACAGTTATTACGAAGCATATAAAGAAGAGAAAATTTCTAGACAATTAAAACTAATTGGAGAGTAATAATTAAAAAGAAAATTAAATATCAAAACTTACATGCTAGAAGTAGTTACTTCCTCCACCCTAGCGGAGAAATTACTCCATTATTACAAAAGAGAAATTAAAACAATGAAATAAAAATTCTACTCTCCGGACCCCCATTTTTCTTGTATCCACAACGTATTTATAGCTTTCAAAGGAATCCACTTTCCTTTTCTATTCACCACTACCACATCATCATCGAATGAGAATATGCCACATGTCAAGATAATGAAAAATCCTCCAATAAGAATGTGCCACGCGTCAAATAATATAATTCTCATGCATTTACAATTTTCCTTATTTGGAAATTATTTATTCTTTATTAACTCCAACCATAAAGAATAATATTCTTTCCATACTCTTTATATTTTTAATTCCCATCAATTACTCCATGTAGATTTCTTACTTAACACTTTTATTTTCTTCATTAAAATAAATATCTCCATATATCTTGTAAATGATGTCGACATAATGGGCTCCACACTTTCCACGCTCCCATATCCAAATAATTGGACAAATGAAATCTACATCTTCTTCCTTTTGGGCCTAGCCCATTAAATTATAAATCACTTCTTTCCTCCATTTTACGAGCGGAATTCCACATTTTAGTCCATTGAGCTTTATTTCACAAAAACACCTACAAATACAAAAAATAGTAAAATAAGTACAAAAATGAGCACTAACAATATAGAAAATTGAGACAAAGTAGACACATAAATGCGTCTATCACAAGACGTTATGAATGGTAGCTTCACCGCATTAGTATTTTACCAAATGGTTGAATTTGACATTTCTCCGAATCGAGCACTAAGACATTCATTACTGAGATGGTGTCTAAGCATGGCAAAGAACACTTTGGGCGTTTGCCTTGCAGGAATGTCCATGTGTGCTACAAAATCAGAAAACTCTGATGTCTGCACAAGTGTTGAATCCCACTACCGCAACAAAAGGAATGCTGAATCAACAGAAGATACTCGGGGCCGAGACGATCAAACCTAAGACATTCGATGGTTAAGGAATATGACGCTTCAACGCTCAAGCATCTAAGAAGCCTTCAAATTGTACTCCCAATCAAAGAGTACACCTTCTATAATGGCGCCTCTAGCTTCAGCAAAAATATCTCGAGGATGACACACTGATTCAATACAAAGACGGTCAAAGTTTAACTGAACTACAATCGTTAAGTCTTCACTATCTCCATGACCAGACTTCTGAAGCAGATGCAACCTCCTTCTTCCATGGATGGCACAAACTCCTTCAATATATATGTTTTGCTGAATAGACGAACAGCTCCGGGATGCACTTGGGGACTTGATCTTATTAGAAATATCAATTCAGTATATTTCAATAAATGTTGTCCACATAACAAGTCATTGTAACCTGATGTGATTCCATGAAACGTCATCAATGGAACCTCTCTACATCACAAACCTTGCACGACCAAGGAACTTTTCTCCTCACATCCAGAATGGAGACTGCCGCTACTATCTGCCACAACAACATCGATTCCCCGACGGAGCCACTTCACAGTAAATTCATATTCAGGAGAATTTGGGTTGAAATCCTAGTACACCTTCATCTTAGGAATGCTCAACTCACCAATTACTTCGTGCATGTAAAGGCTTACTGGATGGAGGAGCAAAGACTATGTCGATAATCTAGCCTTTTTGGTCTCTGGAGCAACTCCAACCATAGTATCGGCATCAACAAGGATACGTGGAGGAACTCCATTCATGGTCTCAGCAACAACAAGAATTTCTGGAGAAAATTCAATCGTGATCTCAGCATCAACAACAGTCTCGGGCGCAACATCCGGCTTCATCAACTATCCATTCTCTGAAGTGTTACTCGATGGATCGTACTTCTTCAAGCCCTAGTAATTCATATCAAGAAGTGTAGACATGAAAACATGTTAACATGAACGTCTTCCCAAAGCTTTCACGACAGACGGACACAAGCTAAAGTCTTCTACAAGATGTTCTCATCGCCTCTACAAATAAGATACAATACATTTCAGGCCATGGGTTTACAAAAACGTACCAATGGGTGAGGAATAGGGCAATGCTTCCTTAATTAAAGATGTTCGACTATGTCTCTGCTACAACATATCAAAAGGGCGCATCAATCGGACATACGAGCTGAAAGATATGGCCTCCACACTCAAGTTCATGTAATCTGAAAACTTGCACGGGATTACAAATTAAAAATGTGCACGCTTCGTCGGCTGACCTAGACAACTCCAAATTGAGTGTTTCTTTTCTCATTTGATAACTCAGTCTCTTAGCTTTAAAAGTTGGGGTCAAGCACCGAATTCCGACGTCGTATGAGGTTCCTACAGCTTCCAGAGCATACAACATGCAAACAGAAATTCGTGGACGAGATTTATAACCTCTACAGTCGATCGATGTCCACCAGGTCTTTTCGCTAAGTCCTTCATCAAGGTACCTCCAAATTCGACCACCTAGGAGTTTATATCAAGTTTTTTGTACCTGAGTCCTCTATGTAGGTCTTGCCAGAAGAAGGGAAAAAGAAAGGGAGAGATTTAACAAAATACTGGGGACTGACGGTCCACTGATCATGAAGATCAGTTCACAGTCCAAGACTCGTGACTGGCACCAATTTCACCTATGCTAATCATTCATCATAAAACGAATGCTACAACCAAGACACACAACAGTGGTCATTACATCATCCCCTCTTGAGAGCAACCTCAATTATGGTCCCGTGACCAGGGTTTCAGAGATGTTTCTACGACTGACATAAACAAAAAATGGTACTGCAAGCACCATGCTCATGTATCAACCAAGGGGTTCAGGTTTCAAATTAATCAATGGCATTGAAATTCTTTATCAAGCATTCAAGACACAAATAGACGTTTTACAGCAAGCCTGACTGAAGCGATTTTACATTGCCCTGTACAAAGCAACGAGTTGGGAGAAATTGGTAAGGAATATAAGGTTGAGTGATACGTCATTCTTTTCGTATGGATGCCCTCTACAACATATCCAAAATTCACAGCAATTGGATAAACGAGCAAAAAGATGTGTCCAAAACTTTGGACTACATGATGGCTGAAAATTTTCTGAAAACCTCCTGGAAGTTTACTGTTTCGTCAATCTCGGCCCTTAAACATGCTCGAAAGACGAAAAGCTTCTTTGATAAAGCTTGGAAATTTTCTGTGGATGAAGACACATAGGTAGATCATAAAAAACGGACATCGTATGAAGATTCTACAGCATTTTCAATGAAGACCTAACTTATGAATTTTCTGATGACGCATTATGACGAAATTCTTCATTCATCCACATCTGAATCAGGAGCTACACCATCAACGCAAGGCCGAACTTCATCTTCAGCCGATAGTCTCACTTGCTGAAGTCGGCGGTGTTTCTGCTGCTGAGATATGAATCTATATCTTAACACGAATCACTCTCAGACGATCAAGAGACATACCATGCATCAGTTTTCCAACATCTCTGAGTAGTTGATTCACCTTGGCATGAACATCTGCAGAAGTCTTCATCTTTGACTTGATATTTCTGGAGCGTTCCCCGGAAGAGCCAGAAGGGTGGTTGTATCTGGAAGTCACCATTATCTGTTACGAAAAGTGTGGAGTCAAACACATCAGTAACAATACGCGCTAAAACGGTAACAATCCAACTCTTACCTATTAACAATTTCACTAGCTGTAGTGATTATAACGTCAGAATTTCGAAAACTTGCTTGTTCCTTCAAACCTGCAAAGACGAGCAAAATTCATTATTCAAAATCACGACTTGATTTTCATAAAACCGTGAACAACCCACGTGAATTCTAACATCCACTGGTTTTTCAAAAATTGGACAGATGTCCATTATGCAATTGTGAAAACTCACATACAAACATTATTTCACCATGTATAATTGTCTACTTTCAACAGTTGTTCAAAATCAAAACATGGTTTTACAATATATATATATATATATATATTTAACGTGAAACTCACGTAAATTTGAAAAAAATATATCTATCTATATATATTTGCTCCCTCGCGCGAGCATCTGTCTTTGAAGCGAGGGTATATTTTCAAAGATTTCTGAAAGCTCGAAGATAAAAAATTTCATGAAAGCTCAGAAACAAAATTTTATTACTAACAGACACACGTCTATTCAAAAAAAAAAACTTTTCTCTCGTACGAGCATCCACCTTTGAAACGAGAGTTTATTCCACCTTGTGAAATCTCACATATTTAAAAAATAAAATTTTGGTTTTCGTGAAAGCTCATAGACAAAATTTTTATCATTAGACTCAGGTCTATTTTATTTGTTTCTTAAACTAACGAACGAACGCTTGTTCCTAAAACAAGGATTTCCTTTTTTTGGGTCGGCCCCGACCAAAGCTGGACGTCCGATCGTCCAAATCAGCAGTGCTTCATCTCTCCGTGCTCACGGGATGACACTTTATCATACTGTCAGGGTCCTTACCTAAGAATTTGCTCGTACATGACACCATTGGAGCAAATCGAGGATTCTGAAAATACCTTTGTACGACCGAGTTCAACTGCTTATCTCGTCGACTGGAAAATCACCATCTAATGCTTACTGCGGAACATGATTGTCCCTCACTAAGCAGGGGACTTAATGTTGATGGTGGATTTTCGACAAAGGTCAAAATCGTAAAATCATGATTCTGCATGTTTCTGACCGGGCTTCAGGAACGCATGTGACGATTCATATTTTACGATCCGTGAACCGTTTCACGAGCTCTGATCGAGTTCCTCTCAGAGCCATGATGAATATGTTTCTCGAAAGGCCTCCCACTAGCTGAGCATTCGATGCTACACATTTCATCATGCCTGCTATGTAGAATAACATGATTAGGCGGTCCTCTTACATAATTGTTTGTTGAGAGGGCTTAACGCCTTCAGGACATCGGAGATACTCGTTGTTACCTGACTACATAGAGTGACCCCCCTCTACATAGAAGAACGATTGGGCGGTCCTCCTACATAATTGTTTGTTGAGAGGGCTTAACGCCTTCAGGACGTCGGTGACACTCGTTGTTCCCTGATTATGTAGAGATACTGTGTATAGATTCATGCGACTCTCCTACATAATTATTTGTTGAGGGACTAAACGCCTTCAGGACGTCAACAACGCTGCACGTTGTTCCCTGACTATGCACCTTTCAGAACGAGTATGATGCTTCAACTATCTCATATCTCGATTCTACAATAGATTAATTCTACTGTGACATTCATCCACTGAATTCCTAGAAAATAATCTATTTTATCTCATTACTCCGTTCCATGGCCGATCCCCGGCTGATTCCATGGATTAGTAATAGATAACCAATTTATCTCATTACTCCGTTCCCTGAATTCCCCGACTAGATTTCATGGATTAGTAATAGATGCACAATTTATGATTATCACTCCATTTCATGAATCATTCTCCGCTGAATTTCATGAATTAGTAATAATTACTCAACAATCGGGCATCTGGACTATCACCGAGTAAGCCCCAATAAAATGGTGCAAGTGTACTCAATAATGATGCACGAACGAGCACCCAAATGCACGAACAAGCATTCGAAAATATGAACAAACGAGGAATCCTACACAAAACAGGAGAGCGAAAATAATAATAAAAAAATAAAAAAGAGGCGCCTAGGGACCGGGCCCACCGGCCGGCCATGCCGCCGTGGCCGGTCCCCCACGCCTCTTCCTTTATTTTTCTTATTTTATTTATTTTCATGAACTCATGAAAACTCCTTCATTCAAGCAACTTTCCTTGTTTGAGCAAAACTCACGGTTTCTCCATATTTTCACGGTTTCATGAAAAATAATAAAAATAGGGAAAGGTGTTGCGGGACCGGACTACCTAGCCGGCCAGCCATGCCCTAGCCGTGGACGGTCCCATACCTTGCACTTGTTTACATAATTATTATTTCCCTTGTCTCATGAAACTCCTCTGTTTGAGAAAAAAATCATGGTTTCTTCATATTTTCTCAAATATTGCTCAAACCATGAAAAAGCCAAAAAGCCAAATGGTCACATGACCGACTAGGCTATTCACGAAAAATATTTATCAAACGAGCAAAGTCCTACTTGCTCATTCGAGCAAAAATCAAGAATTTCAGTCAAAGATCGAACTCCTTTGAAAATCCAAGATATTGCTCAAATGCACACCAGAAAATGTCAAAACTCTCAGGACTGAGACACGGGCATGCTTCCTTGACCGACCAAGGATGACCCTAAGGCTTGCAAGGAGTCGGTCCCACACATTCTTATGATTTTGACCTAATTTGCTCAATTGCTCATATTGGGTCCAAACTTTTTCCAACCAAATTGGAATTTGCTCAAACGACCATTAGCTGGTCCTACACCACCAAGGGCCGGTCCTATGCTCCCTTGGTCGGTCCCTCACTTCTCCATAATTAGGTTTTATCACCTAACGCTCACACGAGCATTATTTTAATAAATGATTAACACCAGCATTTGATCATTCTTTCACCAACCGGTCAACTAAGGACCCTGGTGCACGCTCACTCGAGCACTTGGGCACCACATGGTCGTCCATCATCCCATGTGGTCGGTCCCTCCCTCACTCATAACCTATTTTCAGCAATTCATCAATTGACGAACAATTAATCAAAAGTTAGGGTTTTCGTCATTCTGAGCAAGTTCAAACACTAATAAATTTATGCTGACCCAGCAATCAACATCTGGATTAACTATATAATATATTTGATAGTCTACCAATATTTTAATTAATATTTCATTGGGTCACGTCACCAATAAATTAATTCGTCAAATTGAGCAATACTTGCTCAGTTGCTCGAATATTGATACAACTATCAATATTCAATAATTTATCAAAATTAAGCAATACTTGCTCAGTTACTCGAATATTGATCCAACTATCAATATTCAGTAATTCGTCGAATTGAGCAATACTTGCTCAGTTGCTCGAATATTGATCCAACTATCAATATTCAATAATTCATCGAATCGATGCTCAGTTGCTCGAATTTACAATATTTGCTCAGACGAGTAATATCTAAGAACTGTACGTCTAACATGTTCAATCCATGAATCATTGAGCATTCGTCACTCATGCTCGATTCAACAAAACTTAGACTCACTGTCTAATAAGTCAACGACTGACTAATCAAATACACGTCTACTTTGCAGACTCCACGTTCGTGAGACATCAATCACGTTACATGGGGGATATCAGTTAGGGTTTTGGTTTGGTGGCCTACAACACGTGTGTTCATCCACGATGAGAAACATGAGTAAGTCGTGCAAGCGGTTGAGGGAGTTAGCAAAGTAGTGGGTGGACGATCAACCAAGTCTCTGCACGACATAAGAACTCCCACTTTCCCACTCTTTCACTCAAGAAACCGTCACACTTACTGGGATCAAGGTGTTTACTATTTTGACAATATAAATAAGTTCTGAATTTGATGACTGACAGAGGAACAATGGTCCCCACACAAGTTCTCTCGATAAAACTTATTTAAACATACTTGCAGAAACCTTCAACACATCCACAATCCTTAATCATCATTGATCCCACAATTCTCAGTTTCCCTCCTACAGATCAACCAATCTCCCTCTTTGTGACCGAATTGACTCTAGAACGACCATTGACTTGGTTTAGGCCGGAGTCCTAAAGATTGATCTCTCGAACTCAAAGCACTCCCGTGCAGTGCATCTGTGTGAGGTTAAACAGTTTGCTTGGTTGAGGAGTCTCGCCCAAACCGTCATCTCTTCACTTCCTTAAAAAACCAGCAAATCGTTTTTCCCCATCTACAAACTCATTTTCCGAACCTTCAATTTTCGGGCGATTATATCCATCAACAACTAATAGCCAAGTATTAAAACCGCGTGATTGAAGAAAATATCTAATAGCAGACTTCCACCGCAGATAGTTTGTGAAAAAGCGGGGGTACAACAACCACACCCAATATTTCGCTTAGCAATCTGTATGGACTAACTCCAATATACTTTTAAGAGAATCAACTAGACAGTCAGACTCAATCTTAATAAAAGTATATCAAAGAGTTATATCTCACTTTCTCGATTCAATACTTACTCAAGCAAATAGAAATCTACGAGTCTAATTGAATACAAGAGAAAACACTTGAACGGTACCAAAGACCAATGTTCAAGGATCAATCAATTTCAATCAACAACCAAAGGTTGGATTTCCCAATTGATCGATTCAACTCACAACCTGTGATATGTCAATTATATAACAAAATATAATGCGGAAAAGAAATAACACAGACAATTTAAGTTTTGTTAACGAGGAAACCGCAAATGCAGAAAAAACCCGGGACCTAGTCCAGATTGAACACACACTGTATTAAGCCACTACAGACACTAGCCTACTACAAACTAACTTCGATCTGGACTGCAGTTGAACCCCAATAAATCTCACACTGATCCAAGGTACAGTTGCACTCCTTACGTCTTTGATCCTAGCAGGATACTACGCACTTGATTCCCTTAACTAATCTCACCCACAACTAAGAGATGCTACGACCCAAAGTCGAAGACTTTAATAAACAAATATGTATCACACAGAAAAGTCTACGATAATAGATAAATCTGTCTCCCACCGAAATACCTACGAGTTTTGTTCCGTATTTTGATAAATCAAGGTGAACATGAACCAATTGATAACCCGGAGTTATATTCCTGAAGAACAACCTAGAATTATCAATCACCTCACAATAATCTTAATCGACTAGCGAAAGAAGATATTGCGGAATCACAAACGATGAGACGAAGTTTGTTTGTGATTACTTTTCTATCTTGCCTATCGGAGAAATCAATCTCAAGATAATCTTACGATTGTACTTAGTACGATAGAAACAGCAAGATCAGATCACGCAACTACAAAGCAAATAGTTGGGTTTGGCTTCACAATCCCAATGAAGTCTTCAAGTCGTTAACCTACAGGTTCTCGGTAGGAACCTAAGGTTAAAGGAGAATCAACTCTAGCTTATACAACTAGTATCACACAGGAGGTGTGGGGATTAGGTTTCCCAGTTGCTAGAGTTCTCCTTTATATAGTCTTTCAAATTAGGGTTTGCAATCTAAGTTACCTTGGTAACAAAGCATTCGATATTCACCGTTAGATGAAAACCTAATTAGATTCAAGCTAATATCTTCAACCGTTAGATCGAAACTTAGCTTGTTACACACAAATGAAATGCACGTTTATTTAGGTTTGTGTAACCATACCCAAATATGTACACTTAGTTGGTTCAACAATAGTTAACCAAATGGTTAGCCATATGAGCACTTTCATATCAACCATATTCTTCTTTACCATAACTAGTTCAAATGACTCAAATGAACTAGTTAGGGAGTTGTTCAATTGCTTAGATCTTATAGAAATATACAAGACACAATCGAAGCAAAAACGATTGGATTCACTCGAATCGATTCATGAACTTTATAGCCACGGTTTGCAAATATGCATTCCTTAGTTTATATAAGTTTAAGTTCACGAATAATCGTATTTAGAAAATAACCAACCTAAGTACGCATACTGGTACGCGGACTTAAGTACCCGGAATAAGTTTGTTTTTCGTTCACAAACTCCAGCAGATTTTCACGGGACGTGAATTTCCGACGGTGCGCGTACTGGTACGCGGACTTTAGTTCCGATTTTCCTGAGCAGCAAGGTATGCATACTTTGGTTCAAGGAATAAGGACTTACACACGTATGAGTTATCACACAATGTTTATATCCAACAATGGTTCTATATATCTAAACTCTCATTTCAATCATTGAAACATTCTTAGAGGACGTTATATAGTTGTTGTTCACAAACCATTTTTCGTCAAAGCAATTTTCAAGTAATTGAAACTTAATATGACTTTCGTCACTAGTAAATATGAACTTGGCCAAAACGAAAGCTTACCAACACATATTTCGAGAAATAGATAAGAGAGATAAACTCAGCTCGAAATAGCAAATGTATATAATCAAAGTCTATATAGCAATACGACTTTTGTCACCAGATAGAAGATAGAGTAGATAGACTTTTGAGTGACAGATAAGTTCAAGTCTCCACATACCTTTTAGTCGATGAAGTTCCACCAGTTCCTTGAGTAGATCTTCGTCTTTGTATGATGATCGCCATGGAGTCTAGAGCTCAACTACACTTTCTATCCTAGTCCGAGACTTAGCTATAAGTAGACTAGAAATCAAGACTTATAGTTTTGATCACTAACATTGACAAACATGCTTGATATAGCAACGCATGCGAGTTCGACCGAGCACTGCTCTAACAATCTCCCCCTTTGTCAATTTTAGTGACAAAACTATCAATACATATGGAATACAAAAATAAATATAGACTTTCGTAGCTTCTTCCACATGCCTGATCTTCTTGGTTCTTCAACATTACTCGAAATCTTCGTCACTTCCAAGTACTCCAATGATTCCAAAGGTTGTAAGTTTAGTATCATCGTTGTTGAAAATCCGTAGCTATAACAATTAAAAAGCAAGAGTTCTCAATCATTGTTACACAGTGTCATAGTATTATTACACAGCATCAAAGTTCAATTGTATCACAACTTCGACAACAATACTATGGTGATATGTATCACTCCCCATTAGTCAATACTCCATCTCACATGGAAACCACTCCCCCTTACATAATTATCCGAAAACCATATGTATTTGTAGTGTGAACTACATATTAATTCTCCCCCTTTTTGTCTATAAAATTGGCAAAGGTACGAAAACTAGTGGGATCCTAATGAAATTTCCATAGAGACATTTCATGACCAAAAGTAAGCATATATCAACTTTTTAGATGCAATCATATAGCCGAAGCTAAATGCTTTCATCAAGGAGTTTATAAAGATACAAGATAACTCCTATAATATTCCACAGCCGCACTCCCCACAAAGATTTGGCAATTAAGCACAGGTACAGTTAAGAACTCTCCCCCATAAGATGTCATAAGAAAAGAAGGATTTCTTTGGACATAACAAATCACACACGAATATGAATTTGAATCCAAAAATACTCAACCAAATTAACCACAAGAAAATCCATGATTAATTTAATAGGAAATGCTCAACATAAGAGAACTTACGGAGCCGCACAGTATATACATAAAAATATGGATCAGGGAAGATCAATACTGCGAAATGGACAAGGATTCATTCTATTTTCCATCACTATTTGCACAATGACATACAATAGACATAATCCTCGTACACAAAAGTTTTATCCTTTCTTCCATAAAAAAAATGACATAAAAGGTTTTAACTTTTGTAATGTCAAAAGTTTATTCATTCTTTTATCAATACATGCATATCGACATATGAAAGACTTAACTTTTGACAAGGTATGGGACAATCATAGTTCACGGATGCAAACACACATATCCCATAACAAATTGCAATATAAAACCATAAAGATTAATACTGAAAAAATCATCTTCCAAATAATTTTTGAATTTAAACCAATAAACCTAAAAACATGAAGATGAAATCATTGGACATAGCTATGTGTAATCACAATAATGGCTATTCCAAACTAGTTATTCTTCTAAACAAAACAAGAAAATAAAATTCTCATCAGAAGATTTACTAGACAAATAACTCTTTAGAGAACATGATTCGAAAAACACTAAACGCGGTCAGCAACTAGAGATTGAACATGGACGAGCTCATCAGTTGCTTTCTTCAGTTCGTTTTTCAGAAATTCAAGATTCCTTATTGCAATTACGAGTTGTTCACATACGAACTCAAAATATTGAAGAAGATTTCCTACCAGTTGTGATGACATCTGAACTGGTAGTTTGTTTTCATGATCAACAGCATGATAGCATGTTATGAAAACAGGGTTCTTGTGAAACTCGAGAGTCTTGTCCTTCTTGACTTTATCATCCTTGTTGCATCCATCCATTGTGCACACCAAAATTCAGTAGAAATTTTTAACCTTACGGAACAAATATGTATCAAGAAGGGGTCAATTCACATATGTATATAAAGAGAGTTGCATAGAAAAACCCTAGGGAAACTCGTATACGTCCGTTTGGGTCAGGTGTATGTGCACTTATCACATTCCTGGTATGAGACCAAGAGGATAGTGGAGCCAAAAATAGACTAAGTCTTGAGAAACTCAAGAGTCATTCTAAACAAAGGATGATATTCTTATACCAAGGAAATAATTGTTGAAAGACAACAACTACTCAAAGGGAGGACAGTCAACTAGGGAATTTTTCTCAAGAGAGGATGATCAGAAATATTTTCTTAAGAAAAGAACTGAGTGAGGATCATCAGTTTTTAAGATCATCAAAAAAGAAGAAAAATAACATACAACCTCGACTGCTTTCTTAAGACACACTACTTGAGAACTATGAGCATCCTTCTACAACTACATGAAGGATGCTACATTGAGCAGTCATGCTGTATTTGGATGAGCATTTTGCTCATCAACAATATTGACTTCTTTTCTATTTCCTTCAATAGGATTTTCAGAAAAATCACTAGAGCTAGTTGAAGGAGATTTAACAAGAGGGGAACAAGGAGTAGCTGAACCAGCTGCTTTCCTTGTCTTTTTGATGCTCCGTTTGAGTCTGTTTATGCTGACCTTAAGCTCTGAGACTCGATTATTGATATGTATGAAATCTGGAGCATGTATCTTGGGATTGCAGCCTTCTTCAGAGAGAGAAGAGGAATTTAACCTTTCTTTCTTTCTCATATGCCTTTTTCTCTTTTCAGAGTTATTTAAGTAGTCAGTTATCCTTCTGCCATTCTTCCTTCTACCATTGTAAGCATTTTTAGTCTCAAAAACACAATTAAGAAAAGACTTATCACAGTGTTTTTCTTGATTGCCGACAATGCCATTTTCTCCAACAACATGAGAGACAGTTTTAATAACTTCTTTAGACATCCATGCAAGAATGTTGTGAAGTTTTTCATTCCTTAATCGAAAACGACATCTTCGTTCAGGATGTCCTTTATTTCCGCGATAATAGCAGTTAAAGGAATTGTTCTTGACCGTTCTCGTGTGGGTAGATTTAGAAGGAGTATAATCCTTGTTTCTAGGAACATTACAAGCTGCAGAAGGTTTTTCACATGAAGAGTTATCATTAGCTTTAAAAAAATTGATCTTACTAGCTTCTGGAGCGTCTATTCCTTTATAGCCCAGACCACGTGTATCACGATGTTCTTTACATGATCCAAGCATAGAAGATAATTTTGTAGAGCTAAAATTGAATCTACTCAGACTCTCTTCCAGTGATTTTACTTTATCAAGAGCAGCAACAAGTTCAGTCTCCAAGGATTTTTCTTTGGCGAGAAGACTGAGTTCTCTATCACTAAAACATTTTTGTTGAGAGTCATATCTTGCTTCAGATTCTGCAAGTCTTTCTTTCAACACAAAGAGATTTCGAAGAAGATTATTACATTCGAACCCTTTTGATAGAACTTCTTCTTCTCGATCTTTAACGATAGATTTTAAAAGCTTATATCCACAATCATTACCTTTAAAGAGTTTTCTCAGTTTTCTGTTTTCTTGACAGAGAGGTGCCATGTATTTACTCAAGCACAAGGTTGACTTCTTTTCTTTCAAATCATGGTCAAAAAGCTTGATATATTGAGAGACTTCCTCATCAATACTTTGTCCTTCTTCTGAATCAATGTCATCTGATAGATCATCCAACTGTTCATCAAGAGATTTTTCCCAGTTGAATGCAGATTCAGTCAAAGGACCAGAAACAGAGTTTTTCTTCAAAGCTTCAGGATTTTGAAACTCATGAGGGTGACTCTGTGCTGATGTTGCGTCATCTGAGATATTCTTATTGTCCATAGAGTCAGATCGCTATAAACACAGACTTGTAAGGTCTTTAAACGTGTTTGCCTGCTCTGATACCAATTGAAAAAGCGGGGGTACAACAACCACACCCAATATTTCGCTTAGCAATCTGTATGAACTAACTCCAATATACTTTTAAGAGAATCAACTAGACAGTCAGACTCAATCTTAATAAAAGTATATCAAAGAGTTATATCTCACTTTCTCGATTCAATACTTACTCAAGCAAATAGAAATCTGTGAGTCTAATTGAATACAAGAGAAAACACTTAAACGGTACCAAAGACCAATGTTCAATGATCAACCAATTTCAATCAACAACCAAAGGTTGGATTTCCCAATTGATCGATTCAACGCACAACCTGTCATATTTCAATTATATAACAAAATATAATGCGGAAATGAAATAACACAGACACCAGAAATTTTGTTAACGAGGAAACCGCAAATGCAGAAAAACCCCGGGACCTAGTCCATATAGAACACACACTGTATTAAGCCGTTACAGATACTAGCCTACTACAAACTAACTTCGGTCTGGACTGTAGTTGAACCCCAATCAATCTCACACTAATCCAAGGTACAGTTGCGCTCCTTACGTCTCTGATCCCAGCATGATACTACGCACTTGATTCCCTTAGCTGATCTCACCCACAACTAATAGTTGCTACGACCCAAAGTCGAAGACTTTAATAAACAAATTTGTGTCACACAGAAAAGTTACGATAATAGATAAATCTGTCTCCCACAGAAATACCAACGAGTTTTTATTCCGTCTTTTGAAAAATCAAGGTGAACAGGAACCAATTGATAACCCGGACTTATATTCCCGAAGAACAGCCTAGAATTATCAATCACCTCACAATAATCTTAATCGACTAGCGAAAGAAGATATTGCGGAATCACAAACGATGAGACGAAGTTTGTTTGTGATTACTTTTTTATCTTGCCTATCGGAGAAATCAATCTCAAGCCAATCTTACGATTGTACTTAGTACGATAGAAATAGCAAGATCAGATCACGCAACTACAAAGAAAATAGTTGGGTCTGGCTTCACAATCCCAATAAAGTTTCCAAGTCGTTAACCTACAGGGTATCGGTAGAAACCTAAGGTTAAAGGAGAATCGACTCTAGCTTATACAACTAGTATCACACATGAGGTGTGGGGATTAGGTTTCCCAGTTGCTACAGTTATCCTTTATATAGTTTTTCAAATCAGGGTTTGCAATCTAAGTTACCTTGGTAACAAAGCATTCAATATTCACTGTTATATGAAAACCTGATTAGATTCAAGCTAATATCTTTCAACTGTTAGATCGAAACTTAGCTTGTTACACACAAATGAAATGCACGTTTATTTAGGTTTGTGTAACCGTAGCCAAACATGTACACTTAGTTGGTTCAACAGTAGTTAACCAAATGGTAAGCCATATGAGCACTTTCATATCAACCATATTCTTCTTTACCATAACTAGTTCAAATGACTCAAATGAACTAGTTAGAAAGTTGTTCAATTGCTTAGATCTTATAGAAGTATACAAGACACAATCGAAGCAAAAACGATTTGATTCACTCGAATCGATTCATGAACTTTATAGCCACGGTTTGCAAATATGCATTCCTTAGTTTATATAAGTTTAAGTTCACGAATAATCGTTTTTAAAAAATATCCAACCTAAGTACGCATACTGGTACGCGGACTTAAGTACCCGGAATAAGTGTTCACACTTCGTGTGATCGTCTATGGATACGAGATCGAGACAATACAACAACGAAGTATGTTTACTTGATAAAAGGTTCGGACTTAACCAAACACAATGGGATTACTTATCAAGTAAATAGGAATTAACGTTTGTGTAATTTACTTTAAATTATAATAACAATAATTATAATTGCGGAAAATAAAAGTAAATGACACAGCAAGATTTTGTTAACGAGGAAACCGCAAATACAGAAAAACCCTGGCTTATCCAGAATTGAATACTCTCAGGATTAAGCCGTTATACAAAATCAAACCAACTTCGTATAGTTGAGACCAATCAACTAAACCTATAGTTCACCTAGTTCCGTCTGTATTCCCACGCCTCCAACTCATGAATAAGTCACGTATTTGGAACAATTCCTTTGGTTCGTATTCCAAACAGTAAAGGAACAACAAATCTGTTTGGTAGCAACTATTTTCAACCAAGTGATGTGAGTTCGACAAAAGGATCTTCTGTTTATCTCAATAAACTCCTTTGTCAGGTTCTTAGATCTATCTTATTATCAACTACCAAAGTAATTGTTAAGATTTTGCAATCAATACTTTTAATCACAAAGAATTGTATAGATGTCGATCTACACATCTAATCAATCTAATCTACAACAAGGATAAATTGATTATAGTTGGATCCTCTTTTACCGAAACAAGTATTGTGCACACCAAAGATTATGAACCTAAATCAGAAATCTTCAAAGTCTTCTTTGTCTTCAAATCTTCTTAGATCTTCAATAAACACCTGCACACAATCAACTTGAATCTCTTGTGATCAATCATGCACAGAACGGAGTCTGTTAACAATGGATTATCACAAGACGTCTTTAGATCTACAAACAGTCTAAAGATCCCCGTCGAAACTTCGATCTAGTTTGAGTGAATCTTATATCAGAAGAGAAGATTCTCAAGCATAAACAAACTAGGTGCAATCAAAGTTCTACCACCGTTAGTCAATCAAATCAATCGAAAACAAAAGATAAACCGCAATTATCTAGTTTCCCACCAACGGTACTAATAGAGCTTCTCAATCCCAAAGAATTATTTAAACTGAGCGGCCGTAAGAGATTTCGCCTAATCAGGTTACTCTCCTCTCCGAATAGGGGGCTTCACTAGTAGCAGCACAACTTAGATAGTTTTTGTTGTACGAGGATTAGTTTGCTCGAAATGCAAACTTTCATATTTATAAACCAAGGAAGTTTGGACACCAAGGAATTTCCAAAACCGAAAATATTCTCAAGATATGCAATATATTCCAGATTCGTTTCCATAATTCCTGGAAATGCTTTGTCCAAATAATGACCGAAAATCTCTTAGAATATCTCCAACTAGCAAATGCACATTACTAATTTTCATTTTCCAAAAATAAAATTAAAAACCTTAAATAAAAGATTCTCAATTTATTTTATTCGATCCGGGATTTTCTTTCTTTAGCTATTAAGGAATAACTTTGAACAATTAAAGATTAGCGTTACTGTACATGTTCAAAGTATGTCGACATCCTTGCTTTGTAAATCCTCTTTCATACTTACAATCTTGAAACCGATTTGCCACACTTCCAAACAAGTTTAGAATTGGTTCATCTGACTTTCAAGAACACTCAATCACCAAACATGGGTTTCACGGTTCTACCAAAACAAGTTTCGGTTCTACCTCCATGTGAGTATTATGCATAGTCACGCTAGTTACCAAAATTCGGTTGACTAGGTACTAGGATCGGCTCACCACATATATATGGTATCTAACTTGTACTTGCTGCACATGTTCATATGATCGGTTCCCCTTTGCCTAAAAACGTGTTGCACATGTCCATAGGATCGGTTCCCCTTTCTTCTACAAACTTGTTGCACCTCATACAAGAATCGATTCGTCTTTGTGATAGGTTGCACCTCTTACTAGGATCAGTTCCCCTTTACCCAGAGTCGGTCATACCAATAACACAAAATCGATCATACCATCTTAGGTGATTACTTAAGATCGGTTTCACTAATAAAAGTCATACCAATACAAAAGTCAGGCCTTTGTGAATAGTTTTACCAAGAACATAAACAAGTCATGAGCGGTTATACTAATCACACATATTGGTACTTCAAAAGATATGCAATGAATAACAATACCAATAATGTCTGGCGATTTCTCTTTCGATTCACAAAACAAGTTCATGAATTTACTTCCTTAAAACAAATGTAAAACATTATTTCCTAGGATGAAATCTTCACCTTATACCCATACATAATCACAATAGCATTCAAACGATCATGTCGATGTCTTATCTACAAAGTTTAATGGTTAAGCAATAAACCTCGTATTGTATTCCTTAATACTACGTCTAACTAGAGTATAATCATTCATGCTTCGCAGTTTTGTTTTCAATATGCACGACTTGAAAGATATGTTGGGGAATGAAACAGTTCAAGTCAAATATCACTAACCTCAAGTGGAAGGATGATGTTGTCGTTGTAGCTCCTTACTTCTTCACTTCTTCAAGTCTTCGCAATACTTGTAATGTCTCATATCCTAATACTTTCAAGCTAACCTATACGAAGTTGACTCTAGTACATAATCAAGCGACTCTTAAAATGAGTTTTAGCTCACTAAAATATGACAACCAAACTTGACATACCAATGCTTGGTGGGTTCAACCGAGCTATGCTCTAACATCATGCCTCAAATCATCATCTTCATAGTTAGTCCATTCCTTATCACGACGGGTTTCCTGAATTACCATGTAATGTAGAATTATGCAAGTGAGCATAGTTTTGTGCATTTCACGGGGACTTAAACCACAATATGACCCACAAATGATAGTGAACTTCCTCTTCAAAATTTCAAAAGCTCGTTCCACATCCTTCCTCAACGCCATTTGGCGATCGTTAAAATGCTGGTATGAACAACTAATTTCGCCGGCATGGGGCTGACGGTAACATTGGACTAATATTGATCATTTGGGATAAATAGCATCTGCAAGATAATACCCATGAGTGTTTTGATGGCTGTGGATTGTGAAATGGATTTGGGGACAAATTTCATACTTTAGATCTGTAAACAGAGGCGACTTGTGCAAAAAATTAATATCATTATGTGAACCCGAAAGTCCAAAAAAAAAAGTGACGTATCCAACAATCATAATAAGCGACAAAAAAATAAGTGAATAGAGTTATTTTTTCCATACCAAGGTACTCATCGTTCGCATCCGCTGGTTGCCATAACCTAGAATCCCTAGAGCTGAAGTAACTTTTTGTTCATGACTATGACATTTAATATTTAGTGCATCAAACTGATAATTAAATTGAGGTTTTACTCGACAAAGCTCATCAATAATCTTTTTCACCAGGTGTCGAAGCATGCGGAACCGACATTGGAAATTTTGATCAGAGTACACATATTTGGGAAGAAAATAATCATGCATCAGCTTCTGTTGGTAAAATTCCCTCCCTCGATACGTATATCTTCTTGTGAATACTTCTTTTGGCTCTGGAACTCTAGGTATTTGGCCCAAATATACGAGCATCAGAGTGTCGATTAGTTCTTTATCTTCAACTTCCTCATCATCAAGTTGTTGTAACCTACATGGATGCATTTATTACTGCAGTTTAAACCGATTCATAATCATATTCCCCTATTCATTGGATCTCGTCATTGATGATTACGAAATTCAAAATTGAGAATACAGGTAAAGAAATACGTCATTGGATCTTGTCGATTAGGTGTGAGTAATTTGATAAAGTGAAGGGGCGTATATACATGAATGGAGTAGGGAGGAATAGAAGTTACAAAATAGTCATTGAACGATATAGTTTCCACCGAACGATGAGGATCACAACGCCAACGATATAATTGAATATATGTCGATAGACAGACTATCACTCGGTTGTTTTCCCATAGTAGCGCAACTGATTTTCCAACCTGGTATGCTAAATAGAAATTTTTAACATGGTGCATAGGAATAAGCCTTATCAATACCTTTTTTTTGTGGGTCATTGCTAACTGACAAAAAAAAAAAAGATAAAGACAAAACATTTCACCTAAACTTCATCTCCAACTCCCAAGGTCTTACCTAACAAACTTTATTTAAATACAAAGACAAAATGATGACGTGGACTTAAGATCTTAGGTCATGAAGAAAGTCTAATCTAGACTTTCTCCTTTACCCTCACTTAGCCATGTCATCTTTTTTATGACCTTCGCCCTTGCATTGGAGATGAAACTTTGTTGAAATGTCTTAAATCTTAGGTGTCATGCTATTTTAAGACATTTACCTCTTGTAATAGAGATGCTCTAACAAACCGAAATTTTGGATATAGTAAGAACCGACTCTCACATGGACCCACTTTCATAGAGATTATGAGTCCCTTTATATTATGTTAAGACCAATCACCCGTATATGTATAGATCAAGAATACATAGCACAGTTTGTACAAGTTTGCCTATGTAAGTGGCGGTCCAGATTTGTCCTTGGCAAAGATAAATCCAATGGATGTGGTTTTGCTTCATTCTCATTGACTGCCTATTGTAACGAAACGCCCAAATCAAGAGTTACTCTGGCCTTTCCAATATTTTTAGTCGATACATCTCTTTCCTCAAAACCCAAACCTTAACCCTGCAAGTTTGAGCAAGATGAGAGTAATCAAAATCATAAATATTGGAAACATCGTAGACAATCCATTTAATCAACTATGTTCAAGACTTCATGTATTCTGGTAAGATATCTAACATTCTAGGGTTTTTGGCATTTTAATCTGGAAATGGATTCGTCTTATTATCGCTTAACATTATCTAACTCTAACGATCACTTTAATCTCGAAGTGCTGCTTTTAGAATTGCTCTATTTTCTGGCATCGAGTGTATACAAAAATCAAAATTAATTTTCAGTTTTGGAGGAAATTAAAAATTAGATGGTATGGGCGTATTGGGAGATTAATGTTTGTAACCTGTGAAGAAAAACATCAGTCTATGTTTTCATTTAAGTCCTTCAAACACAGACTTACCAAGAAGATTAAATCTCTACTATTTAAGTAAATATTTTAAATTTCTTGCTTTCCTTATTTAGACTTACCGAAAGGTGTTTTTTCTTCCACTTTGATGATTCAATGATTTACCTCTTGTGGAATATTAATCTTTTTCAATATTATGCCTTACACGATAATTTTATGCATGGAATTCTGTTGGAAAGTTAGTGGTTAAGTGATCGGTTATTGGTTATCAGTTTTTCTTCTTCTCAATGAAATCATATCCAACTCTGGAAATTTTCCAATATGACTCATCCCGCCAACTAAGGTTAGTTGGTCTTTCGTCTCCCTCTCTATGGAAAAATCTTAGGAATCTTAACAAATTAGGGATTTGTACAATATTTTATGTGAATTTTAACCGAATTTTGATTTTTGTTTGTTCGAAATTTCTCGATTTCGTTTTTTTATTTTTGTCAGTTCCTTTTGTTAGACCTCACTTCTCATCTCTTATCCCTTTCAAACTCAATTAAGTTCTGAAAACTAATCTAGAGATTCTGGCAGTGAATCTAGGGATACTCTGGATATTAAGATAATTACTAGAGCAACCAGAACTCTTAAGTAATTTAGTCCCTAGTTTATGGATTGGTGATTTTAATTTTACCTCATATGTTTGGGTTCTCTTTATCTCCAACCTGCGGCTTTAGGATTCTTATTCGCGAGTAAGATTTCTTACATTTTAGGTGTATCCATTCATCATATTTTGTTGTACGATGTTGTGTAGCACGTATATTACAATTCATTTGTGAGCCTCAATTCATATGTAAGCTCTTAGTGTATAGCAAACACGTTAGGTTGTGGGCTTTGTCAAATTCCTATTTATCATTTTGAAGCTCTTTCATTTGCTTCGTCATGTAACACACAGATTAATTCCATATGTACTTGAAACTACAGATGTGTTTGACCAAATATGTTTGTTAAATAAATTTTAATAATGATACATATCTCATGTTAAACAAGAGCGTTGTATTTTATACAACCAGACCCTAATAAGCGTTTGAAACTTTATGGTGAATGTCATTGGATTGGTTTTCAACTAACCAAGGTGACTTCATCAGATAACTCTTCTTAATTGTAACTTTCCACTATGTTATTGCATCATTTTGCTGGAATTGATGAATGTTGGACGTTTAGTTGGTACTAAGTAGTGTAGTTTGTCATTTTGGATGGAAGAAAAACTGGTCGAATCATCTTGATTGAATTTTATTTTTATCATTTTTTTTATTTTGCCTTTCAAACACTTCATGGATGAACAATTTGAGAAACCTAAAACGATGATTTCGTTAGAAGTTTTGGTGCTTCAGGATCCTTTTCTATCCACCAAACTTGGTTGATTTCTGAGTTGTATTTTTAGTTTGTTCATTGTACAAAACTGCAGTTTCAGATGTCGAATGCATCACAACTATAGATGGTTTACAATAAATAAATGCACGGATTCATGAGGTAATTACTAATTAGTAATTTTGTATTGGTATTACGAATGGTTCAAAATTTCATGAAAAAACAATTTCAGAAAGCAAAAACGACTGATTTCATAAGAAGTTTTGTTTCTTCATTAACCGAGATATGGTATGAATCATAAAATAAACAGTTGAAATTTGATGCCGGCATGACTCCATTCCTCGAAGTGTATATGTTGGGTTAATCTCTTACATTATAAGTTTTTTGGTAATGCAGGGACAAGGAAAAGCTTAAGTTCTCCACCTTTGAAGATGTCGTGCATCAAGAGCAACACATCATCATCGGCGATGCTATAAGACCAGCATTTTATAGCTAAGTTGATGCACACTCCTGTAAATAACAAAATGGTTAGATGCGAAAATGGATTAATGGATGATGTATATCTTTATTTATGTTGTAGCATTTCATGTGAAGCTTTACAGGATGGTAACGGGAATTACAGATGCAAGCAATTCAGGTTCAAACATAGTGTTGTCGGTAATTTATGAGGCCATAGTAGTGTTCAGCGGTGGAAAAATATATACACTAAATATTATGTCATCAAATCTTCACCTACTCTAAAAGATTGAACAATACTATGGTTATTAAGAACATTAATGCTCATTTTTGAAATTGTTTAAAATAACCTTGACACTATGTCAGTATAGTAAATTCAGAAGAAATCAAAATGTTGCACTATTAACTTAATGTTTGTAATCTATATTAAATCATTAAGCTCCTAATTTTTATCTTATAACACTAAATGAAAAGATGCATATTTTTTTCCTGTGGTACTATCATATCAATCAGGAAATAACAAATTACCATAGTAGATGACACCGTGTTTATTTTGGATTACATACCGTATCTACCGTTGACTTTTCATTGCCCGACATTTGGATTAAACATTTCCAATTTTCTTAACTTAGATATTGATGCCTTAGTCGGCTCTGTAAAGACATACTTAAATATACAAGGAATTCACATGTTTAAAGATCATCTGTTTCAAAGATCATCCGTTTTCATTGATATGTTAGAACTTCAAGGAGTAGTATTTTTTTCCCCAAAACAGGATTGGTGAAGCAGTTCTAGAACACCCGTTTTAATTACACAATATTATGACCTTTTTTTTCTTCTTCTAGCCAAATATACTAGCCCTACGGTTAGGCCCAACCCCACCAAACCCCTCTATACAACATCACAACTAATTAATTAAATACAAACCTTTGCGGTGGGGATTAAATTCTTGACTTTATTCCTATGAGAGCTAATGAGATACCACTGAGTTATGCCTTTGGACCCCCAGTGCCCCTATTTGAGGGTGATAAATCTTCCACATGATCCTCATTTGAACTATACCTCTATACCAGATACAGGTTTGCAATGTCCAGAGTCACCCCATATCTTACGGGTGAAGATCATCAACACCTTCGTATATTCATGGAAAACATGTGTTTCATCTTCCTCAAATTAAAAATAAAAGTTATGGATGAGGAGTCTATGAGGCTGTTTTTTTTTTTGCTGACTCGGGGTCTTAATCTGACTTGGCTCGAGTCAGATTTCAGACCGTTTGTTTTTTTATTTTGAGTCAGATCTTACTCAGACCTAACACCTGATTCGGACCATTTGAGTCACGTAACAAAATGCCCCTGATTCATGGGACCAAACCACCGACTCACATATTTTTGAGTTACATGAGTCAGATCTGACTCACAAAATTAACATATTGAATCAGATCCATGTCAGGACCCAACTTTGGGCTGACAAGTTCAGTTAAGGGCCACCTGGGTTATGGGGGTCTAGTAATCTGTTAGTATAATTAGTAGTTAATTAACCGTGATTAATTAGTTAATAGCTACTGCTAAGTAGGATTAGTAGAGTGTGTGTGTGAGTGGCACACATGCACACCAAAACCTATCATTTATATTTCCTTCTCTGTTTGTAGAACTCATTATGAAAATTAATCAGAAAAGTATCTTTTCTCTTTAAAAACTTTTGTTCTCCCCAATCCATCTCTATCCTTAGAGATCAAGAGTAGCTTCTGTGCTAATTTGTAAGGCAGGTCCTTACAATTGGTATCAGAGCACTCGATTCCATGTGACCGAGTGACAATGATGATCAATGGTGTTGAGTTTGAAGCTAAATCGAAAATTTCATGGAAGAATCCATTTGGTGAGTTGAAAGCTGCAATGGAGAATTACACAGCTCAGTTGAAGAACTTCGCAGATTATATAGGTAAACTGGAACCGAATGAAGATTTACTCGATCCCTCATCTGGATCTACACTAGCAATCGACGTCGATTTGGAAGAAATTTCTATTGACTCAAAATCAGCAGGTCAACTCTCTGAAGTTGTCGGAGCTATCCCTAGCTTTTCTACTCGCAATTATAAGAAATTGGTGTCGCTTCACCAACACTTTTTCTTTCACAGATTCGAATTAGTTTCTTCTTTTTCTGTGGGGGGTAAGACAAATTCAACGTTTCTGGATTACCAAGAAGGCAAGCCTTTCATTCCTGGAACTAAATTTGTGGTGGAATTTCAAAGTAAAAGAGAAGGAACTCATGAGGTAATTTCCATCCTACAAATAATTCGAATTACTGTTGTTAGTGTTGTTTCGCCTAATTCTGAGTACGATCGAATGCTTTTTGATCGTGGGAAGCAGTTGGAAGTAATTAGATGGTATTGGTACGGTGTTAGAAATTACAATAGACTCTATTTGGATGCATTTTGTTGTGTGACTGTTCTTAATTGGTTCATTTTAGTGCATAAATACACAACAAATGTTGGTTATAAGATGATTCTAGACTTCGAGTATGAATTAGAAATTTTATTAGCGAAGTTGAATGTATGTTTGTTTGTTAAGAATGGTGATTGTGGTGATGCCAGAGAGCTGTTTGATAAAAAATTTCTGCAATGTAATGTTCTCTGCACTGAGGTGATACTTCTAGTGACTAAAGAAAGTGAGCCTGAGAATATGTAAGAACTGGAGGAGGCTCAGAAAGGGTTGTGGAGTATGAGAAATTTCTGTGGTTATATATGGGTTTTCATAAAATTACTTGAATACCGTAGCTCTATTGTCTGCATCAGTAAGGCTTTAGATTCCATCTGGAATGAGACTCACCTGTTGTTACAACTTAAGAGTGGACTGTATATGAAGATGTACACAAAGAGAGAACAATATGTGTGTGATTACTGCCGTGAAGTTTTCAATCTAAGTTCTAAACGTATGCAACAACCTTCATTCGATACTTCAACCATCTTCTATCAAGGGTTATGTCAAGTGCATCCTAGTACTTCTATTAGTCACCTATCGCAGCCATGGAGTAATAGAGATGTGTATTTTTTTGAACTTGGGTGCTTGTTCTATGGGTCGTTCAATGGTCTAATTGTTTGGTCTTGGAGGGTGCTAGATTCAGGGCCTCATTGGGGTACTGCATACTGGAGTTCAGTGGAATCTCAGTTCCTAAAAAAGTATAAAGTCGGGAAGGCACATGAATGGGTTGGAAATAAACATGATAGTATGGTGAGAGGTTATAGCAGAGGTGCAGATTTCTTACTTCTGCAAATTCAAAATGGGTTACCTACGGTTATCGAACATCTTTATCTTAGCCCAATCAAGGTTAGTTCTGGTACAGGACACAGAATTAATCTATCAATGATTCTTGTGCAGAGTTTAAAAGACGTCGAGTTTCTTCCACTCGATACTATAGCTATAGTTTTTCACGGGTTCTCTACAGGGCAACCTAGAAATTCCTTATATTATGTAATACTGCCTTCTGGTGATCATGGAATTCAGTTTGTTGGACTCTTTAGAGCATCTTATATACTGGATAGAATGGGTTCTTTCTCACCTACATCAGCACCTTATGGAATTCTTACTATTCTGATGGAAGATGTCAAACCACGTCTCAATCCAGCCATTGGTTCTCACTCATGGTATTCTGCTCTACACAAATCTGATCGCTGTACTCGATTGTCGAAAATATTTAAAGTTATTTATACTTGGACTCAGCTAGAAGTTGCAGCCTTGAAGTTAACTGTCATGATTAAGGAAGAGAAGATTATGGTATTTTTGAAGTTAATGGCAAGTGGTATTCTCATTCTTAATATTCTCATTCCTATTATGGTTCTGAAAACTGATGGGGTTGTTTGGGATGGGTTAGTTCGTGAATACACAATCTATAACTTGTCCATTCAAATACATTTGGAAGTTTTTGGTGATGAGAACTGGCTATATAAGTGCAATTTCTTCCATAAAAATGTATTCAGGCTACTTAGCTCAGTAATTGCTGTAAGTACTAGGCTTTCTCTAAGTCGACGGTGGCAGCAGATCTTCTTAATTTCAGCGAGTACAAGTCTTGAAACATGTGTTACAGTGGCAGCAGCTGAGTATTATGTTGAGAATACTCCTCAATCATTGAACCAACAGAATATCTCTACAGCTAATGGCACAGCAATACAAGGGAAAGGTGGGGCTGTCAAGTTCATGCTATCAACAAGTGCATTACTGAAATGCTCGGCATACATTGGGATATTAGCTTCTCATTCGACTAATCCTCATATCTCCAGGATTATTATGCTCAAGTGCGAAGAGGTAATCGTAGGTCTTGTCACTACTTTACAAGGTTTTCTAAATAACTTATTGCATATTAAAGACTCCATACTTAGAAAGCTTTTGGCATAAGTTGTACACCACAATATATACTTCTGTACAAGTCATCACAAATCACCACTCTCATACAGCTGATTCAATGGAGGAAATAAATATATCCATCTCACACAATGGCCTGGAGGGGTGCTTCCTTGCCGTGGTTTTGTCTGATTTCTACAAGGTTAAATATGGGAAGTTAACTTTGAAGCCACATTCCTCATATGTTCAATTAATTGACATCAACATGAAACTGACTTACTACACCAATTCTTATATCACTAAGAAGATGAAAGTGTGTTATGTGTGGGTTTACAATCAGGAAGCGATTAAATCTGCAGTCTTGTGTGGAATTTTCGAATGGTTGGAGTTGTACACGCCAGTTCAGCAGTGACTCTGGGAAAGAATCCATATCAGTTTGCTGTTGACCACCGTTTTACTATGAAAGGTAGAGCATCGATTATTTTTAAAAGACTATAACCAAGCATGATGCCTGCTGTTCAGATGAGTGGTTTCCAGCTTTTCATGGACTTGGGTGAAATTCACATTTCATACAACATCTGAGATAAAGCTGCATTTCGGCAACAGATGTGCTCTCTACGGGTCGAGCTCAGTTCATATCCTTGAGGACAAGGATAATTTGAAGGAGTGGGATTTGTCAGGACCCAACTTTGGGCTGACAAGTTCAGTTAAGGTCCACCTGGGTTATGGGGGTCTAGTAATCTGTTAGTATAATTAGTAATTAATTAACCGTGATTAATTAGTTAATGGCTACTGCTAAGTAGGATTAGTAGAGTGTGTGTGTGAGTGGCACGTGCACACCAAAACCTATCATTTATTTTCCCTTCTCTGTTTGTAGAACTCATTATGAAAATTAATCAGAAAAAATATCTTTTCTCTCTAAAAACTTATGTTCTCCCCAATCCATCTCTATCCTTAGAGATCAAGAGTAGCTTCTGTGCTAATTTGTAAGGCAGGTCCTTACAATCCAGATGACTCAGGTGATATCAGTTAGATTCAGACGAGTCAGATTTATATGACTAAGATAAGTCACGAAAAAACAAACAAGGTGTAAGATAGACATAAATGCGTGCCCGTGCCGTTACGGCATGGGTTAAGCCCTAGTATATATATATAAGATATCAGTTCCTAACTAGCCTTTAGTTTTTGGAATGGGTTTTGACTATTACTCTCTCCGTCCCTAAATAGATGACTATTCATTTTTAATTTTTGTCCCACTAATAGATGACGTATATCTCTAAATAACGGAATATTTCTAAACCTGGCTAAATTGGGGCCTATGTTGATTAATTGGGGCCTATGGATTTCTTCATCCACCCAATAAAGAATGATAAGGGGTGTCTAAAGTGTATTAAAATACTAGATTACCCTTATACATTCTTAATAATTCCTAAAACAAATTCTAAAATCTAAATCATTTCTATTAACAATCCTCAATCAAAAATTAAAACCCAATTCATCAAAATAAAAAACTAAAACCTAATCACAAACAACAATTCAATTCTCTATTTTTTGGTTTTTGAAAACAAAATCGGCGACAAACAAATTCGAGTGATTGAGTTAACTCCCTTTAATATGTTCCTTTAGAGAAACTCAACAATGATTTAACCATGAATCTCTGAAATTTCTTCATCTAATTTTCTGAAAAATCAACCCAGAATGGGTTTATGTGTACCCTAGAATAAACCGATTGTAGTTGATGTTACCAGGATTCGGTTTTTGGTGTACACATACATAAACCGATTCTGGGTTGATGTGATGAACATCAACCACAATCGGTTTATTCTAATGCACACAGAAACCGATTCTGAGTCCAAGTTTGGATTTGTAGAGAAATCAAGAATCGGTCTTTATGTGCCTCACATATAAACCGATTATGTGAAATATCAAGTCTTCTGTATGTTTTTTTTTTGCTAGAATCGGATTATGTGAAAGACCACATAAACCGATGCTGGTTAACCCATTTTTTCCTTCTAGTTAATACTCGATCACAAAATGAGTATGAAATCATACTCGATTTCAGTTCGAGTACAAGTGAAAATGCGTATGATTTTGCACCCAAACGGAGTATAATTTTATACTCGAATTGAAAACGAGTATGGCTTCTCAAACGATTTGAAAATGAGTATGAAATCATACTCATTCTTAACTCAAGTATATCTATGGAGTAGAATAAATGTTAGTTGTATTTGATGTTTAACAACACATAATTTCCCAATCATAAAGAAAAAAATTACCAGAATCGGTTTATGTTCATGTCCATATAAACCGATTCTGGATAATCGGTTGATTTTCATGTCTATATAAACCGATTCTGGGTAAAAGCAAATTTCAAAAATTTTTTGTATGTTTTTGAAGTTATAATCGGTTGAGACTAATGTCAACATAAACCGATTCTTGGTTGGTGTTCTTAAAAAAATTTCAAGTTTTTAAATTTTTTCATGTTTTGATGATTCATTAACACGAATTAATTTCACATCTAACACGATTTTTTTACTACGAATCAACTAAATTAACGTTAAGTAATCAAGGGCAAATTAACATTAACTAAAAGAGTTGGATAAGGGGTTTCTAGAGATTACTTCTTAATGACCCTTTTTGTTTTTTAGTCATAGGCCCAATTAATCACCATAGGCCCCAATTTAGCCAGGTTTATAAAACTACTCATGTAATTGATTACGGTTGGTATAAGAAATATGTACAATTTGATAGTCATGTTTATAATCGTTATGTGGGTGTTTTTAAATATTTTTCAATTGTATAAAGTTTACAAATATTCGTGGTATAATTTGAAAGATAAGTCGTTTCTAAATTTTACTAGTTATTATCAATAATGTTGTAAGTGTAACTGTGATAAATACTTAAAAGTATTTCTCTCCTCTCTTTGTCTTAAGAATTGTGATAACGTGGACAAAGAGAAATTAGTGACCTAGATAGTATTTTTTACAAGCTTGGTAAAGGGGCGGCAAGAAATGGTAGAGGGGCGGCAACCTAATAAGACAAAAAAGGTCATTACAAGGAAATTTGAGTGCCCCTTATCAATGAAAATCTGGAAATGACTAATTAGCCCTTATTGTTAATAATCAAGATTAGTAATGATAATCAAGATTAGTGTTGATAATTAATTTTCACTTATTATAACTCTAAAATCAGATTTTTAGAGTTATAAAAAAAAAAAATTAGAGGAGAAGAAAAAGAAAACTTATGTGATATTTGTGAAACCCTAGATTTTGATTCACTCAACTAAAATGAGTGATTCCAGTGACCCGATATACTTCTAAATTAGTTCCAATTATCTTTTTCTCGCTCAAAATTATCTAAATTACATAACAAAATCAAAACTTTTGAATTTTCAGAAGAACTTACGGTTGCAATTTTGCTCGTGACCAACCGTAACTCTTAGTTACGGTTCGTAAGTTATCTAATACCAACCGAAACTGGTTAAATTTGGGGAAGATCCAATCGTAAAACCCGATTACGGTTGGTAATTAAATTTGGACAACAACTGTAACTACCCTACGGTTGGTAACTAATGAATCGAGACCAACCATAACTGCCCTACGGTTGGTGTGTCAACTTAACTTTTGAACCGTAAATCATTATTTGATAAATTCTTAAGACACGGGATTATTTACGGTTGGTATGGTTGTTTGAGTAACAAACCGTAACTCAATTACGGTTGATAAATATGATGCAAATAAAAACCGGAACTGAACATATTCTCAAAACTAAGAACTTACGGTTGGTATTTGAGTTTAAACCAACCGTAACATCAACCCAATCTACGATTACGGTTCTTATTTGAGTTATTACCAACCGTAATTAGCATAAACCCAGAAATTTCAATTTCAATTTCATACAAAACCCTAATTTTTGATACAAAATTAACTTAAATCCAACACGATAAACTAAACCCTAACTGAGTTTTTCCAAACATTTTTCAAATCGTCGATTAATTGAAGACGATGAAATTTTCGGTTTTAATGGAGGTTAGGGTTGATGGAGGAGAAGAGAAGATGAAGAAGAAGATGAAAAAAAAAACTGATTTGATTTTTTCTGATTCATTAGGGTTAAAAAAAATTGACTTGATTTTGGTTAATTCAAGGTAAAAGGGTAATCTAGTCAATCTACACCCCCTATAGGACACCCCCTAACCAATAAGAGGGACATTACTATCACACTTGCCGCCGCCCCTCTACCATTTCTTGCCGCCCCTTTACCATTTTTTATCATTTTCGTTTTTTAGAGTATACATACCCACGAAAAAGTAAATTTGATTATTATCCAGCTAGCAGCCAAATGAAATTAAAATAAAAAGCGTATTCTAATGGCTTGATATGCATTTTCACTAACATGCACCTGTAAGGTAAGTGACAAGCAAGGTGGTCCACTAACACACTGGCAACAAATGTAGGCCCTGCCAATATTATATGTTTTCCGACTAGAAATGAATGACATAAACAGAAAGAAGCCAAGGAGGGGCTGTCCAATTAAAACCTGCCGACACCTTCCATGTGATTTTTTTTTTTTTTTGAACGGTGCATTTTATTAGGAATTAAAGGGTGGTTCGTACCGGGCGGGTGTAGGTAACCCCGTTCCTATCATCTATTACAATATTGGAAAGAAATGCCGGACATGTGTTATCTCAAATTCTTATAGTTGACGTAGTTGGGTTTTGTTGTTGATGTTCTACCGCTTCATTTGCCAGTTTGTCCGCTGCCTGGTTGGCCTCCCTATATGTGTGCGTCAGTTTAACCTGTGGAATTGTCTCCATTAGCATGTTGATTTCTCGTGTCATTCCTTTTAGCTACCATGGTACATCTTCTTTTCTCTGTTGTATCAGGTGTACTAGAGTCATAGAGTCGACTTCAAACCACACCATAGACCATTGTTGTTGTTTCGCCATTTTTATTGCTAATAAGAGTCCCCAGGTTTCTGCCGCAATAGCTGTCGTGATTCCTAATGGGGTTGCCATTGCCATGATGATTTGTCCCGTACTTGTTCTTCCAATACAACTTGCTCCTTCCGGTCCCGGATTTCCTCTTGCTGCTCCGCCCGAGTTGATTTTGATCCAGTGTTGTGTAGCTAGTTGCCATTTGATATATATAATGGTTCCCATAGTTGTTGTTGTTGATCGAGTTTGTGGTTGTTTCCCTGAGTAGATCGGTGCAAGGTGTTGTTGTGCCCATTGGTATTCAGCAAACATCGTTAGGATTATGGTTTTGAGTTGTTGAGGTGTCTGTTTCTTCTTTTGATAAACTTGTTGATTGCGTCCTAGCCAAAGGTGCCAAATAGTGAATCCGAAAATAGTTCTGGTAGTGGCTGGTAGGTTGGAAGCTAAGAGTTCTTTTAAATTTTTTGGTTTAGTGGGTGTTTGGTTTGTTGTGGGGTTTGTGTTTGGGCTTCTTGGGAAATGGGTGGTGATCAGATTCCATAGCGTTGTAGCTTGGCTGCATTCAAAAAAATAGGTGTTGTTCTGTTTCTGTGTGGAGAGTACATACTGGATATAACTTTGATGGGGTGAGGTTGATGTGATGAAGTTTGTCGAAGGTTGGTAATCCTTCTAGAGCAACTTTCCACAGGAAAAGTCGGAGTTTTGGTGGACATTGGAGATTCCAGATGGTCTTGTAGTCCACTAGGTTATTGGTTGAGGTGGCTGAGTTTGGAGGTGAGTGGTTTGTGTTGGGTTTGTGGTTTTTGGTGATGATTGTGTATCCAGTTTTTTATGTATATTCTCCTGTTTTTGAATGAGGCCAAACATAACGGTCTTGAGTTGGATGGTTTGGTAGATGGATATTGATGATTTGTTGGGCCGTGTTCTGATTGAAAGATGATTTGGTGGTTCCATGAATTTGAATCTGAGTTGATGAGAGAAGCCACCTTTGTGCCAAGTGGTAAAGATGTTTTTATTGGAGATTCTTGTTTTGGTATCCAGTTGATGTAGATGTTTGTTGTTTCTCCATTGCCAATGATTTTGAAACAATTATTCTGCAAAATAAAAACCAAGTTAGTTAAACCTTTCCAATATGGGCTTGCACTTTGTGGAGTTGGGTTGGTGCTCAGATGATCTATAAATGGAGTGATGTTGAGGTATTTGTCGTCACACATCTTTTTCCAAATCGAATGTTGGTGTGATTGTAATTGCCAAGCTCTCTTGAGTAGTAATGTCTGGTTGTGTTGTTTACTGCCTCTAATGCCCACTCCGCCTTCTAACTTTGCACGTGCCAGCTTATCCCATCCGATGGGGTGCATCTTTCTTGTTTGTTGATTGTGTCCCCAAAAAAATTCGAGTAATTCTATCTATTTTTTTGTGCAGTGTTCCGGCAGCATTTGGGTTTGCATGATGTGGTTGGTTGTTGGGGTGAGTGAAGTGTTGATTAATACTAACCTGCCTGCCTGATTCACGCACTTTGTAATCCAACCATGTGCTTTCCTTTGTAGTCTTTCTAGGAGATCTACATGGATATGAGATGAATACCTGCCATTTTTGAAAGTCACTCCCAAGTATTTTGGTGGTTCTGTGGTTGGTGTGATGTTGAACATTGCCTCCAGTTCTTGAACTTGTTGCGGCCACAGTTTTGGATGGTGTGTTAGGCTAGACTTCTCTCTGTTTATGGCTTGCCCTGCAGACGAGGAGTAGGAGTGTAGAATTTGTTGTAGCACATTGCAGGTGTCTGGTTTTGCCATGCAAGTAATGAGAAGGTCGTCAGCGTACATCAGGTGCAATATAGGCGGGCCTTTCTTTGAGATTCTTAAACCTTTAAGTTCACCTTTCATCGAGTCCGAATTCGTGCACACTCCTCAACGAGTGTATATTTCACATTTTAATTTCTACCCTTGATTTTATTAAGGGAGTTATGTAACGAGGGTTGTGATTTTAAACATGGAGGGTTATGGGGTCATCAGTTAAATAATCAACCAATCAGAAGAATATGTGAAATATACACTCGTTAGAGGAGTGTGAACAAATTTGGACTCCCTTTCATCTCATATTTAGCGAGGTTAGTGGAAATAATTTCAGCACATATAATGAACAAATATGGTGACAATGGATCGCCTTCTCTCTGCATTAATAGGCTAATTTGACATGTTTAATTGATTGGTCAAGTAATGTGCTCAAAATCTCATCTGTCTCAAATTCTCAATGTTAAATTGATTGAAGAGCAGTGCTCTCCCGCACCGTTTTGCGGGAGAGCTAAATAAGCAAACACATTATTGATCGTTGGATCAACCCACTATCCGTTGGATTCATTTTATCTTTACTTTTCCGATTGTACACGGCTAGAGAATTTAACAAATTAGATTTAGGTCCTTTTATTTTTTTATCTAAAGTAGAAACCACCCTCTACTTATAATAGTTAGGACTTTTCATGTTTTTTTATCTAAACTGAGCAAAATGTCATTACTCTCTCCTTACTTGTCAGATGAGAGCAACTGCAGCGGGGCGACTATAACCAAAGACTAAAAACCAAAAAAATTTGAAAGAAATGGGTTTACTCCGTGGTGCGACGCTACGGTGGGAGGAGTAAATTTGGTGGGGCGCAACTTTAAAGTTGTGCCCCACTCTATTTTTTTTCTTCCAGGCGCAACTTCCTGATGCGCCCCATGCTCTAAAGCAACTTTAATCTGCGCCCCATCATCAGGCGCAACTTTAATCTACACCCCAATCAGGCGCAACTTTAATCTACGCTAGACCAAAACCAAACCAAAGACCAAATATAGTTTGGTTTTTGGTTTTATTCTAGTATTTGCTCTTTACTCCTCTTCGTAGCGTTAGAATTTTCGACCAAATATTTGGTTTTAGTCGATGACTGTGGTTGCTCTGAGGGAGCTCACTACAGACTAAACTTCCCTATATTGCTCTCCAAATAAACTCATGCACCAAAGGATTATAGAAACGCCCCTAAATTTGGCCACTAAACTGAGGAAAATATCATTTTTATAAGTACATAATGTATGCATATTCTAAATTCATTTCTACAAGATCCTAGTGTCTGCATCTTCTATATTCTTAAATATAACAAACTGTGTACTTATAAAAATGATTGAAGAATAGTTATGCATATACATCGTTTTCTTTTCTTTGGCTGCTTATCTTGAGATTTGGCATTATCTAATGCGACTGTTTTTTTCCTTTTCTTCCGTTGTTTGTCTTGAGAGTTTGCATTGTCCAATTCAACTGATGTTGGTGCCGACAACCTGCATATACATAAAATGAGTTAATGTTTCTTACATATTGATTACTAAGTCTAATAGTTTAATTTTTTTACAGTACCTTGGTGAATCTTTTGATCCTGTTTTCCCCTTTGTTTCCTTGCTCTTCCGGTCCTTATTCAGCTTGTCAACTCATGACTTCCTTCTACCAGGTTTGCCTTTACGCTTTACGATTGGCGGTTCTATCAATGATCTTCGCAAATTTGGCTGGTTTTCCACATTTTCTTCTTGTCTTAAAGCATCCTCATATTGTGTAACATCAGGTTCTCCATTTGGGTTTACTTGAAACGGTTTCTCTTCTTAATTTAATAGTACTTATTAAAAGAAAATATTATATGTAAGGGGTGGTTTTTATTTTAGATAAATACTAAAAGGACCTAACTTTAATTTGTTAAGTTTTTTAGCTGTATACAGCTGGAAAAGTAAAGATAAAGTGAATCTGACTGATGATAGCTTGATCTAACGGTCAATAATGTGCTTGCTCATTTAGCTCTCCCGCAATACGGCGCGGGAGAGCACTGCTCTTGATTGAAATATCGCATGCACCCTATCTAAATCGGACTAAAAAAAATGAACGAAAGAAACTAATGGTGGGTTTGGATGTAGAATTTTAAAGGTGGAATTTATGGGTCCAGGGGATTTGGTAGAATTACGTTTCCCTCGGTACGTTTGGTTTCCCAAATCCTTGGAATCACGTTTCCTACAGGATTCAGTTATCCAGCAAATCCTCCATATGGAGTCCGACCCCTCCCCCCTAAGATTTGTTGGGAAACTTATCAATGGATTTATGGACCCACTTTTTTAAACTCTAAACCCCATATATATGCAATTTTAAGATTTGAAAGCAATGTCAAACGGTACAAAGACTTTAAAACAAGAAAACAATATAAATTCTAAGAATTTCAATTGAGTTACCAAACACACAAGGAATTTATATTAATCCAAGGATTAGTAATCCCATGGGAAGAGTTGGATAGGTTGGTGTAATCAATATTTTTCTCACACACTCATCATCACTCACTGTCTTCAAAAAAAAAAAAAAAAAAAAAAACAAACTCACTGTCTTTCTGAATAAATATAAAACTTAAAATAAAAAGGAAAGGAAAAGAAAAGAAAAAAAGAATGACTGCACTAGACAAATAGAGAATGGCACCTGCATAACTCTTCTCCGCGATTTCTCTCTCTCTCTCTCTCTCTCTGGTCTGTTGAGAATGGTACCTTCTTAGCACTGGGTTCTCGCAGTTGATGGTTCTCAGAGATCTCTTTTCAGAAATTGTAAGCACAGTACATATTTTAGTTTCTTGTTTTGTTTCTTTATAACTTTCTAGATATGGGTTTTGTTTTTTCATTTCAATTCTTGGTTGGATTGATAGGCAAGCTCTTATTAGATTCATTTTTGTATTTTTCCCGATTCTCAGTTATAGGTTTGGTTTAGAATCTTCAATTTGTTCTTTTATCTCAATTTGCAAATTTTGTTGCTTTATAGTCGACTTTGTGAACGTGGTCTCCTTAGATTTGGTAGAAATATAAGAACCTCAGCTGCAATTGCTGTGTTAGATGTTGAAGGTGTTAGAACAAGGTTTGATAATTGTAGTGAATTCTTTGTATCATCATTGTGTTGCTTTGTTGATCCAATGAGGAGGGTTCCTTCAATTTTAAGGTCTTCTTCTGTATGATGATGGATTACCAAAAGTTGTTGTGTTTTGCCTTTTTGGTAAGATGTCGAAACCTTTTCTGATTTGAGTATCCTTTACTTCTAGTTTAGTAATACTGGTTATTTGGATTTTGGAATCCTTAATCCTAATGCATACATTGTTGTGCTGATTTTGCAGCTTAATTCAGATATGGGATCCTTAGCATTTGAGATACAGCCTTCAGTCACGGAAATGTATTTAGCTTTGGGTCTAAATGAATCAAGAAAACGAGTTATAGTGATCCCCCGAGTGTTGTCACTTCTTTCTTCATTTCTTGAGAGATCTGTTCAAAAGAACGAAAAGTTACTAGAGTCCATGAACCAGAAAGACATGGTTACAGTCTTTCATGGGTTGAGAGCGCCTACTCTGAGCATCAGGCAGTACATCGACCGCATCTTCAAGTACTCAAACTGTAGTCCGTCATGCTTTGTTGTTGCATACATTTACATGGACAGATTCCTACAAAATGGTGATCTTCTCCTAACGTCACTCAATGTTCACCGTATTCTCATCACCAGCGTGATGGTAGCCGCAAAGTTTATTGACGACGCGTAAGTACCCCGGTTTACCAGATTTTTAGAACCATGATAATCTTCACTTTAAGAAACAAATTCAGTGACTAGTACCCAATGTTTCGCAAGACGATATAGGACGTTCTTTTTAAGAATTATTTTGTGTGTACTCGTTCAGCATCAAGCTAAGTATATTTTCTTTTTGCACCTCAGGTTCTTCAACAACGCATATTATGCTAAAGTGGGAGGAGTCAGCACTGCAGAGATAAACAGATTGGAGATGAAATTCTTGTTTAGTTTGGATTTCAGACTCCAAGTGACTGTAGGGACATTTGAAAGGTATTGTGTTCAGTTGGATAAAGAAGCAACAGGGCGTTATCACATCGAGCGGCCGATTCAGTTCTGTGGTTCAAAGGAAAACACCCAAATCATTGAGGAATCAAAAGGTGCTGCAACAGTCTAGATATCAAGTTGTGTACTTATGTCAATGTATACCATGATGGATCCTTTCCGTCTGCTTATATTTGTGTATGTAACAGTTTTTTTTTCCCCATGTACAAGAACTAAACTGAAAATTTCCTCTGGTGAATTTACCTTATTCTTTTAGGCGTGTTTGGCCCTGTATGGTTACTACTTACAACCTAAGAAGAGAGTTTTCCATAAAAAAGTGAAGTTTGTTATTCCTCTACTACCAAAAGTTGTATTAAATTTTTCATAAGAGTAGGGATAAATTTGTTGTTTCCACGAGGAGAAATTGCAATTTGGTCAGAGAACATCCCCGAAAGGCACAAAATTCAGGACTGCGAGAAAGTGAATATTTGCAAGAGTTTGTATTCAATCAACCAAGCAAGAAGCTTACAAAGTGTACTTTTCCAGGTGAACGCAACACATGCAAGTGAGGAGAACATGAGAACATGATTAAGAAGATTAGAAACTTAAAACCTGTAACAACTTCTACCTCCAATTATCTGATAATGAAGGAATTAATGATTTTCTGTCATTTTTAAACCCCTTTTGCTTCAGTGGACTCCAGACTAAATGTCTCTTTTGCAGTGCAACCACCGTCGGATGCTTAGGCTTCCAAGAACCAATTTGCGTTGGTGGACTGCCCATAAACTTGCTCCTGCTAGATATTGGAGTTGCTTCCACTGTTGAGGCTCCTGATTGTTGCACAGGTGAAAACATCCTTGATACCCTCCTTCTTGGGTCCCTGACAAATGACATTCGGCCTGTAATTCCATGATTTGGCTCTGGATGGAGTGTAGCAATAGAAACCCGTCTCCTGGGCATTTGAGGTGTTGAGTGGACATTAGTGGTGTTAGGAGGCTGTCCAGTGGTGGAGTGCAACTGCGGCATCGTAGCAATAGAAACCCGTCTCCTGGGCTGATTAAACTGCACTGTTGCTGATGCTGGCCTGACTGCAATGGACACCCGCCTTGGTCTCATCAAAGTTTTGGTGCTGCATGATGAAATTGACCTAGAAAAGTTCTCTTTTTCATCTACTGATGGCAAGGTTGGATGACCAGTAGCAACAACTTTGCAGGGTTGAAGAGGTGATGGAGGGGGAATGAAGTTGGTGAGTCCTCTCAATGGTGGTCTCAACTTTGAAGGACCTAGTGGTGGCTTCTTCTCTGCTGGAGCTCTGGGTACTGCTTTTACAGATGGCAATCCCAATGGTTTAGTCGAATATGCAGCAACAGCTCGAGCTTCCTGTTGGAGTCTGATTTTTCTCTCTTCAGCAAGTTGATTCTCCGAGTCTCGTAGCTGTTAAGGATTTCAAAGAATTGTTTACTTGTAAGAATTTTGAGTTATTCAATTAAAAATTTTGGAAGAGAGCAAATGAATAAAAAAAATGTCTATTTATCTTTCTTATCATGTTGTTGATACCTTCTCCTGGAGACTTCTACATAGTTGTTCACGCGCAGCAAACCTTAATTGCAAGGACTGCAAGCTATCCTGCAATTTCTTTGTTTCTTTTTCGTCCTGCTTTAACTTTTCAGCCTGTTATAAGTGGGGAAAGCAAAAGTTAATGTTAATGTAGTGCATAAAGAGGTGATTCAATTATCGTAAGATAAAGAAGTAGTTCAATGTTGCCATTAATACCATTTGTTTGTACTTGAAAATCTCGGCAGGATCTGATTGTTTACGCGCAGGACCATGCTCAATTCCCCTGACCCGACTTGCGAAGTTCAGAGAGCAAAGGGTCTCCCCTGAATCTGCAGAACTTGGGCTAATCTGGACAAACATCAGGGTCTTGCAGTCTCCTCCTGCATTTTTTTGTTCCACTCAGTTACAGGACTTTAAATGATTACAGAGAACTGACTCATGGAATACACAGTTGCACATTTAATTTGTTCCTAGAGAGAATTAAAAACCCCTACCAAGGGAGCTCTGCAGCAAATGGGTGAGTTTAGAATTCCTGTAAGGAATGTGAGATGTCTTTGATGCTAGAGCAGATATGACATCACCAAGGGCAGAGAGGGACTTATTAATAAACTGCGACTCCTTCAGCCTTTCACCCTCAACTTCAGTTCTTCCGACACGCTCACTACCTGCCAAATCTACCAGCCAGAGGTGACTCCTAGTCCTCTGCCCATTCACCAAATTCTCACCCTTCACAGTTACACGGAACAAGCTGCATATGTATATGATATATTTGGATTATCAAAAGATAGTAATTTTTATTTCATCTCCATACAACATAACTCAAAACATTAATAAATTCTTGATTCACTGACCTAACTAGCTTACACATGCTATTATGGACACCCACAATTATCTTCGGATAAACTAAGAGGCGATAGAATCACCAATTTCTACTAGAATATAAGATGAATTATTGCTTACCAATGAGAGCGGCTACTAAGTTCATTACAATTTGTCGATCCAACAGCTCTGTTTCCACTTCCAGTCTGTAGCTGCTCCCACACCTCAACTGTATTCTGAACACTAGCTTCAACTAGCCCTGGCACTTCTTGTGTTCCCTCCGCTGATTGCTTGATCTCCAACCTTGAATACATTAACCAACATAAATACTTTGCTATTCCTTTTTAAAATCAGATTTCACAAGTTAATAAAATTGAAAAGGTTGAAGAGAATGCCTTACTTTCTGGCATGTTGGTTGGACTCGTCCACAAGAAGATCACGGATTCTTTCATTATAGACTTCCAACATGCTAACAAATAGCTCATACCGCATGGTATCACTTCGCTCCTCTGAGATCCGAAAGAGCTCTTCCAAGGTCCTATAATTGACTCCTCTATCATCTAGAGTCCCTTCCATTGTATATGTCTTGCCAGTACCTGTCTGCCCATAGGCAAATATGCATACGTTGAACCCATCCAACACGGAGGTCACCACCGGTGACGTTTGAGCAAAAACTGCCTCTGCAAATTAAATTTAAATGCATAGATATCATTTAAACAGAAGCACAGATATATAAAATCAACAAAACTAAGTGCTGTACAACTAAATCTTCCTAGTTAGACTCAATTAATTACCTTGATTTCCGTGGGGACCAAAGACATGATCAAACTTGAATTGTTTTTTAGAAGAGTCAGAGCTTGTAACCTGCAACTCAGTATCTATAGATGGGTCGAATTCAACTACAGAATAAAACCCATTTGCAATTTCATCCTGATTCAAAGGCCTGCATCTACAGAATACCCTTATATTGCCTTTGAGCTCAATCACTTCATTATAAAGCCGCTTCCTTTCAGAACTCTCTTTAAGGTACTTCTTCTTTAAAGCTTCATGTTCAGTACCTATTCACCCAAAAAATTTGAAAACAACAAAATCAATACCAAAAGGAAAGAAAATGGCGAAAGTAAAAAAATAAAAACACCCTTGGGTGCCGAAAACATACTGAGACGCAGAAGAGCAGCAGAAACATCAGAACCAGGAAAAGATCCATCAGCGATACCCTTTACTTCATCTGATAGAACAGATTGTTCTATCTTTAAAATCTGAAACAGGAGCAATCGAATATTATGTGTGAACGAAAACTAGAAAAAAGAAATTAATTAAAATTAGTTTTTAACAAAATTTACCTTAATTTGAGTACTTAAATCATCAAGTTGCTTCAGAATTGGGTTAAAATTCTGCTCCTCACCAAATGATGGTTCTGTTTCTTTAATTTGATCTAGAACACAATTTTCCTCCATCGTTATGGAATTTTCTTGTTTTTGACCTAAGAAATCCCCAAATCCATCAATTTCACCAACCCATAACGAATCGAAGGAACTTTAAAAAAAAAAGGAACGATTCAAAGAATTTGATTTCTAATCAAACGAAACCTAGATCTAAGTATACAACAACATGAAAATCACTAACTAGGGAGTATGGTGATGTACCTTGATCTGGAAGAATTTCCCCTTCGTCTAGGTCTTGTATTTGAATTTCTAGGGATTTTTCTGAGAAAACAACATTTGATTTTATGAATCAATTAATTTTCAATACAAGAACAATATAGTAGAAGAACAAGTAAGAAAGAGATTTCCTACCTTCCATTATTAAGGTTTATTGACGAAGCTGCTTTTAATTAATAAACTATTAGGGTTTCTTCTTCGAGTGGTGAACGCACAGAGACGGAAACAATGAGATGAGAGTTATTCTTCTTCGAGTGGTGAAACGCACAGAGACGGGAAACAATGAGATGAGAGAAGAAAAGTTGGGAGGAGAAAGAGAATGACAAAAAAAAAATGAGATTAAGGTTTCTTTCAAACGGTCATATAGAATGAATGTTCTCTATTTCGATTTGAATTTTGAATTACAATCAATACGAACCGTTAGATTTTTTTAATCCTCGGAGTTGAAATCAATTCGAACCGTTAAATTAATTTCATACCCACAACGGCTGTTCTTGTCAATGAGATATTAGGGGTAATTTGCATTACCTCCCCTGGTAAGATCGCTAATTTGCATTACCTCCCCTGGCCTTTCGTCAAATATTCCGTCCAAAGCCAGTTAGCTGACTCAGCAAAATTATACACGTGGAAAAATTATACACGTGTCAACTGTAGTACCTAAACTACCCTCTCATACTAATTTAATCTAACGGTAGTAACTAAAGTCAAAAAGAAATCAACGGTGGATATTTACAACATAAGACGAGTCTTTTCTTCTCCACATATCTCCTTATTTTCCATTAAACCTGCAACTGGCTCTTTTTATTTTTTATTTTTGAATATATGATACAAACTTGCAATTCACAGTTAACATTACTTATAATCCCAAAGGTTTCAACTCCCATACCAACTAAGCCAACGATGATGATGACCTCAATTGTTTCTCAGAAAGTAGGTTCTGCTAATGCCAGCGAGAAATTAGATCGTCAATTCGAAAGGGATGAACCAATTAAGCTTCGCGACCATGATCTGAAAACAAGCGGTAGTACCAATTAAGCCGGCGATAATAGTGGCATTGGCTGATTATCAGAAAGTGGTTTCTGCCAAATCCAGTGAGAAATTAGATCGTCATTCAGAAAGTGTTGCACCAATTAAGCCTTATGATCTCGATCCGAAAGCAATACCATCAGTTGGTTGTAGTAACGAGATTTCACAATTATTGGATGCTGGATATCCATTACAATTATGATAGAGTAAGAATGGACCATCACCGACACATGGAATTGATTTATTAATAAACCAGTCTCAGGGAATGCAGTTGATTCAATCTTAAATCCCAATAAACCCTGCAAAATTCAAAAAATAAGTTAAATTAAGCAGATATGAAACAAAGGGCTCTTGTATTAGTTTTATCTAGGTTTTTGGTACTATTACCTCGAGTATGGAGAGAGATGGTGAATATCGCCGGAAGCTGCCATTAAAGAGTACAGTGGTCGGTAATGAAGAAATAAATTACCTGTTTCATTTGCTTCTCTTGATTTTCAATACTTGGATCTCATCTCTGCTCTATATTAGTTCCATCCGGGATTAGACTGCAACCAAAAATTAAAATGGTTCTTTTTCTTAGAAATTTTAGGTTTAGGTTAGGTATATTCCCTTCTCTTTATGTTTGACCGTAAAGCAAAAAAAATATTATGAAGAAGAAGACGAGGACATTTTCGGTAGTTTACTAAAAATGAAAAAAAAAATGCCACCTGTATATTTTGGCTGAGTCAGCTAACTAGTTTTGGACGGAATATTTGACGAAAGGAGGTTTTACTAATTTAATCTTTGTAGGGGAGGTAACGCAAATTAGCAATTCTGCCAGGGGAGGTAATGCAAATTAACCCGAGATATTATGATGCTCTCAAATGGAGCGTTTCTGATTTACTTTTTATTTATTTATTTTTGAAGGAACAATGGGCTTCGAAAAGCCCTGAAATTAGTATCCATTCAAATTAACGTTTGAAGAGTGTTTTTTTTTTTTTTTTTTTTTATTTTCTGAAGGAACAGGAGTCGAACTCCCAATTTCATATTTTAGATAATCAGATTGTACACATCAATCAAGTACATCCAAACCAAATTACATAAATAAATACAGAAATATAAAAGTATTAAATACATGTATTTTGCTGAGGAGGTCGATTTAGGGATGGTGTTAGAACTTAAATTCCACCATTTGAATTTTTCTTCGATTTTCTTCATCGAAAAATGTTCGTCTTCTTCATTAAGACTGGATGCTTCAATAAAGGAGTAATCTGCACTACACATCGAAATCACAATCCAATCAGGTAGCCATGGATTTTCACAAACGTGTTGATCTACGTCAAGCCGTTGTAGATCGCCCTCGGAGAAACGGTTGAAACGATTGATACAATCGACATAAACACCTTCAAGAAGGTTATATGAAATCATAATGATAATATATAACATGTGATCTAATTGTCTGGAATAGATCATCATATTTGAAACTAAAATACAGTAATACAAATAAAAACCCTAATAATCACCTAAATAGGGATTATTGTTTATTACAGATTAGTAATTTACAGATAATTAAATACTTACGAACATTACCTAGATCTACCCGGTGAATCCGAGAAAATCTAGGTTGAGGATGAAGCAGATAGAAGGGGAAGTTTTCTGAGAGTTTTGCTTTGTTTTGGAAAAACGGTTATTGAGAGAGAGGATGAAAGAGAAAGAGCGGATCAAATTGATAGAGAGGAGTCCAAATTTGTGCACCCCTCTAAAACCGGGGTGTACATTCTGGTTTTTCTCATTGGCTCAAATTTGGTCGAGTGGTTTTAGTTTTTAAGCTTTTTCTTTCTTTTTTCCTTGCACAATTTACTAAGCATGTATTGATATCTCTTCTTTCTTGGTCTCCCCTCCACTCATCTTTCTCTCCATTCTCTCTGCAAGTTCTTTATGCCAAACAATTACATCATCAACATCTGTTTATTTCTCTTTTAAACAAGGGATCATGATTCATGGGTTTGCTTTCGTTTGCATTTTTTTTTTTTTTTTGAGGTAAAATAGTTAAAGTTTTATATATATAGATAAACAAGATCAGTCAAAAGGCGGTTTAAATGAGTAGTGTTCGTAGCAAAAGTGATG